>JAEQBH010004354.1:600000-1012500 GCA_016808115.1 Tetrastigma voinierianum
TGAAACCCAATTTAGCAAAAATGATCCCCATTTTTTAAATATCTTTTTTTTTTTTTCAAAATAAGTAGAATGAAGTTTTTTTTTAGATAAAAATACAATCATTAAACTTTTTATATCAATTTCAATTTCAATTTCACATCAAAGCATATTTTGGTACATTGGGTGTTAAATTAAATATCTTTTTAAATTGGGGAATATTTTGTCTTTTGGTAGTAGTATATCTTATCAAAATCATTGCTAAAATGGAGGCTTAATTAAATGTATATATGACAGCAAATATTATAATGATTCTAAAATATTTATGATCACAAAATAAAAGTAAGAAGGAACCTTTTTTTTCTTTTTCTTTTTTTTTTTTTTGACTTTTTTCAAAATCAAAACCATTTCAATAATCATTAAAAAAAAATTGATAACTAAAATGGTGTGTATCGTGTACTTTTGGCACAAGAATAACTTCCAAATTTTACTTTTAAAACAAAATTTCTAAATTTATTTTTCAATGAATAAAGTTATAAATAGTTATATAGATTATATGAGATTGGGGAAAGATTATTTTTATAACCTAGGGTTTGATCAGAGGATGAAACGGCCACCCTTTATACATTTAAAAAAATCATAAAAATTAAATATAATGCGTAATTTTGAAAAATCACTAACAATATTAGAAAATAATTTATAATGTTTCCACAATGTTTGATTAGCCATATTATAAAAAAACTCTTTAAAAAACAAGCTCCTATGAAAAAATAAAGAATCATGTAAACATGTTACGAAGGATAAAAAGAAGAAAAATAGAAAGCAACTTTATGAAACCTTTAAAACGTGTGATGACTAGGGATGTAAACGAGTCAAGTTACTCATAAATTATTTGAGCTCGACTCAGAGCATCACCTGATCAGTTAATCTGGTGCCTGCCTTCGGCTCGGGCTAACCAGAAGAATTTGTCAAGTCGAAGATCATAATAATGACTTAAGTTTCACACTGTACCTTAATCGAATTAATTTGAATTGTCGCGTCACAGAATTATCATTAATTTTTAATTTATTCGAGATCTATCGAGTCGAGTTCAAGTAGCTCGACTATTTTCCTACCAAGTTTCTCAATATCTAAAAAAGTTTTTACTGAGTTCGAAGTTTCTCGAAGTTTTTTACCCAGCTGTTCAACTGCATTTTATACTCCAATTTCGACTCGCTTACATCCCTATAAGAATAACTTCAAATTAATTTAAAACAGATAATAATAACTCTTTTTGTTAAGATAAAAATATCCCTCACCTATTGAACTTACATATTTACAATAATAGTGTAACATACTCACTATATTAATGTAATAAACTTTTGTCTAATTTAACACTCATTTGCCTAATATAACACACTTTTGTAAGTATGATAAATTAGTCAAAAGTCTATAACATCAACAAAAGTTTATTAAATCAGGTAAAAGTTTGTTACATCAAACAAAAATATGTTACATTATTAAAAGTTTGTTGCATTAAAAAAATGATTACATTAATATAATGAGCATATTACATTATTATTATTATTATAAATATGCCAACTCATGAACATTTTTGTCTTAATAAGCGTGTGTTGTTATCTGAATGCAATGCTTAATTAATTAATAATGCATCATGACGCTTTAAATTCAAGCCAATTTCATTTCTACTTTACTTTTGGGTCCTTCATACCATATTTACATAAATTCTCCATGAAAAAAAAAACCCCTTCAAATGAAAATACAATCAAATGCACTTGGTTTTCAAATACTTACTAAGACACTTTTAACCCTTTTTTTTTTTTTTAAATTACTTATAATGGTTTTTATTCAGTGGTCGACATATTTAAAGTGATTACATTACTTTTTTAATTAGATTTTCCCATTATTTTATTGACTTTATTTTTGGCATTCTAGTATCATGTGTTTTCATCACCATCCCATGAATTATGACATGATTTCATGATAGAGGGGGAATGATGAGTTGGATATGGGTACCCCTTAGATGGTAGCATTTTCCTTGTAATTAATCATATGTGAAGAGAACATAGAATCAAAAAGAATAAATTAATGTCATGTCATGACATCATAACGTAGAGACAAGTTGGGGGCCCAAAAATGAATAACACGAGGGCAAACTCAGAAAGGGAAAGTCAAACCCAACATCAAATCACAGTAACAAAAAAAAAAAGAAGAAAGAAAATGAAAATTTAAAAAGATTAAAAGGCCACAAGGAGGATACATTGGAATTTAGCCAAACCCAAAATCAAAAGAAGAAACAACGTATAAACATTGGTCAAGAAAGATCTGATTCTGACTTAGAGATTCTTTAGAGACTGGCCGGATGAATGGCATTGGTAATAAATAATTTTAAGGATTGGACCAAAACAGAATCTTTGTTATTTGGGTTGTTTCGCTGTTGTACGGATATCCCTATCCCTGTCCCTCCTCCCCTTTCCCCCACCCAATTTTAACTACAGAATCCTATGCGATTTTCTCCCTATATTACACTCCTACCAACAAATTACAATAGACATATATATATATATATAATTAATTTAAAATCAAAATAATACACAAACTAATACATAAATAATAATACCAAAATTACTGATTACCACATTAAAATTTCTTTTACATTAATGCCGATGTCATTAACTAAGCATTGATGTTTTTTTTTTTTAAAGTTAATGTCATAGTCAATTAGTGACTACAACATTAGAAATATTTTTAAAAAAACTTTTAAATTTTCTAAGTGAGAGGGACACTAATTTGGTCATTATTTCTAATTTCAATCTATTCTAATAATTTTTCTTTTCAAAATAACCTAAATATGTCCTAAACTCAACAAATTATCCCACATCATTATTTTTTTCATTTATCCCATATAAAAAATTTTCTCCATCAAATATGTGCTAAGAAAATTATAATTTTACCCACATGAGTCCAAAAATCTTGAACTCTTTGCCTAAGGTAAGTTGGCAAAGGGATGGACATACAAGAGGTCAAAGACTTGCGGGCCGTTTGTTTTTTTGACTTTTCACTTAAATTTATATAGTTTTCAATATTCAATTTGTTTGTTTTTTAAATTTTTTTATGAGTTATTGCTGAAATTTCTAAAAAAAAATTAAATAGAAAAAGCTAAAATATTTGCCTTTTATTATTAAAAAAAAATCATTTTCCAAAACAAGAAACATCACCCTTATCCACTAAGAAGAAGACCTAACAATACTCTCTACACAATTTAAAAAACATCAACTTAATACTCACAAGACTTCTTTAACATTGTCGAAAAGCCATTCAACATTGGGAAAGAAAAACAATCACCAACGTCCCGTTACGTCCTACGAGACATACAATGTCGCACAAACACCCCACGGGGTTCAAAACGAACAAACCCCATATCAAGACGGTGATCGACTGATAACATTTATAACGATTCGACCAACCACGTAGATATTTGTCCGCTCGCCCCAAGGGCCCTCATGCTTTAAAATGCCACTACTAGTTAAGAGGAATTATATTTATAGACTAAAAGCCCTACGCTGATGTTAGACGACAAAACCACAACCCCTCCTTCTCCAAACACAATGTCCTTATTACGCCCTGGGCTGACATAGTGATCAACGTATTAAACAACCCCCTAAGAGCTTAAACTGAATAAACCCCCACATCAAGTGTCGATGTGGATCTACTTATGATACCATTTGCGATGACTCAATCTAACTACGTAGATATTTATTACACACTTCGCTCCGCGCGAACCTCACTCGCTTTAAACACGCTTCACAGTTGAAATTAACTCATACTTATATAATATCGTAAGCTTTCTCCTCATGTAATTTAATACGACAAATCATCTCTTATATTATATATATATATATATATATATATATATATATATATATATATATATATATATATATATATATACTGCTAATCTCTTTGGGCTGCTTGGTTACAATTTTTAAAAACTATTTTTTGTTCTAAAAAATAAAGAACAAAGAAAACACTAAGAACATTAGGGCTTGTTTGGTTTCAATTTTTGAAAACTGTTATTGAGAACAAATTTTGAAAACACAAGAAAAACCATTTTAGTATTCTTTAAAAACTATTGCCCTCTAAATTTAGTGTTTTATTTGTTCTTTATATTTTTCAGAAAAAAAAAAAAAAACAGGAAACCAAATATAATCTCCCTATTTTTTTTTTTTCTCTTTTTTTATAATAGAAAACAGCCCTCAAAAATTGTAACCAAATAAGCTCTTAGGCCCAGTTTAGTTAATGTTTTTAAAAACTGTTCTAAAAACCATTTTTTGAAAGAGCACCAAAAAGGTGTTATATGAAATTGATGTTCTCTAAACTTTTCTTTGTTCTTTAAATTTTATGCTTTTTTATGTTTGCAAAGAAAAACAAACTAAAAACCAAACATGTTTTCCTCGTTTTCCTTGTTTTTGTTTATAGAATACAGTTTTCAAACACAGTTTTTTTTTTCTGTTCTCTTTTTTTTTTCTATTATAAAAAATACGAAAAACACTAAATATAGAGAATAATAATATTGTAGAGAACACCAAAATAATATTCTCCATGTTTTCAAAAACTATTATCAAGAACAGTTAAAAAAACCAAGAACCAAACAGGCCTTTTCCTTGGGACATCTTAGTTCTATGAAAGATGGAGTTTGAACATTTTAATTGAATTACTTCATTTATCATAGATTCCAACTTCAGAATCAATAATGAAAGGGTTGGGGTTTGCCTGATCATTTTTACTCTACTGAATGGTAAATTTCATGAATGGCCCAAAGAACATCAGCCAATGAGACACATGCCAGTTTAGAAATGGAGGTCGGCAGGTAAACCATGTTTGTGCTCCCAACTCAGAGCTGTCGACATGGAACTATTTCCAACAAACAAAACAAGAACAAGAACAAGAACAGGCAGCCATAGGTACAGTCCCTGAAAGCAACTACTGCTAAACTAACCAAAACGAAAACAGTGCCATTTCTGAGAAGCCTTGGCCATATGTGGACAGATAAAAGGGCACCCTAATTGTGCCCTAGAAGGCGAACATATAAGATCAAGTCAATTACAGTCCGAGATCTAGTTAGGGATTTGGAAGATGTTCCGACATGACCTCACTTTGGGTATGTCTCTAAGATATGAGTAAAAAAGGTGCATCAAAGATCAGGATGTTAACTGATCAAATGGGGCAAAGCACATAAGAAATGACAAAACTGCAGGGGGGAAAACTTCGACTGGCAGAATCAAAATAAAAGATTGATACAAACATATATCCTATAGAGATTGCTACGTTGCAGAGACAAAAAAATTGTCTAAGAAAAAAACAGTAGAAAGCAATTTTTTCATATGCTCTGGCTCTGGCTCTGGCTCACACTACCACCTACTCTTTAGTATAACAAGCAGGAGGATGATGGGTTACTGAGCTCTAATCTGCTTGGCCTTCTGCACCATCTGTGAAATGTAACAGCATATTAAAGCCTCTTCATGTGACTATGTAAGCTATAGACGACAGTAAAAATAAACTAAAAAAAACAAAAAAATTCAAGTAAGCGTGCATTTTTATGATGCGTCTCCTTCATATAAATGCGTAGAGCTAAAAAACAGACAAAATCTGTAGACACTGATCGGTGAGCAACATAGCATAGTTTGCCTAACCCAACAGATCAGACTCACAGTAATGGATGGAGTAAATGATGCCGAGCAGGCGAGCACATACGTCTCGGTCATTTGATGCTTGCTCTGGGAATAGAAGATGTGCATGGGCCACCGGATGTCATAAATGGTATCCCCTTGAATGTGGCAACGCCCTTGTCATCAGTGAAAAGATGCTGCACCCCATGATAATCCCACGATCATAATAAGATATAATTAAAGACATTTCAATCTATGGTCAAACTCAAAACATAAATAAGAGGATTGTTAAGTTAGATGATCCGGAACTGTAATACACCCCTTGATTGATCGTACATGGACCCCACCAGTAAATTTCCACCAATAATTTCTTCATCCCGATAGACATCCATCCATGTACAAGAAAGGGTAAAAAAGACGCAGCATCACCAATCATAATATCCAGTTGATTATGTTGGCAAGTGCTGCCCACTTCTTGACCCATATTAGAAATACACAAACGAGGAAAATAAAGCACATACCGGTGTTATCTTCTCCAATTGTTTCTTTTTTGGGTTTAAGACATCCTCTGGTTTTCCTTCATTCCTAGAGATAGAAACATACAAAAGCATGTTAACAAACACAGCAATGGGGAAAACTACATTTAATGTCAAAAAGAAAAGAACCACTCATGTCTAAGTTTGGGATTTAATTAATTTTGAATGGGAAGGTATGGGGTTTGTTAAGTTATCCTTCCCATTTATTTATTTTATCCATTTCTAACATTTATTTTCTGATTAAAAAAAACATGGTTAAATTCTAATTCTGGTTTGTGTAAATTAATCCTTTGGAGCTAAAAATGGGTTTACCTCCATTCCTCCCTTTTACATAGGAACACACTTGTCAATCCACTGAAAGAAATATTTATAATTTGAATATCTTCACATCAGACCGGGGTGCCCCTCACAATGTACTTAAGGCATTACCACTTTAGGGTTTGGTGATTGAGATTTGTGATGAACTACATAAGGGATAATCTCAACCCCAGAACTGAGGGTTGATCGGATCAAGTAATATCCTAAACCCCTAGAATTGAGGATCGAACGGATTGAGTAAGATCTTAGATGAACATTTCTCAAGATAAACTTCAAGGGTTAGTCATGAGTCATTTTACTGTAGTAAACTAGTCATTTCCAGCCGAAGGAAGTTATTTAAATAATCTTCTTAGTAATGTCAAATGATGCAGAGGTCTGTACAAATATGCTGCTGTAGAAATAGTGCCTAACAAGTCCTTATCATATTAATTCTCCTTCCTAACTATAACTGCATGGAAAACATTCAGGCAATGAACGTAAGTTTTTAGTAACTTCAGCATGCTTACCCAGAAAATAAAACTCGTTCCCCGATTTTGGCACCTTCTGGAGGGAGTAAAGGCTCTACAACAGTGTGATCTTCATTGGAAGCACATAGCACCTAGAGAAAGGGAATCAAAAACAGAATAACCTCTTCTTGTTTGAATTGGTAAGTTAACAAGTTAGTCACAGTAAAAGATATTGCTGCAGAAACCTCTTTGCTTGATTTTCATGGTTATGACCCCCTTTTAAGGAGGCTGTAAAAGTGGGAAGGGTAAAATATAGAAGAATAGATGAGGATGTTTCAAATGTCTATGCACAGATTTCTTGAGTACAGATTGCTTTAGAAATTTAACAATGAAAAACAAGTACCCAGTCCCAATGAAGGACAATACTAAATATGTTTGCAAGTACAAGCAAAGAGGTCCAGGCCTATGGTATCTGTATGTTATATCCAGGGGTGGATCACAACCAAATATATTGAGGGGGTGAAATTAAAAAAAAAAAATTAGGTATGAAAAAATTTAAATTTTTTAAATCAAAAATTAAAATATGTAAGCTTTCATATATCATATATTAGCATTCATAGTTACAAAATATACCACATTTCAACTAAATCATTCATTTTCATTACAACATCAATTCAAAATGCGTAAGTGTGATCAATCATTATCTATGATCTACTAAAACTAGGCATTCTAAGCTGCACCGTTCGCTTTCTTCAAATCAAAAGTATCTATGATTGAATCATCATCAAATAGCTTAGCAATGTCTTTTTCAATATAAGTAATCAAAGAATTAGCAAGAAATTCATCCTCCATTTTGCTACGCAGCCTAGTTTTGACAATTTTCATAGCAGAGAATACTCGTTCAGTTGTTGCAACTGATACGGGTAAAGTTAGCACCAAACAAATTTATCTATCCAGAAGATGATAAATTTCTGATTTCTTCGTCTTTACCAATACTTAATATAACTCTGAAATTGTTGATGCTTTTTGCAATTCTGAATTTTGGCCAACATCAATACGTGTAACTAGGCTTTTTTTTTTCCCTTTTTCGGACTAGTTAGAAAATTTTCATTGGGCTTTTTTTATTGAAGTTTTATGTTTGAAATTGGCTTAACTATTTCAGTTTTGGTTGCAGATTTCATTTATGTATTTTGGTCCTTATTTTAGTTTATCTTATTTATTTAGCTCTTATATTCTTTTTTTTTTTTACATTTTGGGGGGGCAAATACTATATATATATATAACTTAGCAAAAAAAAATTGATATTCTTGGGGGGCAATGCCCCCCCAAAGGATCTGCCTCTTGTGATATCCAGCCAGCAAACTCATGAACTTTTTAGGCACCGGAAATCTTGCAGAACTTCAATCCCTAAGTCTCAAGTCATAACTCTGTGCTCTTCCTAATTCCAGTTTCAGAGAGAGATCAAACCTTACTCCTTTTCCATTGGAAGACCGAGTTGTTCAATACAAAGATATTCACCAATAAATCAGATAATATTCTCCCCAGGAAGCTCAATGAGGCCACATATCCAATAAAAATGTTGCACTCTGGACTGGTTTCTTTTCCTAAAATGTCACAAGAAAATTGCAATTCTACCAGCCAAAGATGTCTTCTAGGGTAGACATTAACAGGCATTTGGTTTACACAAAAAGGAACTTCAAAATTCTCTATAATAGTAAAAGGTAAAACCAACGTACAACATCTATAGAAATGAAATGGCAGTCTGTATCAGCACAACATGTGAAATGTGAAAACAAAATGAAAATGTTTATGCTTATAAAAAAAATGAAAATGTTTATGCTTATAAAAATGAAAATGTTTATGAAATTACTTAGGTTGGAAAAAAGCAAGCCAGCTCATGTTTAATAGCTTAAATGCTAGTAACAATTTCAGCTCATGGCATTACTTTAACATCATAAATGCTTAACTTGCTGGGACCAGTCAATAACACTCAGGCCGATTCAGGGACTTAATTTTAATACCATTTGTAACAACTTGCTCCGTCCCACGTGGATAACATTGTTTTAGGTATAAAGCCCTCATGACCTAGAAGTACATCTATACAGTAGAAAGAAGCTCACTAGATATAAAGTGCCAAAAACCACTTCCACTAACCAATGTGAGATCTAATACAAGCCAATTCCAAAAAAGTTAGGAACCATGCCTTGTTTGAATTTCTGAATTACTTAATGTGCAGGAGAGGGGGTTGATATCTCTATTCATCCTGTTATGGAAATAAGTAGCATTATGACTTACAATGCCTATAATTCCAAGGAAATAGGCGAAGTGCAGTTTCTGTTATATATACTGTCTTACATGGCTAATCAAAAGTTGGAAAACTAAGGAACAGGTATTTGATTGTAAGCATTTCTAGTTTTGCAATAATTTCATTATTAAACTGGCCATAACATGACATGCATCTTTAGTTGACTGATGAAGCAGACACATCAGCAAAGTCCAATGACCATGATAAAAGGGAAAAATAATTACCAGTCCTTCTGACATCACATCACGGAGCTTTCCAGGTTTAACATTGGTGATTAGCACAACACGGCGGTTCTAAACATCAGGAACCAACATCAGAAAGACCCATCTTAGAAAATCTTCAGAAAATAATAGTAGGACCACGAAATAACAAAGAAAAATCAAGTGCAGTAACTTTCCTCACTGACTCTGGTACTATACATACCGTCAACTCCTCTGGACTACAACACTTAGCAAGGCCACTGACCACCTGCCGTAATTTCGCATCTCCAACATCTATCTCTTCAACCAGTAAACTGCATCATAGATCAAAATAAACAAAATATTGCAACAGAATAGGAACTGAAGCTATCATTTTTTCTTTTTTGATAAGTACACAATTTTGTCCCTACTAGGACTTGAACCCGGTCCAATCCCCTCCCTATGCCCAGGCTAGCCCTTAACCACTGAGCTAGGCCTCATTGGCAACTGAAGCTATCATATTAAATCCTAAGCCATAATTGGCATTTAGACAGTCTAGAACCTATCTGAGAAGGAAAAATGGAAACCAAAAGGAAGAGAAAGAGAAAGAGAAGAGATTACAGCACACCTATCTGCGGATGGATGCTTCCATGCTTTCCGAATAAGGCCAACCTGTATTTTTTTTATTTATTTTTTGATAAATAAGCAAAAGAAATTCATAGAGAAGAAGAAGGGCAAAGTGAGGAAAGCATCCCACCAAGCATACAGGGGTATACAAAGGGAGCCCCACAGCCTGAACAAAAAAGGGCTTAGAAGGCTAACCTGTATATTGAGCAAACTGATGCTGATTTCTTTGTCTTTCTCAGCTGCTTCTTTTTCAGGTAATTTCTTCTCCTTAGTGGCAGCATTACTTCCTGTTACTTTTTTCTTATTGTTCCCAAAGAACAAAAGAGCAATGTCATTGTGCAGAAATATCAGAGGAAACAAATTTAGAGCTCAGGGCAACGATAAAAATTTCTCCAAATCTTACTCATACCATTTATCAAAGTAAATGCTAATAAAGTGACATAATTATTCTATTAAACTACCGTTAATAAATATATGTCTTTTACCTCACATGTAGCATTCGCATTTTTTTGGTTTTTTACTTGAATTACTGTAAAAAAGGACTAGGGTCAATGGAGGTACATTTATGTTCTTTTTTGATAGGCAGTAGAAAAATGTTAAATACTTGTCAACAGGGTGAAGTAATTGACTCATTGTGTTTGACATTGAAGATCAATACTTCACTATCCTTATAAACATTAAAAGTGAAGCTGGCAGGCTCTAACAAATCTTCTACATTGTGGTCCATACTTATGGCGTAGGCAAATTGTAATACCTGGGTTTTTCGTAAGACGTCGAATTTGAAGATAAGAAAAGTTTTCACAAAATTGTGAGTCAAATGGTCAAAGAGAGTGGCAAAAATTTAATGGGAGAATTTTTGAAAAAGTTGGCCAAAAATTCAAGAGTTTGAATATATTGCAGTGTCATCAATAACAATTGGAAACTTCAAGAATTTAATTTAAGTTAAAAAATATATATTGAAGGCTACGAATAAAATCTTTAAAAGTTTGATATAATTAAAAATTAATGATTTTTAAACGATTCCAAAAGAACATGAGAAAATAGTGAAAATATAATAGTGATTAAATAGGAAATCCAAGTAATTAAATAATAATAATAAGACTGTGAGAAACTAAAATACTTTTTTATTTGTGTTAAAGAATTTATGGGGTGAAGTGAAATTTAATTAAAAAAAGTTTATGAAGATAAATTATTAAAAAATTAATTAAAATATTTTGGATTACGTTTAAGAGTTATTAGAGTCATTTTATAAAATGAAAAATAAGACATGAAATTTTAGTAATTTGGTCAAAAAACAAGAAAAAAGAAATATTAAAGGAATGAAATATATATAAGGAAGCAAAAGTTTGGCATAACATGAAATAGAAAGAAAAGAAAGGGAAAAGGAGGCAAAATAGAGAGAAGGGCGGCCATGAATGTGAGGGTTTGAGATTTTTGGCAATCATTTAACCACCAAATGATATCCATTTTGCATGAATTTTGAAAGGATGCACTATTTGAAATGGGGCAGGCTCGCATGGAGTCAAATTTCGATTCCAGCAGTTATATTTTTCATTTCTTAGGTAGGACGGTTTAACCCTCAAAATCTTTAATTAATAACTTTCTTGAAAAATAAATTATGAATCTTAAATAGGGAGTTAATACATGTTTTACAATAGGTGTTGGATGATTTCTAAGTTATTTGGGTTTTTATGGTTTTGGTAAATTCGTATTTCGGTTTTGTTTATAATTTGAAAGGAAAATGGTGATTGTGGAATTTTATTGTGATATTTGGAATATTCTAATGTTTGGAATTTTTTTTAAGTGTTAGAAATTTATTTAATTGATAAGAAATGATAATATGAATAAACTGGGAATTTTAAACATATTGGATAAAATAAAAAAGAGAATTATTGTGTTGAAATGTTGAAAGTAATTCTTTTATAGTTGAGAATTTATTTATTTGATTATAATTAGTAATGTAAATCATTGGAATATATATATATATATACATATATGAATAAGTAAATAAATAAGAATTGATATATTGTAATGTAGGGAAATTTTGGTAAGTAAAGGAAATTCGTTTTATTTATTAGAAATAGTAATGTAAATGTTTATGAATTTTTAAATAAATGTGGATGTGAAAAAGATGGGAATTTCTATGTTGCATTGTTATGAATATCTTAAAGCGTTGGACATGAAATTCTATTTGAAATGTTTGAGAATATAAAAGAATTTTTCTATAAACATTTTTCTATAACTTTTATATTCCCAAACATTCCAAAAAAAAATCATTTCCTAGGGTTTAAGAAATTCAAAATAATGCAATATACAAATTCATATCCACATATATTTAAAACTTCATAAATATTTATATTACTATTTCCAATCAATAAAATGAATTTACAACACTACGCAAAATTTCCCTCTATTACAACAAATCAATTCTTACTTATTTATTTGTTTGTTCATAAATATCCCAAAATTGCAATGATTTACATTACTAATTATAATCAAATAAATAAATTCCCCTCAATAAAAGAATAATGTTTTAACATTTCAAAACACTAAACTCTATTTTTGTTTATCTAATATGTCTAAAATCTCAATTTATTCATATTATCATTTCTAATCAATTAAATAAGTATCCAACACTGGAAAAAAAAAAATCGCAGCATTACCATATTCCCAATTTCACAAACAACATTTTTATCTCAAATTATAAATAAAATTGAAAATAAAAATTTACCAACAACCATAAAAACAATAAACAAAAACCCAAATAACTCAAAAAATCATCCAAAAGCTATTATAAAACATATATTAACTCCTTATACAGGATTCATAATTTATTTTTCATGAAAATTATCAATTAGAAATCTTTAGAGTTAACCGATCCTACCTCAGATTTGGAAAATCTAATCGTTGGAAACAAAATATGACTCCATACGAACCTTCCCCATGTTGAATAGAGCATCCTCTCAAAATTTCACATGAAACGGATATCATTCAATAGGTCAAATGACTGTCCAAACCCAAAAATCTCAAACCCTCACATTGGTCGCCCTTCTTTCTCCTAATGCCTCCTTTTCCCTTTCTTTTCTTTTTATTCCACATTTTGTCACACCATGCCTCCAACTACTTATGCCTTCTTTTATATTTTTTTTTCCTTTTTTTTTCATTTGACCTTCTTCATTCCTTTCATTATTTATTTTTCTTGTTTTTTACTAAATTACTAAAATTATATCTTCTTTTTTTTTCACTTTATAAAATTACTCCTAAATGTAATTTAAAATATTTTAATCAATTCATTTTTTTTTTTTAAATTTATATTCATCAACTCTTTATTTTACTAAATTTCACTTCATCACATAAAATCTTAGCACAAATAAAAAAATATTTTATTTTCTCACACTCTTATTATATTATTATTCTTATTCTTATTCTTATTATAATATTATTTAATTACTTGAATTTCCTATTTTCACTATTATTATAACAATGCTCAAAATACCATGCAATGTCCTTTTGTAATAATTCAAAATCATTAATCTTTATTTCATTTTTAATTATAGATTACATCAAACTTCTAAAAATTGATTCTTAACATTCAAAATATTTCCACTTGTTACTGATGACATGACAACATTTTCAAACTATTGACTTTTGACTAACTAGTCCAAAATTTCTCCCAATTAATTTTTAATAAGTGGATCTTTGTCACTATCTTTGACAATTTGACTCATAATTTTGTGGAAACTTTTCTTATCTTTAAATTTGACATGTTACAAATCATTTGTTTCAAATGATCATTGATTTGTCATTTAAGCTATTTTTTATATTTTGCTTTTACTCATCAAAAACAGCTTAAATGACAAATCAATGATCATTTGAGACAAAGAAGGACGTAGAAAACATATAAACTACACTTCTGATAAAATCGACGGGTATCTAACAGAGTAGCACGTATTTATCTCTACAAAGTCTATAGTCTTATATACAATAGTATATTAAAACAGCAGAGGGAACTCTTCTTTTTGTAACTTACTAAACTTTCTAATGGCCATTATCTTATACCATTTTAGAACAAGCATTTTCCTGCTTCAGCTTCTGTACCTGCTTCTACTTTGTGCTACTAACAACCTTGCATCTTTCTACAGTCCCTAGTTCTGCACCAATTATTTTGTAAATTATCTTCCTATTAAGAAATTCTCTTTTTATCTTATAAAAGAATGATACACTTTGTCCATAAACATTGTTAGTATGGATGCAGAATCCCACCAAATCCAGTGTTTACATGAAAGATATATCACAGAAACAGGGTAATAGCTGACTTGAACTGAAAATTAATTAATATCCAATCCACCATATAAACATAAAATAAAGAACTGTCAATATTCACTTGAATTTGTTTACTCCAGATTATTCATATCTTGTGTTTCCAAGAAATTCCTTTTTATCGCAGATTCTCTCCCATTCATCCGCCGCTTTTCGTTTCTGCAACAAAGTGAAGGGAAATTAAATTAAATTAAACAAAAATGCATCCTCTAGCCGTTTTACTAGGAGGCGAGTTATTTTCACAAACAAACAACTCCACAAAGAATTATGGTTGCAGCAGATGAAAGAGTTCACCCACATTAAGCACATTTACAAATGTAAGTGTCCTAATGTGATATGCAACACCAGGCCAATGTTAGCAGCACATGAATATACCTTTATGGTTATAAATAAAGCTCCTGTGACTTTGCACTTCATTCTAGCAGAATATGTGTTTAACCAGAATAATAGAACATCCACAGAAGTAAATGCACTCTTTTCCTTTCTATTTAAACCATCCTCACCCTTTCATTCCCTTTATTGTGACAGCAATGTGAACACCACAAAGTAAGCACCTAAAATGGCACAATCTTAATCCTAATTGAAGAATGAAAAAATCTAATAATACTGATAAATTCTTCAACAGCTTATAGAATATGGCAGTAATGCATGTCACTAGTTCCAACAAAGCAGCAGGTAAAAGATACTCACCGAAAGCTCAATTACATCATTCTCTATCAAAATCTTTTCAAATAATTCTCCAAGATTCTCCTTATTCTGCAAAAATGAATGACAAAACGTTTAAAAGTAGTTATTCATTCAAATCTCTATGGGAACAGGCACAACAATAATTGGTAATCATGAGTAAATAGAAGATCCGAGCACTTGTAAAAGGAAGCTAGGTTCCTGAAGGTAGCCTGCATATTTTTCCTAACATTAATCACATGTGCTCTCATAATCGTTGCATGATAGGGATAAGCAATATCTACCACAAAAAGAAAAAATAAATGCTCGAAAAGAAGAATTGGCCCAAGAATGTCAAGAAGTCTAAGCTAAAATCTCTATACAAAACCTGCAGTCTCCAGAATGAAGACAGGCTTAAAAATCATATAACTATAAAGTGAAAGTGAAAATTCGTTAGAAGGTGAGACTGAAACCAAGATTTCAGATTAGCGCATTAACTGCAAGGAAAAAATTGGAACTGATCACAATAACATGCCCTTTTATATTGACCCAACTACTAGCGCCCAAGGATACCCATATAAACACCTTACCACATTTTATCTCATGATAGCATGTCCAGAAACTTTTTATTTATTTATTTATTTTTTTGCAGAATATTACTACTTACAATAATGAATTTGAAAAAGAAAACACCAAACAGCATATTCCCACCTGGATGTAGTCCATCCATCTCAGAAAATGTGGAAACTTCTGTCGCTCAGTATGCGGAAGACCGATCTGGGAATGTAAAACCAGTCTGAAGTCATCAGAATGTCAAGGGCATTGCATGCATCTAAACTTAATTTTCTTAATAAAAAAACAATGGCAGTTCTTTCCTTTTGGATCCTTTGCTCTTTAAAAAGACTTATGTTATAAATAAGCCTAACTGTAATATCCTCCTCAAACTCAATCTTAAGAGAAAGAAAGTGCAAAATAAATACATTTTCAAGGGCAATATTTGAAAGTAAAGACTTGTAAAAACATAGAGAACTGAATGATAATAGAATGTCGGTTGGTCCACCAATTGTTGTGTTAAAAATATCCAAGTACAAGAAACATGAAAATCTTAATTTTCAAAGTATATAAGACACATGAATAGTCAATGTGAAAAGTGATTGGTCACAAGCGTTAGAGAATGAATACCACAAAAGGATGTAGCATACAAAAAATAATGACATCTGCTTCGGAGGGTTTGAGTCCATCATCAACAAGAACTGACTTTTGAGCCAATTCCTCATTTATATCATGGAGGAGCGCAAAGCATGCCTTAGAATTGACAGGATAACTCTTAGTAAAAGATATCCACTTAGAAACCTACAATCAAAATTCAAAATATGAGATTTTGCATAAAATATACATCCTTCATGAGAGGCTAGAAAACGAAACTAAATTGCAACTTTTTTTTTTGATGGATAAAATAACATGGTATTAATACAAAAACAGTAGTTTCGCCTAAAAGACACCTGAGATGTTTTATGTGCCCTGGTAAGGACCAAAAACAACAAAAAAAAAAGAGCCCACCAAGTCCAAAAAAAAATTATCTATACCCCATCCAAGTTAGAAATTCCAATAAACTCTTGTCTCTATCCCCACTAGACACATTGGACCAAGACCAGAAGTTACAAATGAAAGAATTCTTTAATCTATACGCAGTAGGCGTCTCACATCGGGCGTCACTCTATTTCTCTCACACCACACTGGCCCAAAGAGGCAAGAGGAGCAGCCAGTCTAAACTTTCTTGCGCTTCTTGCCCACTTTTGGGTTCCTTTGCCAAGCAAGAAGGACTCACAAGATCGAGAAAGGAAAGACCCATCCAAACCCCACGATAGCCAAAATAAACTCCCAAAGCATTCTAGCCTTCGGGTAATGTACAAGAAGATGGTTTAGGTTTTCCTTCTCCTCTTCACATAGGTAGCATCCGCTTGGCGATCTTCCTCTCTCTTTGAATGCACCCGCAGCCATCACCTTCCCCAAGACGCCTCCTGCCAGTTATTTTCTCCACCTTGGCTGTGGACCATGTGGTTCCAAACCGATAAGGCAGAAATGTGTCTTGTTCCCGCCTAAGGACCAAAACCTCGTATTTTTCCCACTCGAATAAAGGCCGACTCTACCCCTTTAAGACCAACTTGTCTTCCCTTTATTTGAGACCACTCTACAAGGCTAGGTCATGCTGCAAAATTCTCCACCTCACTAATTCCTGGCCATTAAAGGGTCTGCAAACCGAGGGGTCCATCCACTTATCCAATGTGTCCCAAACCTCCTCAGCAAGCATCTTTTCGAACCGCTGCTAAACAAAGCTCTGAACGTTATGCACAGTTTTCCTCTCCACCCTAAACATCTTTCCAAAACCTGACTCTGCTACCATCACCAATCACAAACCATTTCCCAGCCTTTCCTAATTTCTTTCCACAAGCCTGTCCTAAAAATATTCCTGCACTCATAGTTGTTAAATCGAGATTCGAATCGAGAATCGGAATGCTCGATTAGTGAATCGAGAATCGAGAATCGAATCGAATCGTAAGATTCGTTTTACATTTGTAATAATAGTTAAAGTATATGTAATTTCATATAATTCATAAATTGTAAGCTATTTAAATATGTTTAAATAATAAGTATTGTTTATCTACAAATAATTTAAATAAATAATTTATTATTTATTTATTTATAAAAAAATAATTCATTATTATTTTTTTGAAAAAATAATTCATTATTAATTTATTATCTATTTATAAATGTGATAATTTTATTTTTATTAATTTAAATAATGAATTTATTATTAATTTATTAGATAAATCAAAATATTTTAATTAATATAAAAACATATTACAATAAATAAATATATTAAAATACATTTTAATATATTATGAATCATTGAACTACACTAAGGCACAAAGCTTCTCCAAATACTCAACACCTACCGACTTCTTTTCCCCTCTTCTTCTTCCATTCTTCTTCTCCTTCCATTCTTCTTCTGCTTCTCCTTTTTTCGGATCACTTCTAGTTCTAGCCCTATTTCCGTTTTTTTTTTCTTCTTTTTTTCTTCGATCTCCTTCCAAGTTCCAAATCTAACTATACTGCTTCTCGTTTTATTCTGACAAAAATAATGATTTGCTGAAAACAACTCAGATTAGGCCATAGAAATTGGTTGTCATCCGATGAAGAAGAAAGAAGAAGAAGAGGAAGAAGTAGAGAAGCAACAAAAGAAAAAAAATTTGACGAATGATATTTTTCGCAATGGTTCAATGCATGTTTTTTCTGGCTAAAGAAGATGAAAGCTTGATAAAAAAAAACACACTATATACCGAGGGCCGGGTTTAAAATTCTGTGGTTTTTTTCTACTTTTTATTCTTCTTCAACTTCTGGTTTTTTCTCCCTTTTTCGTTCTTCTCATAAATTCGTTATACTTATACCAAACTGTTGGTGTTCTTCTCCATTTTTCGTTTCTTCTCATAAATTTAAATACCAAAGGTCTGAGCTGCTTTTTTCCACGTTAATTAATTCCTACAATATAAATTTTTTTTTTGGTATTTTAGTTTTTATTTTTTGTGACTTTTCAGATCTTCGTCCCTTGAGAATCCTGGTAGATAATCGATTCATGTGAATCCCATTCACATCACGATTCCGCCTTCGATTCATGCATATTAATTTCAGAAGAGCCTGATCGCGACCCCCGAATCGTGAATCGACCGTGAATCGACGATTTTGATAATGCGTTCACTTCGAGCACCAAACCCCGATTCCCTAAATTTTCTTCTCCGATAGCCTCCTCCACGGTGGAATTCTCGCTTGCAAGCGCCTAAAGCCACTCTTCCTAACAAGGCTTCGCTTAGCTTCTAAGGCAGAAGCCTCACCCCTGCCGCCAACCTTTTATCTCAGACATACCGCGCCACTTCACTAAATCGAGGCTTTTTTTCCAGTTCCCTCCCCAAAGAAATCCTCCTCGGATTTTTTCCAAACTTTGCACACCACTCCTGATCCGAAAAGAGACATGAAGTAGATAAAGGCTTGACAGGTGCTTTTTTGATAAGTGTGTACCTTTTCCCCCTCGAGAGAGACATGCTTCCAAGTGGCCAATCTCCTTCCTCGAACCTTCGATGGGATCCCAAATCCCGACCGACTATAGGGGTTCCCAGGGGAGGCCCAACACGTAGTGAGAGGAAGCGGTGCCTGGCCAGAACCTAACTTTGTCATTAACACCTCAATATTCTCCCTCCCTCCTATAGGCAACCTCGCTTTGCTCAAGTTGACTCAAGCCCGAGAGGCCTCAACCACATCAAAATCCAACCCGCATAAGCCAATCGGGGTCAGATTATCTTTACGCAATAAAGGAGTATCATCTGCATAGAGAAGGTGTGACACCTCCAGCTCCTCCTCCTCTCTTACACCTCCGATTTTGCATCCAGACAAGAAATTCCCTTCCATAGCCTTGTTTACAAATCAGCTTAAAATATCCATTCTCAAGACAAAGAGATACGGGGATAGGAGGTCCCCCTGCCGTAGTCCCCTCATACTTCGGAAAAAGCCCGCGGAAGCCCCATTGATAAGGATTGAAAAAGAAACTGTAGACATACACCAAGAGATCCAAGATAACCATCTTTGGTCAAAACCCATTCTTCTCATTACCTCAAACACATACTCCCAATTTAAATGGTCGCGCTCTTCTAACGTTCCAGCTACAGACCACCCGACTGCTCCTTCCCCTCAAAGATGGAATCCACAAATTTCATTCGCACTTAACATCAAGGATTCGCTTTCCTTCCACGAAAGCATTTCGGGGATGGGGAGATCACTTTGTCTCATAACCTTCCTACTTAGTTTAATGTGATCTCAGCAAGGATCTTATATGTTTCTCAGCACTAATGGGCCTGTGAATCCCCTTTTGGATATCCTCTACATTTCCTTTTTTGGGAATCAACACCAGGAAGGTAGCATTTAAGCTTCTCACAAATTTATTCTTCTCATAGAACTCCTTGAAGAAATCCATTACCTCATCTTTAACAAACTCCCAGCTAAAAGACCAGAAAGCGATAGGGAAACCATCCGGCCCCAGGGCCTTCTCACCATTGAGACCTCGTAATGGTCGTAGACTCTTCCCTCGTAAAACCCGACTTCTAAACTCCGCCAACATCCCTAGCTTCCCTGGGATTCCAAGGAGATGAATGTGAGCCATCCCCCTGGCTCCGACAATTGGCCTTTAAACTCGTCTACGATCCCTTTCTGAATGGCGTTATCTTCAGTGAGCCAACTGCCATTAATTTTAATTTTGTTTATTGCATTTCTCCTTCTATGCGAGTTGCCCATTTTATGGAAGAAGCCGGTGTTTCTATCCCCCTCTTTAAGCCACAACTCTCTCGACTTTTGTCTCCAGGACTAAATTGCAACTTGCTAGTGAAACAAAGAGGCTCTGCGAAACAATTTAACCCCAAGGATATGATGTTTAATAAGAAATTGGCAAGAAAGCTCCATAAGCTATGGAGGAAGGTACTATATATACATACATACATACATATATATATATATATATATATATATATATATATATATATATGAAACAACCTCCACAGTAATATAGTGGTAGAAAGAAAACCATGCTGGGTTTGAACTTCAAATGGTTTAGCTTTAACCATGTTAATGGTACTGCTGCGACCGCATCATGGTTGAAAGAGAATCAAAATATGTTTACCAATGAATCACGAATGGCTATAGTTCTTACATATGATTTCTTGAAAAAAACAACTCGCACATACTCCATTTCCAAAAAATATCAGTTACATTATTGTTGCTAAAATATCAGCATTAAACCTGAAACCCCGGCAGATCACCAGTGACCCAAGGAAATGAGAGAATCAGTTACATTATATATATATATATATATATATATATATATATATATATATATATATATATATATATATATGAATTCATTTTTGTAACTTCAATAGTACAGTAGCTACAAGGAGAAATGCTTATTCATAAAGACTACTAGAAATGCCCATCACTGAACCAATCCAATACCTCATCATTGGTTTTGGGAGGATGTCCTGCTGACTTCAGGATATTTTTACAGAAACTCTTAATATCATCTTCCACAATGCTATCCAAGAACACTTTCTGCACAAATAAATTACAGGATTTATCCACAGATTTGTCATCATAACTGTAGAGCAATCAACAAGGTACCGATGACAAGTCCAAAGAAAAATTACAAATCATCATAAACTAAATAACTAATAAATGAAGAAACACGGACAGAAGTCAGAATTTCAACCATTTCATGCATGAAAAACAAGGAATTCACTTGTTCAGAAGTGACCCATGAACATCATAGGCAAGAAGCCCTGTGTAAACACCAACTTGCAATTCGAAACCTTTTTTCTTTGTTTTCCAATAGACACATTTCAATTGCTCATTTGATCAGAAAATTATATATATATATATATATATATATACTTGTTTGAACATTGAAAAGTGATATGAAAGGGGGAAAATGAAAAGAAAAGGAAGGGATCTCGAACTCTATTGTTTCATTTTCCATGGAAAATAGAATGAAAAATGAAATATAAGAAAATTATTCAAGAACTTATGCATTAAGAGAAAATATCTAATGAGCTAAAACTTACTTTTCATTTATTTTTCTTCACCCTTTTTCCTTGCTCTTATCTTTCTATTCCTACTTTCTTTGATTCAAATGAAATCTTAGCCTCAATTTGGTTGAGATGAATATATATATTCTCTACTGCGCTTGTAGTGTGTTTCCTTTTGGTTTTTAGATGTGCGATGATTCATTTCTCACTTTTTTTTCCTCAGTAACCAAATGAAGAATTTAATGATTCACAAGGTGCAAGTGGAAACACATTTTCTTCCAAACTTTGAAGTGTGAAAATGGCACAGATATTATAATCTCGGTAAATTCTTTGCCCAAACAAGTGTAGCAGATCACTCCAAAGCACATTCTAATATCAAATACACTATACTTTGGAGTCAATTCAAACGCATCGGCTCCAAAACATCGCAATAATGCTCGTTAACAACAAAAGGAAATTTACAATTGCAGCAGAATATAGCTGACCATAAGTTCAAACTACTCGTAAGTCTAGCTCCTGAAATTCCAACCAAACAACAATACATAAGCGCGAGGAACTGCACGATTCTCATGATCAGAAACGATTCGAGCAGAAAAATAGAGAACCGCAATGGCAGCAGAAATGAGTAATACTGGAAGTTCGGGAAAATCTTCTGAGGAAACAAACAGAAACTTACAGGATCCAAGGAGAACTGCTGGCAGATAACATTCGCTAAGCTTCGCTTTCTGTGTAGAACGACGTCCGCAGCCTCGTCGCCGGTGGCCATTGCTCTCCGATTATCCCCAAAAAAAACGTACAATTTCAGCCAATGCCGCCTTCTACAGAGTTTTGCTGATTTTATTATGGGCCGTAGATGGTGGAGTCCATTATCTGCAACCCTAAAAAAAAAGCCCATTATTTTCATTTGGGCTTTGGAAATACCTATTGAGAAATATACAAGAAAGCCCAGGCCCAACTAACCACTACTTCACGTAATGGGCCTGGAAGCTCAGGGCTTCTTTTGAAACTCTGTAAGTATTTATTACCATTAAAAGTAGTTTCTTTTTGTTTTCTGAAAACAGTTTGCTTTGAGAAATAAATTTGATCAGTTCATAAAGTACTCATTTCATAATTTTTTAAGTAATAATTAAAAATATATTTCCATTATTTGTAAAAGCATATTCCATAGAACAATTGAGAACGGTTTGGGAAACACATCCTGCTTTCCAACATGCAAAATGTTGAACAAAAAACATCCTGATTTACTTTTCTGTCGTTTCGCTATTATCAATTTTGTCAATTTTCTTATCTTAAATCATGAATAGGACCATACTGATTCCTTGATCAACATGTTTTCATTAAAAAACAAAATATTTATGAGTGTAGGACATCTAATTGGAAAGAATAATAAAATCCTTGAAAACTATTTCTTTTATATTTTCTTAATATTAAACCTAAATGAGGCTTATATACTTTCTGGTTCAAGTGGTAAAAAAATGAGATGCGAATAAAAAGTTCCAAGTTCGAATTTTGTAAGAACATAATATTATATGACACGGAATGCAAAATGAATAAATTTAAAAAAAAAAAAAAATTTATGAGGCGCAATGATGAATGCCATAATAGGTTTATCCTATCTTCAAACAATATTAATTGGTTTTCATATGAGATAATAAAAACCCAATATTTGAATTCTTGGTATTAAAGTGAAGACCCATTGGTTTGAATCTTGTGAGAATCATTGACATTTAAATGAATTAAATTGCTGGATAAAGCAAATGATGAAGAGTCATCATGAAACCAAACATTCCAACAAACTGAAAACTTTATTTTTTTTTTTTTTTTATTTTTTTTTTTTTTTTCAACTTTGCCCACTAAAAGCCAGCTACCATCTTGACCATTTCCAATTCCCATGACCTCTTTTTTCTTTCTACCTTTTTCAGAAATTTCATTCCATGCAGAGGCAGAGGCAGAGGCAGAAGGAAAATGGGAAAGAAAGAAAAGGACCCATGAGGCTGACTGTCGTTTTACTCTCTGGATTTATTGTCCTCCACTCTTAGACCTTTTTGTTTTTTTATTTGAATTTATTCACTATTCACATGGGAATAAGAGAAAACAAAATTTATATATAAATATATATGTATGAAAAAAATTAATTAATAGCAGTATATAATATTGCAGCTTTGGAATGTGAAACAATCACAAAAAGTGGTCTGACTTTCACACAAGCATTTGGATTTTGGGGGGTAGCATATGGCCGGATTGTGGTGGTGGCTCAGCCCTTTTTGGGGGTTTCTGCGGTGACTCTCAGTCGTCCGGTAATTTCCACCCTTTTTTTTTTCTTTTTTTAAAAAGAAAATTAATTTCATTGATTTCAACTAATAATACGTTAATAAAAACATAAAATCAAAATCATTAAAATCTATAAATGATTAAACAACATCCGCGTTAATAAAGATAAAGAACGAATTCGTTGCCATACATTCGATTTGTTGATCGTGATATATTTTACTCGTCAATCTTTCTAAACATAAATAAACGTCACACAACAACGCTAAACCAAACCCATTATACCGAAACGACACAACCCGTCGCGATCCCATATCGATAAAGTATACCACAGATTATATAAATATACACCTCAACCTAAGATACGCGTTTAAACAAGATAGCCCCAGACTAAGATAATATCTATACCACACCGTAGTTAATCAAAACGATATCAGAATGATCTCCGACCCCACAGCCTGGCTCCGCTCGGGCCAAGATCGCACTTATGGCCAACTATGACGCTATTCGCATTTATGCTAAGCCATTACGACGCACACTCCATATGGTGATAAACTTCATGTACATTATATAAGATGACTCTTCTCAACTTAAAGAGACACGCTTTAAACCAAGTAGTTCTCAGTCCGGCAAATAATATCTATGCTGACAGCCGCCATTATATTAATCATTCTATTCATCAAACGATTTACTAAATCACGAAAAAAAACATATAAAAACCTATATCTGTGTAAAATAACCATTTTATTGAGAGAACAAAAATATGAAAAAACAGTATTAGATGGATGATTAGTGACAAATAATGTCAACAAAAAAAAACACATTTTCTTGTTTAAAGAAAAAAGACTAACAAAAAATAAAAGTCAAGCGAAACACGCTAAATAATTTTAAATAATGTAGAATTAGTGAATTACAAACGTTTCACCACCCATTCTTCTTTGAAAGCTGCTTCACATGACTTTTTTTTTTTTTTTTTAGTATAATTTACATCAATGCTATTATTGTTTGACAACCAATTTTCGTTTTGCTTAGTTGGGTTCAATAGATATTCCATTGGAAGGGGAGTTTTGGGTCAAAATTACCCATTTTAAAAACCTTTTTATTCTAAGCAAATTTGTTATCAAAATGGTGTTTCACTGCCACGTAAGGGTGGAAATTGTTAACTACGACCTTAGTTCAAAATTGAAACCCTTGTTTCTAACTATGATTTCAGTTAAATATGAAACCGTAATTAGCAAATATAACTTTAGTTTAAAAATAAAATTATAGTTAGCAATTATGATTTTAACAACCAATTTTTTCGTATCACACTCTCACTATAAGTAAAAATTATACGAAACTTTGGGAAGGGACTATCAAGTTTCTTAAAAATTTATTAGTTTATAAAGTTAACTTTATATATATATATATATATATATATATATATATATATATATAATTTTTCTATTTCTTTATGAATAAATCATCTTTATAAATACTTTTAAGCAAAGTCTGCTAAACATAAGTATTTGCCAGTTAACTTAATGCCGAATCAATAGTTTCAAAGATGTTCTGCTTGCTTTTTTTAAATTTTCTACTGACTGACACGAAATTTTTAAAAAGCTCAATAAAATGAATATTCTTTTTTCTATTTAAAGTTCATTTTCCACAAAATGTTAAAACTCAATCATTACCCAACAAAGTTAGCAAGAAATGAAGAATATACACTACTAAGCATTATTAACGAGGCTTGCACTTTGCCATCCCATCCTCGAATTCATTGCTTATTTGCTTGAATTCCCAAACTCGTCTCATTTAAAAAATTAAAACGCGCGCTGGTATTTTTAAAAATTCTCAAACTCAAATTCTTACATTTTAGATTAGTTTTTATTTTTTAATTTTTATTTTTTATATTTGATTTTTTACTTTATTATATTAAAATTATTTTTCACAAAATAAAAATATTATGAATTTTTATATATTATTTATTAAAAACATAATAATAATTATTATTATTTATATTAAAGTATAAAATAAAGCACAAAATTATTTTTAAATATAATCTATGGCTTATACATATTTTGAATACATGGTCTATATTGCCTATCGCCCGTCAATAAACAATTGTATTTCTTTTCGCTCACTTTATTTAAATTAATCTAATGTGTTTTATTTCTCACTTTCAGATTTTCGTGAAAAATCTCAGCCCTACGGTTTCATTATCGACAACTTATTACCTTAAAACTGAAATTCCATTGTCTCTATAATCTCGACGAACTTTTCTTACTACTAGATTGCTTTATTTAATTTAACTAAGATACCCGTTTCTGGCCATCCGAGATCTAAATTTTCTAGCTCCCGAACCCTATGGTAATTTATTATTTTATTAACATTTTGCCATTTTTTGAAAATTGATAATTTTCTCGGTTTAATGGTAGACAATTGACTAAGACGATTCGGTTAAAAATAAACTCAAACCCGTTAAAAACCCGATTAAAATTAAATTAAACACGCTGGCCATTAAGAAATGGCGCGACTTTAACCTAAATAATCCGCTCTCGTCATGGTCCTTATTCATTACCTAATGTTAAAAAACAATTAACTTAATACTTTTAATTATACATTATTAAAGATTGTTCTATGCTTATATTCAAAGATTAAAGAAAAACAAATAATTTAACAACTCTTCTTCTTAAACTCGCACAAGATGGGTAATCAACATTTTTTTGGGATGATTTTATACGAATGTTTTGTATATAAATATACATCAAGGATTTTCAAGCTAAAACCCTAAAAAAACATATTAAAAAATAACTTAATTTTGGGTCAAAATATAACAATATATATATATATATAAAAGGAGGGAATTACCCTAATTGAATTACTCTTACGACCATACATAGATGCGGTTAAACAAACATACTTTTTTTACATCTATTCATTTTATATTACATTTTTTAGTATTTTATTGTTGTAGAGACTTGAGCTTGAACTTCCCTTACACCCATTACATCCACTACATCTATCCATTTTACATTACATATTTTTAATATTTTGTTGTTATAGAAACTTGAGCTTGGACCTTTCGTACACCAATTATATTTATTCACTTTGAATTATATTTTTTTAATACTTTATTTTTATAAAATTGAGTCTGGACTTCTCCCACATCCATCTTCTCTCCTTTATCACTTGACCAAGACCTGAAAGGCGTTAAACAAACATATTAGGTTTGTTTGTTTCGATAGAAGAAAAAAAAAGATAAAAATTTTCTTACCATGTAATTAATTAAAGGAAAGTGAAATTGATAGAGAAATGGATTCAAAAATCCAAATGAAATAAAGGGAGGGAGAATGAAGGCAATGAAAGAAAGCAACAGGGTAGAGGAAAAATCTTGGCCATGTAGCTAAAATGTGAAATACATAAGGGAGGATGATTGATTCCCTTGGGGAAGGAAAATTCCCAAAAACGTGTAAAAGTGATCAGCCACATACACATCATCAGTCCTTATGATGTGTCAAAAAGTTTTCATGTATCGATCTTTTCATTTGTACTTATTAAGAATAATGATACTCATACTAAATTCAAATTTTATAATATCAGATTTCAGGAAATCACTCGCCTAACGTTATATCGTATCCTGGAGCACAAAGAAAGGATTTAGCCTGCTCAACTTTCAGAATTAAGATGAATTTTTATTTGCATTTAAAGTTTATAATGATTTTGGCGATTTGTTCGACTTTTCATATGTGCGAATATGAAGTCAGATTACGCTAAGTAAGAATATTGATATTCAATTAAATCAAAATTTATGTTTCATGCTTTTAGAGAGTTTAATCGTTCGACAAAGACTATGTGACTATCTCATCAGGTCGATTGTATGATCCACAGTATTAATTCTAGATCTAGCTACAAGACTACACCAACTCGCGAACACTGAAATTGACAATTAGATAAATTCTTCAATAACCCTAAGGGCATAGGTTAGTGGATGCATCGGTTAAGTAACATATGTTTTGGAAAGACAATGAATACGAAGCCATGACTGATACTACAATACTTAGGAGAAGATTTGATTTTTTACTAACGCCGAGCCAGAACTTTTTTTTTAACTGCACATCGACAACAAGACTTAATAACAAGACAAGCTTGTTGCTTTTTAATATCAGAGTTTGTTATGATAAAGAATTATGAGACTTAGCCATGACCAGAATCGAAGCTTTTTAACCTATTGAAGTATTTTCAAATTCAAGACGACTCGTGTAGATTTGTATCAAGTAATTCTGTCATACTCAATTATATTTTAAAATATATTTTTTATTATTTTATTTTATACTTTAATATAAATAATAATAATATAATTGGGAATAAGAATAAATAATTTATAAAATCTTATTATTTTTAATTTTTGCGAATATATTAATTTAATATAATAAAAAGAAAAGGCAAATATAAACAAATTAAAAATAAAATAAAAACAAAATCAAATGTGAACGACGGCCAATTTTCCTATCACCATCCTACTCATGAATTTTTTTTAAATTAACGGCTTGAGAATTTAAAAATAGTCAAAGCCGGCCGATAAGTGCCATTTTCGCCTCTAAAACCTCATTGCATTCCAAGAATTTATCATTGTTACCCTTCTTTATTTAAGAATGATGAATTTTTTTATTTTGATAGAAAACACTCTTTCCTCGAATGTAAGTTTCAACATTTTCATTTTTTATATTCGTGTAACTTTTAAACAATTTGGGTGAATGTCGAAATTTAGTAACAAATAACTTAATATCAGCAGATTCAACTTTAAATATTAAGTTAAAAAACAAACAACCTCTTAGTCATTTAAGTAGGAGGCAAAGTGACGCACTTGACTTTGAATCCTGTAAACACAAAGTGATCACATCAAAATTGTTGGACATTTTGCTACATAAAAGTGATCACATCAAAATTATGATTTTGACATCGATTTTTAAGATATAATTAGAGTGAATAAAAATAATAATGTCTCCAAGGGAGATAACTCTCATTATATGTAGATTAAAATTTGAAAATATATAACATATCTCTATTTTTTTCATATTGAAATTAATTTGTGATTGAGGTTCAAAACCATATTTGTAAGAGTTATTTAAGTATTAAAACCAACCAACAATTTTAAAAAAAATTTTAAATTCCTCAATGTGATTTAATATTATTTCAAAGAAGAATTTATTATAATAACAATAATTTTACTCATAAAAATTGTTTTTTTTTTTTGTTTTAGAACTAAGGTTTGTACAACCTTACAAGGCATCAAACAAAGGGGGGGGGGGGAATTACTCATACATATATGTATATAACTCTAAAACTTTCTAGACCATAGAAATTATGAAAATGTGGAATCTTTAGAAATAAAATTTAATTTAAAATTTGAATGGAAGAAATTGACAGCTTTGATTGAAGAAAATTGATATGAATATCTATGTGTTGGTACAAACTACAAAAGAGAAGTTCCCACAAAAATTGGCAGTAAATTCTTAGGATAATTAAAGGAAGTGTTCATAGGTTGAGTCTGAAGATGTGGGGCTTCTTTGCATTTATGAACCCTAAATAAATGGGGATGGCTAATAAAGCGAATAAGGGCAGATGTGAGATGCCACAGCTATGGCAAATGGGAAATGGGAAATGGGAAATGGGGGGACCCTCTTCACTCTTCAGTCTTTCCCTATTGGAATTTTATTTATAAAACAATAAATAAATTAAATTTAAAAAAAAAGAAAAAAAAAGAAAAAAGAAAAAGTTCAGTCACTCTCTCCTCTTCCACTCTCTCTCTCTCTCTCTCTCTATACATGCAGTCTGCCACCACCACCATCTCACCATCTGACCATCCTCTTTATTACTACTACACCACCCACCACCATCCCACCTACTTGCCTTTATTACTTGCTTTTGGGGTTTTGGCCCCTCTCTTTCCGTTTTTTTTTTTTTTCCTTTCTTCTTTTTATTCACTCAATTCTTGCCCCTACCTTTGCCCTTTATTTATATTAACC
Organism: Tetrastigma voinierianum; assembly: GCA_016808115.1. Classification (NCBI taxonomy): domain Eukaryota; kingdom Viridiplantae; phylum Streptophyta; class Magnoliopsida; order Vitales; family Vitaceae; genus Tetrastigma; species Tetrastigma voinierianum. The sequence goes on from JAEQBH010004354.1 coordinate 629,939, forward strand.
ACCATCCCCCATTCTCTCTCTCTCCCTCTCCCTTCATTCCCAAGTCAACATCCCCATCATCTTTGTTCTAAATCTCAAGTTATCCAACCCGAACAACCCCCTTTCTGAGAGGTGGGGCTCCCGATACTCTCCCTCTTAAATGCCCTCTTTGTATTATTGGTAAAGAGGAAAAACAAGAGGAAGAAAATATCGTTTTGTATTTTGTTATTATCATGTCATAATATATATTTACCTATGGGTTTGTTTTAAATGGTAAAAGAATAGGTGAGGAAGAATATAGTATTACAATGTAATATGAAAAAATGAATGTAAGTAAAAAAAAAAAATCATAATTCATATTTTTACAATGAGTGTTTAAACTAGTTTTTATATACCTTAACCAATTTTATAAGATTTTAAAGTTAAAAATCGAGTAAATCTTTAATAACTATAAGAGGATTCTAATTAAAAACTATTAAGGAGTAACCCAAAATCAAATTAATTGAACTATCTCTTAGGATTCAAATAAAAGTGTGTTATAAAGGTTCGAATAAGAGACACAATATGATATTCAACTTATATTGAAAAATGATAATTCAAAATTTTATTAAAAAATAAGGTATATGAATTTGTTGTTATTAGTAAATGTTAATGAATAGAGAGCACGAGAAAAGAGTAAAAGGTTTTAATTGGACTTTAAATAAATAATAATAATAATAAATAAAAAGACACAAATATAAAGTGATGTGTCTCCTAAGTCATATAAGTTGTTTTCATGATCATTAAGTTTGATTTGATATTTTGAAAATTAAGAATTTCAAAGAGACTTTAGATAGGGTCGAGGGAGACAGTAAAAAACAATAGGGCTAGCCTTTTGGATTTTGGAGGTGGCATGGTGGTAAATAAAACCAAATACAAGGGCACTTAAGCAGTCGGTTCTCCTATCGTAATCCGCAGCCAAAGCTCTCCCTGCAGCCAAATACCCCCACTTCTGACAGCCACGTCAAAAGCTTTACTGACAAATGCCACGTCATCGACACGTCGGATATTTTCAACCGTAGATCTTGCGACGAGTGTCACAATCTTAGAAGCCTCCTTTTTTTTTTGCCGTTAATAAAGACTTCGTACATTTGTTCTCTCTCTCAGACACTCTCCGGAAAGCTCCTCATTTAGCCTGAAAGCTCCGGCCGCCGGCAGGAACCCGACCGTTCCGGTAACTCTCCGTCCCCGGACGCTTCTTCCTCATCTTCTTCCCAAGCCCTAACCTCTCTCCGCCAGTGCCGAAGATTTATTCGTTTTCCAATTTCTCAGGCTTACCGTTGGAAGTCTCCGGCGGTACTGTAAATGCTATCATTTGCATTTGTTTCTTCTCAGATCGTGGCCTCTCGGAGACTTGGCTCCGTTCTTTATTCTAGATTCTGGAAGTTGAAGTTCGAAATCAGCGGTTTTGGTCGGTTTTGAAACGATCTCTGTTGATTTTTTGGGTCAAAATCTCTCTTTTCTTGGGCTCGGTTGTGACTTCTAGGGTTTTACTGCGGTTCGTACCGTTTCTATAAAGTCCCGTTGAAAGATCAAGCACTCTTCTGGCTCTTCGTACAGGCCGGCAGTGAGGAGTTCGTCGTGCTCTGTTTGAAGCTGACACGCTGAAAAGCTCAACGGGGAGAAACCGTATTTTAAGCTTCCTTGAATGCGGTACTCTCTTATTGAGCTTCAGCTGTAATTTAAGTTCCTTGAGCTTTGTGCGATTGTCACCAACAATGCAAAGCTTGTAGCTTTTGATTTTTTCTTAAATGGCGAATCTGCTCGGTGTATTTTTCGCTTTGCTTCTTGTAGCTCCGAGTTGTGTGAAATCTCTGAACCCTTCCCTGAATGATGATGTTCTGGGCTTGATTGTGTTCAAGGCCGACATTCAAGATCCAAATTCGAAGTTGGTATCTTGGAATGATAATGATGATAGTCCCTGCAACTGGTTTGGGGTCAAATGCAACGCCAGATCCAACCGGGTCACCGAGCTCGTCCTCAACGGGTTGTCTATTTCAGGGAAGATAGGCAAAGGCCTGCTCCAGTTGCAGTTTCTCCGTAAATTGTCGCTGGCGAAGAACAATATCACTGGAAGCATAGGCCCCAATCTTGCCCGCCTTCAGAACCTGAGAGTTCTTGATGTAAGTGAGAACAGTCTGTCTGGAACCATCCCAGATGATTTTTTCAAACAATGTGGGTCTTTGCATGCTATCTCTTTGGCCAAGAACAAGTTTTCCGGGAAGATCCCGGATAATTTGGGCTCATGTTCAACGCTTGCTGCAATTGACTTCTCTTGTAATCAGTTTTCGGGTTCACTACCTTCCAGCATTTGGTCTTTGAACGGGCTTAGATCACTTGATTTGTCAGATAACTTGTTAGAGGGCGAAATACCAAAGGAGATTGACAGTTTGTACAATTTGAGAGCTATTAACTTGAGCAAGAATCGTTTTTCTGGGCCGCTTCCAGATGGCATTGGGGGTTGCTTGCTTATTCGGTTTATTGATTTCAGTGACAATTCTCTTTCTGGGAGTCTTCCAGGGACAATGCAGAAACTTACCTTGTGTAATTACATGAATTTGCACGGGAATTCCTTTGAAGGTGAGGTTCCGGATTGGATTGGAGAAATGAAAAGCCTGGAAACCTTGGATCTCTCAGCCAATAAATTTTCTGGCGTCGTTCCAATATCAATAGGGAACCTTATGTCGTTGAAGGTGTTGAATTTTTCGGCCAATGATATCAGTGGGAGCTTGCCAGAGTCTATTATGAATTGCGAACAGCTTTTGGCCTTGGATTGTAGTCAGAATTCTCTATCAGGTGATCTTCCTGCATGGATTTTCCGGTTGGGATTGCAGAAAGTTCTGCTTTCAGGAAATAGATTGAGTGGAAATATGGACACCCCTTTCTCCTCATCAGCTGAGAAATCCCGTCAAGGGCTTCAAGTCTTGGATTTATCTTGCAATGAATTATCCGGTGGAGTTACATCAATTGGGGTTTTTACAAGCTCGCAGGTCCTGAATGTTTCCAGGAACTCCCTCGTGGGTGCTATTCCAGCAAGTATTGGAGATCTAAAGGCGTTAAATGTTCTTGATTTGAGTGAGAACCAGCTCAATGGAAGCATTCCTCTGGAAATTGCAGGAGCCTTTTCGTTGAAGGATCTGAGACTGAAGAACAACTTCCTAACTGGAAAAATTCCTGTTTCTCTTGAGAACTGTTCTTCATTGACGACATTGTAAGTTCTCTTTTCCCGCGTTGTTACATTTGATTTTTTGCTTCTCCTTTAGTTTTGGTGGGTAGTCTGTAGTTAAGCATATGGATTAAGGTATCCTTGTAGTTTTCCCAATAGCTAAATGCTTGAGTTGTGTGTTTGACTGATTAACAAGGAAATTTGCTGATGCCCTTCTTGTTAGTTCCTCAATTTTTCCAGAGAAACTGTTGCATTGGTCTTATAAGTTCCAAACTACTTTTACAGCCTAAAATGATTTCACTGGTTTTGTTGGTTAAATTCCTTATTTTCTTATATTGGTTGGGTTGATTTTTATAGTCACTGAAGGAACAACATGGAAGCCTTTACTGCATTGAGATCTCAATTGACCGATCACACCTTTTTGCTGAAACATCAATGCATAGAAATTGGTTGAGATTAATACGTTTTTTGATTTGCATGATTTGTTTGATCTTGTAAACTTGCTTTATGCTTCTAAGGAGGTGTTAAAAGGTCTTCAGGTTTTTTGTTATTTCATAAGCTTTCTTTCTCTGAATATTTTTATTGTCAAGGAGCTTGTGGTAAAATTTTTATCATTCTAATGGCTTTTCTATTTACGTTTTGAATGAATTATGTAGGATCCTATCTCATAACAATCTGAGCGGACCGATACCAATAGGGATTTCAAAGCTTAGCACCCTAGAAAATGTGGATTTATCTCTTAACAAGCTTACAGGAAGCCTCCCCAAGCAGTTGGCTAATCTTCCACACCTCCTCTCCTTCAACATTTCCCACAATCAGCTGCAAGGTGAACTTCCTGCTGGTGGCTTTTTCAACACCATTTCCCCTTCCTCCGTCTCTGGCAATCCATCTCTATGCGGCTCTGCTGTGAATAAGTCTTGCCCGGCTGTTCTTCCCAAACCTATTGTCCTTAACCCCAATTCTTCCTCTGACTCCACTGCTGGTGTATTCCCCCAAAGTCTCCGTCACAAGAAAATCATCCTGAGCATTTCTGCTCTCATTGCCATTGGTGCTGCTGCTGTCATTGTAATTGGTGTGATTGCCATTACCGTTCTTAATCTCCGTGTCCGGTCTTCTGCAACTCGTGCTCCAGCAGCTCTTGCACTATCTGCTGGTGATGACTTCAGCCATTCACCTACCACAGATGCCAACTCCGGTAAGCTTGTCATGTTTTCTGGTGATCCTGACTTCAGCATGGGAGCACATGCTCTGCTCAACAAGGATTGTGAGCTTGGACGAGGAGGGTTTGGAGCAGTCTACAGGACTGTTCTTCGAGACGGTCATCCAGTTGCCATCAAGAAGCTTACTGTCTCAAGTCTGGTCAAGTCCCAAGAAGATTTCGAACGGGAAGTTAAGAAACTGGGAAAGATCCGGCACCAGAATCTTGTTGCACTTGAAGGGTATTACTGGACTCCATCATTACAGCTCTTGATATATGAATTCATCTCTGGTGGAAGTTTGTACAAGCATCTCCATGAAGGAGCAGGTGGCAACTTCACATGGAATGAGAGATTCAATATAATTCTTGGGACAGCCAAAAGCTTGGCTCACTTGCACCAAATGAACATAATCCATTACAATTTGAAATCAAGTAATGTCCTCATCGACTCCTCAGGCGAACCTAAGGTGGCAGATTTCGGCCTTGCAAGACTGTTGCCAATGCTAGATCGATACGTCCTAAGCAGCAAGATCCAGAGTGCGCTAGGCTACATGGCACCTGAGTTTGCATGCAGAACAGTGAAGATAACTGAGAAATGCGACGTATATGGATTCGGGGTTTTGGTTCTCGAGGTGGTTACTGGTAAGAGGCCAGTTGAATACATGGAAGACGATGTGGTGGTTCTCTGTGACATGGTCAGAGGAGCATTGGAAGAAGGTAAGGTGGAGGAATGTGTTGATGGGAGACTCCAAGGAAAATTCCCAGCTGAGGAGGCAATTCCAGTGATGAAGTTAGGCTTAATATGCACTTCACAGGTGCCGTCAAACCGGCCTGACATGGCTGAAGTGGTAAACATATTGGAACTGATCAGATGCCCTTCAGAAGGCCAAGATGAGTTGTTGGTATGAGTTTTTAACTAAATACATCTAGAGTTTGAAAGAAGGGGGATTACAGTGTTATCCGGCGAAGAAGAATCCGGCTTAATTATATAAAATCAGAAAGAGAAGTGAAATTTGATTGTTCCATGTCTTTCCTTTTCCTTTGTTTTGATTTTTCCCTTGCTTGTCTCAAGGTTATGTTGTAGTAGTTTCTTTCTTCTCTATGTTATTATTATTAGGTTTCACCGGATTCTTTTTCACCGGGTTCCAATTTGGGACCCTTTCGGATATTGTTAACTACCCAGTTACTAATCTTATTGTCTACTTCTGTTTTGTTATCTCTTCAGTTATGATATGAAACTAGGATGAAATTCTGACAAAAAAGATCTCAGCAAATTGAACATGGATTATTCCTCAAACTGGCCAGGCTTGTTTCTTTCTTTCATATCTCCCCTTTGTTTTTAGCTGTCCAAACCCAAGTCTCACAGCTCCAACTGGGATTGAATCAATCTTCCAGCAGAAAAGACAATGTAATCCAAGAATAAAAATTCCTGATTTAATTGTATTTTTTTTGAGGAAATGTGTTTCTCATTAATTTGGGAATAATAGTAAAGAAAGCATAAAAAATGCATAATATATGATTCAGTACGGTTTCATAGAAAATAATAGTGTTTCAAGTATGGTAATACCTAAATACTACTTTAATCAACTGTAAGTACTATTAACATTAAGATAGTTTATTAAGATACTAACTAGGTACTACTAGACCTGAAACATAATTATTTTTTATGGAATCTTATTGAATCATGTATTTTGCATTCATTATGCGTCATTTGCAGTTATTACCAAATAAATCGGTTGAAACACAATGTCTTGTTTGGTTTTTGTTTTTTAAAATAGTTTTTGACAACAGTTTTTGAAAACAAAGAGAACACAATTTTGGTATTCTCGAAAATATGTTAATTTTCCTTGTATTTTGTGTTTTTTAGAATAAAAGAAAATTGGGAATCAAACATATGCTCTATGTTTTTCTTGTTCTCTTTATTATTAAGAACAGAAAACAATTCTCGTTATTAAAAACAGTTCTTAAAAATAGGAACTAAACAAACCACATGTTTCCATTTTTTCTAAGTGATGAAAGGGCAGGTTTGGGTTCAGCACTCCTCATTAAGAATAGTAGTCTTATTTACCAAAACCAGTTGTCTCTAATGGTATAAGAGCTGAGGGCATGTCAGGATACATTTTCTTGGAAGTCAAAAGTGACTTAAGAGGCTGAGGACTCAAAAGATTCTCAGCAGTCAGCACCCACTTTGAAGCAAAAAAAAACTCTGAAGTGCTGAATAGAATAATGGAAAGGTGGGGGAGACACAATATAAAGGCAAAAAAAAAGGGGAAAGGTAGTAGGGTAAGGAATGAAAGAGGTAGTGGCCTTGAATGGGGGCAAAATAGAATAATGAAGTTGTATATATCATGATGTTGTGTGGAAAAAAAGAAAAGAAGCATTTCTCTTTCTTTATTTTCCCACTCATGTCTTTAGCCTCTTAAAACTTTCTCATTATCATCTTTCTTTAAATGCATTCTTTGTTGCTTTCCTTCCAAACATTTCCTTCTTCAATGATCCTGTTTCCAATGAGTTGCAGAGATCTTTGACCTCATTTTAACTCTCCTACTCTCACATGGGGTGGTGGCTTTTCTTTTTCTTCTTCTTGATGAGCATATTTGTAGGTTCTCTATAGACTATACCTAAAAATGGTGGCTATAGATAGGCCTTCCCAACATTTTTCATCAAGAATTTTTGCTTGCTTGTTTCTCTATAAGCATGTGCATAGATTATTACAATGAGCTGTCTCTAATTCAGTCAACCACCAGTTAAAATACAGGGTGTTGGGCCCAAGGGGGGGAACCTAATCTAACCTATTGACATTGCTATCATCAACTCCCTCACATGGGGTCCTTTGATCAGCTTGATTTTATTCTTTCAGAGATGGGATATCATCAAATGATTCAAATCCTCTTTATCACTCCTGGCTGGCTGGCTGGCTGGCCAGAGAAGAGAAAAAGAAGGGTTTGTTTGATTTATATTTTTGAAAATTGTTTTCTGTTTTTAAAAATAAGGAGAACATGAAAAATAGGAAGAACACTTTTGATTTCTAGTTTTTTGTTGTCTGAAAAACATAGAGAACACAAAAACATTAAATTCAGAGAATAATAACAGTTTTCAAAAAACACTAAGAGCATGTTTGGTTCTTGTTTCTAAAAACTATTTTTGAGAACAGTTTTTGAAAACACGAAGAACACCATTTTTGTGTTTTTTAAAAATTGTTCTTGTTATCTGAATTTAGTGTTTTTTATGTTTTTTTTGTATTTTTTAGAACAAAAAAACAGAGAATTAAACATGTTTTCCCTATACAGTTTTTAAAAACAAAAACCAGACACACTTAAACTGTTATCAATAATAGTTTTCAAAATCAGGAGCTAAACAGGCTTAAAAGAAAAACCGAAGTTCAAAACATATTCTGCATGTAATTTTCAGGTTCAAAGATGGATTGAGGGGGGAAAGGAGTGAAGCAAAAAAGTTAAAAGGTTACATCATGCATTCTCTAGGGAAACATAAAGAAAATAAAAAAATAAAAAATAAAAAGGGATAATGATCAAAAGCACTTAGTGGAGATGGAAAAGTGTGAGCACTTAAACAGCTTTACTTTTTATATATGTTTTGCCTTGGTTTTTCATTGCTTTTCTGAGAGACAAAAATGATACTTCTCTTCTTTTCTTATAAGCATGCTTCAGTTTGTACTCAGGGGAAATCAAATGATGTTGGACTGGGGGTCATAGGAGACACAGCTCCCCTTCCCCAACAAATACCCACTTGATTTTGATATGTGTTCAAGTCATGTGGAGTGTGTGCATTTTACTGGGTTATAATATATCTGTCTTGTGAAACAATTATTAGGGTTTTGGAGAACATTGATTTGTTTTTCAGAAGTCATCATCTTAGGGTTCACCAAATCTTTTGTTTTGTCTGGTTTTTTTATTGTTCAATCTTATCTTTGTCAGGTTCAGGTTCAGGTTCAGGTTCCCTCATTGGTGGTGTTGGAGGAGGAGGAGGATCTATGTTTGGAAGTTTGGAGGGTTTCTTGACTATCATTGTAAAAAGAATCTTAGTGCTTGAGGTTAACGATCGGGTAAATCTTCAATGACTTTAAGGGACTTAAACGGGTGACTAATGAGTAAACCTGACGCCTTTGGATTTTAAATTTTGAAGCTTCTTCTATGCTCTCTCGTTCCAATTTTATTGAAAGGGTTTAGACCTTAAATGGGCACTTAATAGAATTTCAAAAAAATTAATTTTAAGAGAAGGGATAACAAAATAAAGTTTGAACATGATGATAGTTTTTTTTTATTACATTTTAATTTCAAGGTAATAAATTGTATTTGGACCCTCTTTCCTATGCTCTATACCCTTTGAAACAGTGAGCGTCCTATCATTTAAACTAAGCATGATAGACGAACAAACACAATAATAATCGTTTCCACTCTTTTTCAGACTTTTCTTGCTTTACAACATGGAATAAAAATTTTCAAAATATGAAAAATTAAAAAAAATTCCCAACTTTTATTATTAGGTTTTGATCTTCTTTTTGCAATGTTTCCTCTTTCACATCAAAGCACAATTTTTTACTAGAATTACATCTTGATTCCCATACTTTTACCTACCGAAAAGGCCTGAATAGACACCACCCCTCCTAAGTGCTCAACTTACTTTCATAAGCCACTCTTCTTTCACGGATTCAAAGAGAATAAATAGTAAGCTACCTCATACCCAAACTTATCAAACTATCTATATCTCCTTTAAGGAAAATAAGATTTCTTAGAATGAAAAAAATTTGACCCAATTTTTTTGGACCGTTAAATTAACAGCCCTATTTAGCCCTAATTTCGGGTGATCCGGGCTTAAATTATCAGCTCTAAAGACAACTTCATCTCCCTCAAGAAGATGGACCCAATCACACTAATGAAACAGAAAGAGACTTTTTTATTTTTTATTTTTTATTTTTTTATTTAATTTCCCAGGATAGTGCAGTTTCATGAGTGAAAACCCAAAGCTTCCTTTTGTAACCCAAAAAGTACTAAGAAAATAAAATTTGGATGAAAAAAAAAAGTTTAAACTTAATAAATGAATTATATATGCATATTCAAACTCATTTTAGTAGCTTCTCACTATTACGTAAGGACTAAGAAATTTAAAACTATGTAAAATTTTGAAGAATTATGATTATATTTGATTTTCTTTTATATTTCTCATAGTGAAACCAAACATGAAAAAAAAAAAAAAAAAAAATTCTTTAATACTTTCCAGGTTCTAAACATAGCTAAAAAAGATAAATTCAACAGTAAGAAAGAGAACCATAACCCAAATTTGCATGGTGTGAAAGGAAAACCTCCAAATTAATACAGTTTTGATCTCAGGCAATATTGCAGACAATAACAGTATGAACTAAAGAAATGGGAAGAAGAATAACTGTTATCTTTACATTTCAGAAAGGGAATCAAACTTGTTTCACAAACACCAAAATTGTTTTACATTAATATAATTTTGCAGCACTTCCATCCTTTTTCTTTCTTCAGGAGTGCTTTCATTTTCCCCCAATTCTCTACATCTATGTCTCTTCCTTTCTTTGTTTTTTGGGTTTCTGTTTTCTTTCCTAGTGGAAATTTCAAGATTTTCTATCCTATCTTTCATCCTAATCATCCCAATCGTCTTCCCATCCATCTTCCTTGTTCGAAGATTTCGAAGTATGACCGTTAACTGACCTGTTCGCTACATTGTTTCCTCCTGGAGATTTCACTGCGTTTTCCACATCCCAGTCATCGTCATCCCAATCTTGATCCCAGCCTTCTGCTGTTTCCACAGGGATCCTTGAGGAATCAGGCTGTCCCATTTCGAGCTCCTGGTACGGGACTCCATTGACCTTTCTCTCCTTCTTCCCCAGCTTGCAGCAGGCCAATGTCCCTCCGATGATCAAAGCTGTTAAAGATAGAAGGTAGACGCCATGGATGGGAGTAACTTGGGCAGGAAAGGAACGGAACTGGCCTTTCAAAAAGTCGGTATATGTTTGTTTTGATCCCAGGTGAATTAAGCAATCCCCATTTAATGATATCAATGGAGTTCCAGCATATTTTGAGAGATCCATCTGAGACAGGACAAGGAAATGTAACAGATAAGAAGCAGAGATCTAAACCGGAAACCATGTCTGACAAACATGGTAGGTTCAATACAAATCTCAGTTATGGTCTTAACATTTAATAATAGGTACCTAAAAGACCGACCTGATAGGTGAGAGAAACTCTCAAGCTTAAGTACCGCTCCACAATTTCTTGTGGAACTGTATTATTGTCCACCCCTAGAAAAGCCGGACGTTCACGGATGGCTCACAACTCTAGATAACTTTCACTCCGGACCCTCTCTTAGGGCACCGGGTAGCCCTCTTCCATGTAACCCTTTTTCGCTACGCACCAGCTCTCAATGAAAGCACCAATGATAGGGTACCTAAGCTCAATAGGAGAGCTCAACCCAAAAGACTAACCTAATAAGTGGGAGAACTTCTCAAGCTTAAGTACTATGTGGGACCGTATCATTGTCTACCTCTAGAGAAGTTGGACATCCACAGACAGCTCACATTCTGGATAGCTTTCACTCTGGACCTTTTTTTGGGGCATCGGGTAACCCTTTTCCAGGTAGTCCTTTCCCACTACGCATAGGCTCTCACCAATGATAGATACCTAAACCCAATAGGAGAACCAGCCCAAAAGACCGGTATGATAGGTGAAAGAACGTCTCAAACTTAAGCACCAAGAACCGTATCCCATTTGTATTATTTATTGACACTTCTCTTTGAGACTCAATCAAGATTAAAAAAAAAAAAAGCTGCCCTGCCTTTTAGGGAGAACATAAAGGGATGAATAGCGTAACGAAACACACCTCTTCCATTTGTAGTTTGGCGATTTGAATCTTGGGCATGTGAATCTCCTTTAAGCTATTGTCAACAGGTGAAATTGTGACATTCACTTCCTGAGTGCCCTCTCCATCATTATAAACACGAAGGACTAGTTTTGTGGGGGCTACAAGAAAAAAGATGGTCAGTTAGCTTTTCTGTCAAGAAACTACCAGATTGAATATATACTCAATAGTAAAAATTAGAATGTTAATGCATTTATGTTTATCATCAATCCAGAGAAGAAAACTTGAAGCAGTTTTTCTGCTTTTTAAAATCAGAATTACAAGATATCGGTTAAATAGAGGAATAAGAGTCAATTCCCACTTCCTCTATCAAATGCAGAAGTGCTTTGACAGTTCTGAATATCAGCCAACTTATCTCGAAGAAGTGGTAACGAAAAGTTAAATCTACATAGATTCCAACACTACTAGAACTTCAGCAAGGTTCACTTTTCCTTTGGATGCCATAATTTGTATGGATGCTCAGTAGGCATGCTCGAGGGAGATCTAATTTAGATGCATGGAGGCTTTAATGCAGATCATAAAAAGGATTTGTATCATCATAGGACGGTAGTTTAAACCATACAACACATTATCATGTCCTGTCTCCACTGTAATATTTGATATTTTTAAGGTTGATATATTTCATGTAGAACAACATGATAGCATAGAAATTAGAACCTCATGGTAAGTGTTTTTTTGGGATATTTTTCACCCACTGGCGTTCTTATATCAAAAGAATTGCTACTGGATTTAGTTAAAGAGAAAGTTCCTATACTGAAATTCCATCAAAAACAGAAATTCCTCTAGCATGTGTGAACGTGGATCAAGAGCTACAGACAAGAGAGGCAACAAGGATAATCAAGTAATGAGTGCAAGCTTATTAAGACAAGAATTTTGAAGTAATAAAAATAAAAAAACAAAAACAAAAATTAAAAGAAGCTTCAAACCAATTAAAATCCAAGAAGAACAAATTCCAGAAGTTGAGGCATTCATATATACTGGAGCAATAGATTAGTTAAAATCAACATTATGCCCAAGATCTCTCATTCACCCATTTGCTCAAGGAAAGGAAAAGAAAAAAGAAAAGAAAAAATCAATAAAGGCATCCAAATTTGAGAAAACTAAAGATTCATCATAAGAAATTGACTGACAGAGGTTGGATGATGAGTGACCATGATGGCCCAATAGCACATGAAAAAAATAGCAGGCAAAATAATTGTTGTGTCCCCATCATAAATTGAGCATGGATAGCAACAGGACTTGCAATTATTCTCTCTTTGGACATCCCACATTTGGTTCGGCCACGAAAAGTTGTAAACTTACAGTCCCATATTCTAAAAGCTAATCCCATATTCTTGATGGTGCTTTTTTCTAATTGAAAAGAGAACTTTTTTTCAGAAGATCAAACCACAGAAATGGGAGGATGAGGGGTCAACGATAAAAAAAACAGAAAGAAAGAAAGCAAGATAGAAAGTAGGAAGGGACACAAAGAGATTCATCAACAAAGAACTCAAGCAAGGTGGAAACTGACAAAAGAATTCATTTGTCACAACCTCAATTCAAGCCACTTTGCCCTTTTCAAATAAAGATATTTATCTTATTAAGAATAAGATACTAAAATATCAGAAATTTTTTAGTGAATAAACATGGAAATATGAGAGATACAATTTGTTTTGGGAGGTACGTTCTGTTCGCTAGGGCTCAGTCCCTTTTGGTGCCTTAAGGCCCTTAACACACATCTTTGATCAAAGAAGGAACATGGAAGCCTAAAAGAATTAGCTCCTAGCGACAATCAAGAAAAGTCGTCATTTGTACTCCAAAACAACACTAAAACCTGAACCCAATAGAGAAGGAAGCTTCATTGCTCACTGCTTAGGCTGCCAGCTTCAAGCATAGCTGACCAAGAGCCAAAAAACTTGCCAGACTACAAGAACAATAATCAATCCAGCATAGACGCTACTCATATCTCTAGGGACCTGACTACCATGCAAAATTCAGCACATCACAATTGCTGAATCTCCTCCACATTACGAAAAGCAACAGTGCCTTTAAAATCTGGTTAAAATAGCCAGGGTTGAGGGGTACTAAAAAAAAAGAACTAACACATGTTCAAACCGCCTCTTTTGAACCTTCAGTAAATATAAGACTTGGCCTCAATATCACATACAATAGTTTTTTTTTTTTTTTTTTTTGATGGATAAAAGCAAATATATTCATCAAAAGAAGAGCACCCAGGGGCAGCCCCAGGTATACGGGGAGTATACAAAAGGGTCCCCAATAGGGAGCAAAAGAAAAGAAAGAGGAAAGAAAGAAAAAACTATACCCACCAGCCCACAACCACACCCACCAGACCTCATCTACAACCTAACCAAGAAATCGGCAATCAATTTTCCTGGCCTCGAATTCTTAAGGGGTTTGAGGCTTCCAAACAAGCTTGGCCTGAGGGAAAGTGGTTGAAAAATTACAGTTAGAAAGGGCATGGGAAAAGGATATGGATAAGGAATGACCATTAGAGGAAACATCTAACATCTCTCATCCACCAGGAAGCAAGAAAATGAAACATGCTACAAGAAATGCGAAAGGGTAAAATCAGCAATTTTGAAATTCCTAGTATTCACCAAACTTCATGGGGAATTTTGAGGGAGAGAAAGAACATTAGCAACAGGGAAATCTTTCAAACTAGAAAGGAGAAAATGCAGTAGGTACACAATTATCGTCATCAGCCTAAAAGATGACATCAATCATCTTCATAACATACAAGGTAAGCTACTTACATGTCCCCTTGTGAAACTCTGTTTTATCCTACTATTTGCCACCATTCACCTAAAATACATATAAGGCTCACATGAATTCAGAAATTTTTTTTTTTTTTTTTGGTTTTCCCTTCATGGAAAACAAATAATTGGCATGTGCCTTCTAAGATCCAAAAAAAAAAAAAAAGATGAAAAAGATGATATAAATTTCCACTGTATGTTCATTTTAAATTCTCAAAATAACCAAATAATCCTAAAGATGAAAGGAATATGACAGATGAAATCCAACTAATTAGGATTGGCTACATGAGTCATTGTCATTCAACCATATATCAGTAGTTTCATCCACTCAAGTAAAAACTATGGTACTTGTTTCTTTGAGGAAGAGGGGCGATGGTGCTATAGAGAACCGAGAGGGGTGGGATGTAGAAGGCTATCATAAGCAGGTAAGGAAGCTTGAAAAGTAAGACGGTTGAGGACTAACTTATGGATGGATGGGTGCACAGGAATTAACCCTTAAGGGAGTCTGTCCCCATGCTATTCTAGCATTCGCCAAAGATGCTTGAGTAGCTAAGATGTATGAGAAAATTGGGCAGGGTGAGTCTAGGAACCCCAAGTTCACAAAGACAGATCCATGATTAGGAATTCGCTGAGGAAAAGGCATTTGGCAATAATATTCAAGTGCAGTCCACTTGCAAAATTTAAAGGAGAAGATGGTTTGATAGTACAAAAGATGTTCATATTTCTCTGCTAAGACTTTTTACTCCTTTTCTGTTGACCATTCAAATGTGTTCCCTGCAAACACAATTTGAAATGCTTGATCCATATGAGGGTCGTTTTTTCTGCGTGGGAAGTTACATGAGGGAGGGATTTGATGTTGAACTAGCTACAAGAAAGGAGTGGAGAATGTTAAATAGATGTTATTTTTACGAAGAAGAAGAAACAATTGATCAAACCCTCCTTACTGTTTCAAAAGCAGTCATGCTGAGACATATTGTTTGTGGTTTTTTATTTTTATTTTGGTTTATTTATTTTTTATTTTTCTTCTTGGGGGGGAGGAGCTGAGCAGGGGTTGTTCCAATCTCTCCTAGGCAAGACACTGTTGGGCAGGTGATGCTTCATCTTCCTAAATCCAAATATGGAACTACCTTCTGTTGAGCAACCAAATAGAGCAGGCTGCTCCATCTGATTGCCAAAAAGAAAAAATGGAACTGACAACGAAAACTTGGGATCTTAAGACTATGTCAGATTACAAATGACGATTTTGAGTAGTGAATTTCATATTTCCATTTTCCATCTGGTCTGAAGTCAATCAAGCATCAGTGAATGTAACTGGATTCTATTGCATACAAATTTACAATACAAGATATTCACATGGTTCTCTTACTTTATTAGGCTTTGGCATAAATAAATGTGTGATGCACTCCACTATGAGCGAGACCCACTTAAGTTGGCATGGATCTATTGTAAGGAAGAAGAAGACGACAGCTTGAAGAGTCTTTTATTTGTGTATCACCCATTGTGTTTATTTTAGACCATGTGAAAAAAAAATAATACGAGAGCTTTTAAAAAGATTGAAAAAGAGGACCAAGCAATCGAGTGAACTCTCATGCATATTTGTTTGTGAGTGAGCTATAGAGTACCCATGTCGAACTTCATTGATCAGGTAAGTTCTAAGTGAGACAAAAGAGTTACTTTTAGGGTTATCCCTTAGCTTTGTTTGGCAATTTGGTCTCATCCTCCATTGGAACTATACTTAACCATTCATGGATGCATCCAGTTTTTCATCTTTCTTGTTTTACTTCATCCATCTTTACTCTCCACTTTAGGTTCAACCATTTCTCCAACTCAATAGCATGACACAACAATTTGACACTTAAAGCAAGGCTTTCTTTAATGGGCAATGGGAGGATTAGTGAAAAGCACCTAACAGAAAAAGGGAGAAGGATCCATGTATGCAAGGACTGAAGGACTATACAGAACAGACCACGAGACAACACCATAGAGAGAAGATACAACAACCCAGAATGCTGGCTACCTCATATCCACTCAATCTACGAAATTTAGCAAAGAGGAATGAGATCCCAATCTACCAACTTTTCTGAAACAAAAAAGAAGCGGTCTTTGAATGTTACTTTTGATGCTTATCATCCTCAAAAGTATTTTTGTTTCTTTATGTCCATACACACTAGACTAAGCATAAAGGAGACATCCTCTACAACTTCCAGTTTTTCATTTCAACAAAACTGCCAGATCACACAAGTAGAAGTACTTAACGTGTTTAGAAAGATTGTCCACCTCACACCAAAGCAAGTACAAACAAAACTGGCCCCCCACCCAAACAACAGCTCCTTGACCCTTTAGGGAGAGCCCATCTCATATCAAATCAAGGTATTATAACCAAAAAAATTGCATATGTTACAGGAACATTATCACTTTCACTTTCAACTTCTTTATTTTACTCTCAATATACTCTTCAATTTTTTATTATTATTTTTTTATCAATAAAGAGCAAAATATATAGATCAAAAAAGTGTATGCAGGGAGTAAACAAGAAAGGCCCCTAGGGCCAAACAGAAAAGGCTAAAGAGAAAAAACAAACAAACCAGCCCAAAAAGCCAACAACCTAAGCATAGCCATAGTATCTAAACAAGAGTATCCTGACAAAAGAGATATCCGCATTTGGAATACAACTAGCCCAAGTATAAAGCGACTGAAAAAAAGAGAGCTTCAATTTTTTATTTTTTTATTTTTATGATAAGCATTGCCCTCTTCAGTGTCATCTCCAAAATAACCAATGTGAGTTCCTAAAATTAATCATAATTTTAATTTTTTATCTTTTTTGTCCTTGACAGGCAAATTATTGTCACTGTTAGGAGTTGATCCAGAACCGCCCTCCCCATACCCTTTACCACTTCATCACAAGTTATATCTAACTGCACCAGTGCCTCCCTCCCTCCTCCCTCTTCCAAGGGCCTGGCATCGAGTTCAGCTACTGATTGCGCATACCCACATTGAACAAACAATGGATGCGCACCTACCAGGACTGATTGGCTTAATGCACTAAAATAAAAGTCCATACACTTTATTTCAATCCTTGTTCTCCCAAAAAAAACCCTTTAAAATAGTAATAACAATAATAGAAATATAACATGTTTATATTCAAAAATTTATTCATGTTCCAATATGCCAAGTTAGATCATCCACAAATAAGGCAACTGAAAATAGCACAGTTACATCATCACAGTCACTATTGGATTGTCTCTCAGTTTCTCATCAGGTTTTATTCCACTCCATGATATGCTTCTTTAATTAGAAGTAAAAGTAATTACTACTACATAGCGGTTAAATTTTATGTTTGGAATCTGCAATTTAATGTTTTGGTTAAATATAAGGATAGATCCGACTTTTTAAATTTTTTATAAATAACAATCTACTACCCACATTGCATTTGAGGAAAATACCAGTCTCCTTTCTTCTTCCAAACATAGATAAATTATTTTTTTTATAAGTAAGCTGAATATACTCAAAGAAGAGCCGCCAAATTAGTGACTCTGGGGAGTACAATAAATCGAAGATGGCCCCCATAAAGAAGCCTAAAGCAACCAAAAAGGGTAATCAGAAAGCAGCCCCAAAGAAACTACAAGAAACAACCAGCACAAAGACCAATCAACAAAGACAGCCCAAACACCCCTCCCAAAGAATCTTTATAGCCGCACCTATCTCACCATGAACCCAGCTGATCAATGAAGCCAACTAACATTGAAGGACCCTCTCTTATACACACTTTACTCTCTGACCAAAGAAAATACACGAATGAGCTCTTCAATTTATGGATGGAAAGCTCCTCTTTTTCAAAAGCAACTTTGTTCCTTACCTTTCCAAACAGTCCAAAATAGACATAAAGGTACAGCCCTCCATACCAACTCCAAAGAAAGATAGTGTACGACCTATGATTAAGAATTCTCCCAAAACAATCTTAAAAGTTGTGCTGAATTTTAAATCCTGCTTTTAGCATTTGAGAAGTTCTCCCAAACAGTGTTTAACTCTTTAATTCAGTATTCCAACCCTCTAATAGTGAGCACCCTTATGAACCACTAATCCAAAAAAAACCTTTTGACACTTCAGAGCCGGAATCCAAAGTGTAGAGTTCTGAGGTAGCACCATTGGTGAAGGTGAACAAAGGAAAATGTAGCAGGCACGAGGGTGTGACCTGTCATGATTGAAAATTTTAACATTTGATCAAGTAAGATGTTTCTTTCAAGGAAATGAAGAAGTTAACGTCCACTAGAAGCTCGGGGCAAGAAATCATAACAAGAAGGTATTATGATTCATACTTCTAAGGAGATAATGTACAATAGCTTAAAATTAATATTTACTCTTGAATTTCACTCATCAAACCTTACGACTCTTTTAAAAATAGAAAAAGTATTTACTAGATTTAAGAATTTAAATATGATAATAAATATTCTCTTCTCCTTTTTTTGTGATATAGAATTTTATAACTTCTTGGTATGACAAAGTCTTCAATTTTTTACCAAATAATAATTGAATACTTGTATATTAGGGTTGTATACTTATAAAAATAAGTATATTAGAGTTGTATGATTTTTTATAGTTAATTTTTATTTATTAAGTGTATACTAATTTTTTAGTCTTATCATTTCATAAAAACATAAATAAATAAATAAATAACTCTCAGAATTTATCATTTTAAAATATATGGGCGCTATTGTCAATTTATACTCTTTTCATTCAATATTGTTACCCAACATTGGAATGAAAAAAAAATCATTCCAATCTTAAATTCCAAGTCCATCCAAACATTAGAAATGGAATCACAAATTCATCTCATTCTACAGGAAATAGGAATAGAAACAAAATATCTTCATCCATTCTCCGTTCCTACATACCAAAAACCACCTAAGAGCTTCTTATATGTTAAGATATAATTATGTTGCTACCCCAGACTTACAGTTTAGCAAGGTTGCAAGAAAAAAGAAAAGGTTCACAAGCTTTGGGTGAGAGCAGGGAAATCAATTTCATTCAACTATCCTGATCTCAAAACATCACCACATGGCTGTTAGCCATATTGGGTTTTTCCTCTATCTTCCCGCACCCCCCTCCCCTCTCTTTTTCAATATATACACTATCGTCTCTCTGTCATGCTTCTGATTTAGAGAACATTCAATAAAAAAAAAAGCAGCAAAACCAACTAAAGCCATAACAAATATCTTCTATTAACACCAACACCAATATTTATTACTTGAAATAGAAACAAGCAAGTGTTTGCTGGTATGAAAGAACAAAACACAATATGGGTATGTAATGGAAATGATGCTTTATTATCTCACACAAGTTACAAGAGGGTAATACAAATATATAGTAGGAGAAGGAAGACTCTAGAAGAGGGGATAACGCCTAATAGAAGTCGGTTACATTACAACAAATTATAGATGCTTCCAAAGTCCTTCTAAAAACAATGGAGCAATTCTCTGGCCCCCTCCCGAGTTGGAGGTTGGGAAGGATCGAGCAACCCCAACTTGGAAAGGAGAAAATGGAATTGAGGAGCAACTAGAGCCTTTGTAAACAAATATGCCACCTGATGCCGAGAAGGAATATGTTGAGGATGAACAAAGCCAAGTTTAAACTGATCTCGCACAAGATGACAATCAATATCCAGGTGCTTGGTGCGCTCATGAAAAACGGGGTTGGCAACAATATGGAGAATTTGCCCAGTTATCGCAAGGCGAGATAGGAAGGGAACGGAGATACCAAAATCCGCGAAGTATGTACAAGATCCGCAATAGCTCACAGAAAGCGAGGAGAGCCCGATGCTCGGATGTTTAGCCCCTCGGTCGAGAGCAAGAGCGGTGGCTGCTTCTTAGTTTTCAATGAAACAAGCGTATGGCCAAGGAGGATACAATGCCGGTAAAAGATCGTGAGTTTCGAGACAAGAAGCCCAATCGGCGCTCGCGATGGGTTTGTTAGGCGGAGGTCAATACTGCTGGATATAAAAAGACCAGTCGAAGGAGCAAGCTTGAGATAGCGGAGCAGATAATGAGTTGCGTCCCAATGAGCCTCCTATGGGGCAGCCACATGTTGGCTGAGTTGCTGAAGAACGAAGGTGACATCGGGACGTGCCATGGTAACATAGAGAATTCAGCCAATGAGTCTTCTATACTGATCAGGTTCCTTCAAATAGGAGAGGATAATCAGCAAGGAACTTATGGCCCTTCTACATGGGAGTGGAGGTGGGTGTAGCATGTAGGAGCCCAACATCCTTAAGAATGTCCAGCACATACTTACGCTGATGGAGGAACGTGCCATCAGGGCTGCGTGCAATCTCGAGACCCAAAAAGTATTTAGCATAGCCAAGGTCCTTAATGATGGCGAATCCCTAGGAAACTCTTAGCATGAAGGATGTCGGCTTCATTAGTTTTAGATTAAGGAGGGACATCATCCATAAACCAATAGTGCCAAAAGAGTTCAGAGACTTCCACTTAGGAAAAGATAATGATCATGAAGCGGATTAGTGAAGCTAAGCGGAAGTTTGGAACAAAATTCATGATTCCATTGTTGTGAAGCTTGCTTCAAGCCATAAAGAGAGTGGTGTAACCAACAAACTTGACCCGGAGCCGCCTAGTGTAGCCATTGGGAGGAAGCATGTACACCTCTTCATTAAGGTAACCATGAAAGTACGTATTGATGTGAGTTGATGAATAAACCCCAAACTTTAGCGGTATATGAGTAAAAGAAAAGGCACAAATGGTAACAAGTTGGAGCTCACTAGGCGATCGTATAAGATCACAAAAAACATGTTGCAAGGTGGGAGAGGTTATAGAGTTTATATGCTTTTAGGCCAGGGAAAAGGCCAAGAAAAATGCATTGTGCAGCACGAGGACTGAATTTGTCTCTATGAAGGTTGGTGATGATAGCAAAACATAGACATCCAAAGACCTTGAGTAGGTCGTAGGTGAGGGGTTTGGGATATAAACGTTCAAAGGGGGTTTGCTAGGAAAGAACGAGGGAAGGTAGTCGGTTGATAACAGAGGTGGCCATGAGGATGGCATGACTCCAAAACTGAGTAGGAAGGGAAGCTTGAAACATTAGAGAACGTGCAGTGTTAAGGAGGTGACAGTGTTTGCGCTCAACAACGTCGTTCTGCTGTGGAATATAGGGGCAACTGCAGTGGTGAAGGATGCCATGAGTGTGAAGAAGGGACTGAAATCGTGTACTGAGGAACTCACTACCATTGTCACTAAAAATAGTCTTAATGTGGGTTTGAAATTGAGTGGGAACCATGCGCAAAAATGTAGAGAAGATGTGAAATATATCATACATATGGATGAGAAGAAAAGTCCATTTAATTGTAACTAAATCATCACAATATTAAAAGAAAAATAGACACAATTGATGGAATTTTATAAAGACCCTAATATCATGTAAAATTTCAAAGTAATGTGAAAATTAATGAATGGTGCTACGAGGAATGGCGGCCCGAAATTTGCTTAGCCAATGGACATGCATGACAAAGAGAAGAATGTTTGGGAAGGGTTTTACACATAGGTAAGTGAGTGAGTGAGTGTGCTATAAGGGGCATGGCAGCTGGCGTTAGTGCCAAGCGGTGACATAGCATCGGTTTAGCATCCAATACAAACAAGTATAGTAGGGGAATGGAAAATTATCTTTGGAAAATTTGGAATCATCAAGGATGTAGAGATAGTTGACAAGCTTGACCACGGCTCCTAGAGGCTCAGTCTTCAGGTCCTGTAAAAAGTAAACGTTAGGATAAAATTTGAAAAGGATATTGGATGTAGTGGCTAGCTTTGGAACAAACAAGAGGTTAAAATGAAAGGAGGAGATGTAAAGAACGTTATGGAGGGTGAGAGAGGGGCTAAGAATGACAGTGTTGTTGTATTGTACTGAAACATGGGAGCCATCTGGTAAGGAAATGTGCATGGGGTTGGGCACAAGGGTAGGGTTGACAAGTAGGGAGAAGTTCGAATACATATGATTTGAAGCTCCTGTGTCAACAATCCAAGTCCCAATAGATGAAGAGGTCTGAGTTGTGAAGGCAAAATGTAAGGGCACAGGAGGAATGCCAGCAAAATGCTCGAGGTGGGCAAGGTGCTAGAGCAAAGCGCAAAGCAGATTCAACATACTGGTTTTGGATAATGTGGGCTGAATCAGTTTGGAGATGAGTCTTAGCCATGTTAGCGACAGGGGTGTGAGCTTTAAAATCCTTGAACCGATCAGGGTATCCATGGAGATGCAAGCAAGTGTCTTTTAAGTGTCCATCGGAATTGCAATAGTCACAATGACGAAATGGTTTCCTTAAGTTAGACCGAGAACCAAATCCTCTACAATCACCACAGCCCCTTGGAGGTCCCTTAGGATATGCCAGATTAGTGTGAGAATAGG
Source organism: Tetrastigma voinierianum (assembly GCA_016808115.1). Taxonomy (NCBI): domain Eukaryota; kingdom Viridiplantae; phylum Streptophyta; class Magnoliopsida; order Vitales; family Vitaceae; genus Tetrastigma; species Tetrastigma voinierianum. The sequence goes on from JAEQBH010004354.1 coordinate 652,377, forward strand.
TCCGGCCTGGTGGCTTATGAGAAGGTGAGCAAACAAACAGAGCATTATTCTCTGCATTTTCAGAAAAATATCAACGACTTCATGTTATTTCTCAATCCGGAGCACCATAGAGTAGGCTTTGTTTATTGAAGGAAGGGGGTCGAGCAAGAGAATTTGACTATGAACATTGTCAAAAGACTCATTTAATCCCATGATAAATTGCATAAGTCGGTTATTAGAAAATAAACTAGCAATGGCTTTGGCATTTCCACAAACACAGGGTCGGCATGAGCAGCAAACGGTTTAACTCATCCCAAGCCTTTTTCAATTTGGTAAAGTACTAAGAAATATTCATAGTTCCTTAGGAGATCGAGGCGATCTCTCTTTGAATTTGGTAGATGAGAGGACCATTACATTCTCCGAACCTCTTGGCAAGTTCATCCCACAACTCTTTAGCAGTATTTGTATAGAGAAATGCATCCACTTAATCGTTGGAAATGGAGTTGAAATGCCAGGAAATTACCATGCTATTGACTCGCAACCATTGTTCATAGGTTTTGGAGTTCAGATCAGGTTGTATGCATTTTCCGGTGACAAATCCGAGCTTTTGTTTAGCAATCAAGGCTATTTTCATCGATCGACTCCAAGTAAGGTAATTTGAACCAGTGAGAGGTGCGGTAACCAGAATCATCCCTGGATGATCTAAGTTGTGAAAGGACAGAGATTGAATTGTACCGCTGCCATTGTTGACTCCTCTGTTTTGAGAAAATTCAGCATCATTGTCAAGATCTCTCTCAACTATGGAGTTCTCACCGTTGTCGGAAGCCATTTCAGGAATGATCAATGATGAAGATGAGACGATGGAATGGAAGTAAGAAGAAAGAGATCACAGTGTTGTGGAGGTAAAATGGAAGATTTGATGCTCTGATACCATGTTTGTTGGTATGGAAAAACCAAACACAATACGGGTATGTAATGGAAATGATGCTTTATTATCTCACACAAGTTACAAGAGGGTAATACAAATATATAGTAGGAGACTCTAGAAGAGGGGATAACTGCCTAACACAGAGTCAGTTTACATTACAACAAATTAGATGCTTCCAGGTCCTTCTAGAATAATCAGATGAATTCTCTACAGCAAGCAACTACAAACCGGAAAATATAAAATGATAAAGATCAAAGCTACAAGAGAAACCACAAATAGGACATTCTTCTAAGAATGAAATACTTCTTGTGCATGAGATTTGGAATTCAGATTTTTCCACTGCCTTATTTATAACTATACTAGAGGTAATCATAATCACGGTATGCTCATCAAAATCAACACCAATTGCTTAAATAGATAATCAAACTGCATAATTGAATGCCCAGCTAACATCACATAAACTACAAACAATGATAAAGTAAGTAAATTCATTTACCACTTGCAGGATGGATAACGCAGGCAGTAATATTCTGATTATGGCAGTTCAACTTCGACCCTTTACACATCTCATGGCTGTTACCACTACCATGGTCCGGATTGAGCGGTGCGGGTGCTCCGGCAGTCCCGGAACTCCCATTAGTATTCCCACCCGTAGTATTGATACTAGGGAGTGGACTAGGGGAAGGAGAATCCTTCAAAAAACAAACAACAAACTATAATTCAGAACTCCAATCCAAACAACTTATTCAAATAGGACAACAAATTAGATCCAAAGAACACCTGAATTGGCTTCCCATTCTTCCCGGTCATCGCCAGCTTCTGAATCTTTGCAAGCAGAGACGCATCAGATCTATCAGCAACAACAGCCACCAAAACGACTACCATCAAAACGCCCCTCCAAATCATTATCGCTTATCTCCAGACCCCCACGATCTATAACAAAGAAAACCCTCAAATCCTCAACAAAATCAAAGCACAAACCCACCTAACTGGGCTGACCCAGATCAGATTTCCCATAATTGGAAACCCCTGTAGAGCGGAAACACATTGAAAACCAGCAAACCAGCAAAAACGAATAAAAGGGTATGAAGAATGGAGAAAAGGGGTTGCAGAGAAACATAGATCTAAGGGATTTATGATGAATAAACGAGATTATCAAGTCAATGAAGGTGTCTTTTCTTCATGGGCTGCTTCTTCGTGACGTCCGAAATGGTGTGAACATGGGCCAAACAAAGGGGTTCCAGCCTTGGTTCTTCCACTGCCTGCCAACTACAAGAAAATTTGACATTCGATTGACCATTGAATTGCCATTCATTGTTTATATTAAATGAAAATTCTATTCTATTCCTTACAAATGGCCATTGGCAGTTACCCCACTTCCAACTTCCTTCCAAAAAAACTAGGGTTTTAGATTTAAACCTCTCTCAATATTATCCCAAAAAATAAAAAAATAAAAAAAGAACAAATTAAAAAAAAAAATGTTTTAACCTTGGAATATGTTTTTTTTTGTCTATTCATTGTTTATTACATAATTATAATATTTTATTTTTATAAGAACTCAATCCTAGGACCTCCCGATACACCCAACCCCTTATCTCAAGTTTAAGTCCCTATGCAAATAGCTTACCACATTCTAACTAGTAATATATATATAGTTTTTTAATACTTAAAATTAAATAAAAAACCAAACATTCGACAATATTTAATAAAAAAAATTATTCACAAAAATATAATAAAATAAAATATTAAAAAACATTTAAATGTACTTCATGTAAAAACATCATCCTATTTTGAAAAAAAAATGATCACTAATAATTCCAACTTGTCCCATGGAATCGGTCTACCATATTCATGTAAGAAAACTAGGGTTTTAGGTTTTAACACTCTCTCAACATTATCTCAAAGAAAAAAACAAATAAATAAATAAAAATGTTTAACCTTGGAATATGTTTTTTCTATCCATTTAGTTTGTATTATCGTAATACTATGTTCCCATTTGTCCCGGTTTGAGTATGATAATAATTTACCACATTCTAACTAAAGTATTTAATTATTAAATAAAAAATAAAAAATACTTTTGAACACTTAAAATTAAATAAAAAATCAAACATTTGACAGCATTTAATAAAATTCAAAAAATAATTTTAATAGTACTTCATGTAAAAACATCATCATATTTTGAAAAAATGATTACTAATAATTCCAACTTCATATATATATTTTCAATTTATTCATAATCCTTAAAATCATCCTCGTTTTTAAAATTGCAACTAATCATTAGCTTCATTAATACGCATTCTATAATATAAGGATAAGTTAATAGAAAAATACAAATAATTGCATCAAATTGAATGATATTTTTAAGTACCATTAAATAATTGCATAATTTTTAAGGAAAATTTGAATAGATTGATAAAATTAGTTTATGTTCCAATCAAAGCATAAGTGATTGCACAAATATGCTTATACAAATAATTAATAATTGCAAAAGAATTTCTCGAACTAAGAATGATTGCACAAACCTATAAAAAACAAAACAAGATATATATATATATAAATAATAATAATAATTGCACAAACAATCTTATATTTATAATGGGACGATTATATTAAAATACATTATAGGACCTATAAGAAGGAAAAAAATAACCCAACTCACCGATGTATATTATTTATAAATTTGTGAGAATTTGATCAGAGCGTGAGCGTGGCCGAGCTGTCTGAGTTTTGTTGAGTATTATCGTATTTAGGTCGTATTCGTGTTGCTTAATCCCAACGCGTTGAATAAATTTCAATCGTATTCGGTGTTGATCGCTTTAACATGAATTTGATCAGGGTGGCCAGTTTAATTATTCGTTAATTAATTAGCACTTATTTAATAAGTTGTTGTGTTAAATATGGATTATTAATTATAATTTATATTAATTTAAATAATAAAATTAATAAACATGTTAAATTTAATAGGTTATTTGTGTTAAATATGCATGGATGATTAATTATAATTCTTATTATTTTAAATAATCAATTAAATGGAGTGCATGTCGTGACTCTCATGCATAAATAATAAATGGGTTGAGTTTGAGTTGCGAATGTTGGCTAGCATTTATTATTCGTGTCAGGTTGGGTTAGCGAATGTTGTGGCAATCCAAATGCGATGGCACTTGGCTTAACGAAACGCGGCTGATAACGAATTGTCGCTGTTATAATTTATCGCCAAATTAATAAAATAATGTAAATTATCCTTAATATGTTGACCAATGAGTCTCAAAAATTTACACATAAAAGATAAAAAGAAATATGATATTTGTAATAAACTTATAATACTAACAATATTACATTGTTGTTTTAAAAAACTGTAATATATTTATCTTTTTTAATGTAAATATACGGGGCTGATTGGTTAACACATTAAAGGTAATTTTGTTTTAATAGAAGAGTTAATCTTCAATGCATTATTTTTTTATTTTGGTGCAGATGGTATTTTTTTAAATAATATGGGTAAGTTGGTTTTTTTTAATCTTTTTATTGGTCCAATAATGCATTTTAACATAATTGTCCACAAATTTTGATTATTATTAAAAACTTAACTTCTAAAACTATAAATAGCTATTCAAATACTCCAAAAAAAGTAATATGTAATTACAACAAATATGTTTAAGTTGGTTTAACCTTGAATTTACTCTTCAATGATCATCAATTCGAGTATTTTTAGTGCTATTTGAGAATTTATTTTGTTAACTTAAAGGATTGTATGAGCACTTACCATTATTAAAAAACATGGAATTTTCAAAACTCATAAATTATATCAAGATTTGTGGTTATTTGGAAGAAATAGCGATTTATTGAATATTTAAATATTTAAAAGCTAATTTATGAACAAATAGATGTTTTTTCTTTCTCCTAGTGTTAGGCATATTTAGGTATTCATCCAAAATGCTGAGGACCGTTCTGTAATTTCAAGAAAAGAGGAGGTCAAAACTGGGAATAAAGAAGTCAGCAGGAAAACATGTCTACTTCTGATTGGAAGGGAGGGTCCGGCTAAAGTGGACCCTACCGCAACGGATTACTGCCATCACCTTAAATTCTTCGACTCACAAGAGTAGCGTGAACTCCGTAAAACGACGCCGCTTCAGTTCGGCTGTCCGAGAAAAACAAAACGACGCCGTATGATGTATCCCTCTGCTGCGTCTCCTCTGACGCTCAAAATCCCCACTCTCCCGACCGAACCCACATCCGATCGCACCCAAATGACGTGAAAATGGAGATTAATAGGCTTTTCCTGAACTGTTGTTATCCCTAATTCATCCCTTTCTCCGAAAATCACATGTAAAGCCCTTCAGTGTTTGGGTAGGTTTTGGGGGCTGAGTCGAGGCTTATATGGCGTCGGAAGAAGTGGGTTTTGTGCCACCACAGAGGCTCGAAAATGGGTTGAATTCACAGCTCGTGTACCAGGATGAGGCGCTCCGGTTCAATTGCGCCGCGCCGCAGCGGCGAGTCGGCGATCCGGGACCGAAGACGCGAGAACTGAGCAGTTTCATGGAGGAAAAGATGTATTGCGTGGAACGGGATCGGTATTTCCACACCCATGGCGCGGAATTCCGGCGGAGCATGTACGGAGACGCCCATACGGAGCGGCCGGACGGCCGGAGCTGGAATGGGAACGGGAACACTCCGACCCCTAGCGGCGAAGGATCCGAGGGCGAGGATGATGATGACGAGGAGGACGATGATGACGATGATGATGTTGATGAAGGTGATGGTGAAGTGGAAGGGCTTGTTACAGTGGATGATGCTAGTAAGAGTAACAATCATAGCAGTGCTGATAAGATTGTCAATGGGAAAGCGAAGGGCCATTCTTCATTTGGTAAGAAGTTAACCCTCTGTTTGGTTACTAAGAAAACTGAAAATTTTAAATTTTGAAGCTTTGTTACATTAAAATACAGCGTTTAGAAATTTCCACTTAGTTCTATGTTGAGTTTGAGAATATGATTTGGTGGAAATGTGGTTGTAGGGTCAAATAGGGATGCGTTGATAAAGGATGGCACCATTGTGCAATCTACAAATAGTGCTAGGGAAAGTCCTAGTGAGAATCATCGGCAAGGACGAGTTAGTCATTACCAGAATGCAGTTACTATTGCAGAACCTGATGGGGACATGTACTATTCGCCATTTTTGCAGGGGCCGGAGGGGTCAGCCTCTGGGCAAAAGGAATTATCGGTGGAAAATGGTTGTGGGTTTAGTGGAAGAAAGGATGTTTCATTATCAAATGAGTCCGGAGAGTCTTCTTTAAAGGCGATTCTTTCAGACCCTCTAACGTAAGTCTGTCTAATATCTGTCGGTTTTCTTCAATTTTGGCATTAGAGCTATAGCCTCTGTTATACTCTACATTGTATTTCATTTTGTGAAAAATGATGAAGTGGTGTATGTAGGAATAAGTATGACATTGAGAAGTTAGTTATCAATCCTCCGCATCCATTAATGTCGAACAATTAAGTTTACAAACATTGGTGGCAGGGGTATGATGTGCAACAAAAAGTATCATTTCTGGCATAAATGGTGCATGTATGTGAGCATGGTTATGCAGAGTAGTTAAGGTGGGGGTTGGATTCATATATTATAGGAGTTCATAAAATCCTCTATGGTATGTTAATGATCAGGATTATGCATACCTGGTTTTCCATGCATTTCTTTTATAATTATGGCTTGCTTTAACTCAATACCCGGAATAACATTCTCATGTTCTTTTATGTTACTGTCTGATTATGCAGAGGTGCTTTAATGGATGATGCAATGATATTGCCTTGTGGACATTCCTTTGGAGGTGGTGGAATGCAACATGTCATTAAATTGGTATGTTTGCCGCAAACACTTATATTTATCAAATTGATCTTGTCAATTATCATTCCTTGGAAGGATATAATGTTTCCAGTGTCAAGTTTGTAGTGTACCATCTTGCTCTGATGTAGAAACTGATAAGCTGAGAACCAGTTATTGCGAATTGGTACCTTTTGAAGCTTTCTATTAAATTGCATGTACATGTTCATATGCACAGTGGTTTTTATTTTTTATTTTTTATGATTTAATTATTTGTTGCTACTGCATTTTTAAGTTTAAGTTGATATACAAGTGTATGTGCTTGCATTCATACTTTCTTTCAAGTGTATTGCTACCTCGGGTGTGATCGGTACAGTTGATTATCTCAGATGGCATGACCTTCACTTGGTTTCTCCAGTGAACCTATGCGGTAATTCTAATCACACTAACCTTTTCAGTCTATGTGTGTTTATCTATGTCATTGTGTTAGGGACTAAGAGACACTTAAATTTTTCATGTTAATTGGATTGTTCTATTGCATCTGCAGAGAAGAATAGCCACGGTGAATATTTAGCTATGGCCCATATCAAAACAACAAGGGAAAATCCTATTATTCATTTGTGCTGAATGTGTATGTACAGATCCATACAGAGTCATATGGTCAAGTCAGAACAATTTCTGTAAATACGTCCAGTAAGAACTCATAGTTTCCATTCTGCTATTCTCCTCCCTTTTTTCTTTCTTTTTCTTTGTTAACTTGAGAACATTTATCTCCCAGAAAACAAAGTGCTGCATTCAAGGCTTCAAAGTTGGTTCAAGTATCTTGAATCATTCACAAACTGATTATTTATGAACTGTCAAACAGTTATCTAGTCGCTTCATTCATGATCAAAAAAGTGTCGTCGTACCATATGTTTAATCATCGATGCAAAATCATTTTCAGAAAGTCATACCCCATTTGTTCACAACCATTTTCAGAAGACTCAAATGGCAACAAAATCTCAGTAATGTAAGACCCCACAAGCTCATTGATGAAGCTTTTGGTATCAACTTAATAGAGTCTGAGACTTTAGTGTTCTTATTTCATTGTTTTTATTGCAATTAAATAAGCAATCTCATTCTCTTATGTTTGACTACAAGATGTCAAACATTCATGATCCTTGTTTCAGAAAGTACAACACCAATAACTTCACATCCTTTCCTCCTTCTTTTTTGTGGTGTCATTGTATAGCCTCCCAGCTGCTGTACTGGCATTTCATTCGGAAAGAAGACATCCACTGGTGTTTGACTCATCTAAAAGAAGAAGAGAGAGGCAACCATTCATCATTTTTCTCCATTCCAGCTTTAGTAGATCTCAGTTTTAAAACTCAGAATGCATTGAGAATCGTGCCATCCATGAGAAACCAACAAGTGACATGCTCTGTTAATGCGATCACCCATGTGGTTGGGGTCAATCTTTAGAGCTTCTCCATAAGGTGGAGGTGAAAAACACCTGCCAACTTCTCCAAAGCATAGTTCATACAAAAAGTTGTGCACTTCTGTCATTAGGTGTTCTCTTCTTTTTATTGGACAAGTCAGATAACCCAATCACTAAATCAATGTCCTTCTAGCAAAGATCAGTAAACAAAGTCCAGAATACTCATGATTCATACATATTGATAATAATTAAACAAACAACCCATTAACGAACTCCATATAACCAATCAACCACTGTTCGCAGAATTTGTTCTCATGTTAAAATCTTCACTAAGAGCCTCCGTACATGTTAGGTGGTGATTCAACTTCTAATGATACCCAAAGGTGAAAACAATCTCCTATTTCCACGCCGTCACTGACCGAAAGAGTAATAAAAGGCGCCATAGATGCGTTTCTTAGATCCATCCTTAAAGAAAGAAAAGGGCCCAAGTTTTGTTCATCATGCTTGTTTGCTGTCAAATGGCAATTAATGATTAGAGAGAAAATGGATCAGGGGAACAAGAGGACACCACAGCGCTTTGTTGGACGTGAGGCAGTGGTAACAACACAATGCTTGAATGGATGGTTAGTCATACTTCACTTTTTTCTTCCTTCTATTTCTCATAAATTTAAAGGTTTTGATCAACTGCTCAAAGTAGATTTTGATGTGATAATCAAATAATAATTCTGTATTTACCTAATTCATGTTTCCCCTTGGTCTTATCAAATTTTCCATTTACTTACAATGGCATTGAATTTGCTCAGGCGAAAGTATGTAAATACATATATATGAATGCTTTGTTTGCCAGAAAAATAACATAAATGTCTGTGTAGATTACTGAAACATTGAAACATTGGTGAGGCAGATCTCCTTATAGTGCTCCTTTTAGAGCTGATAATATTTATCAGTACATCAAACATGGATGCACAAGTTCCTGAAAGACTCTAGCACACCCTACTGAAGAGATAATATATTTCCTTGACACATGCCCATAAAGAAATTGGTGAATGTATATGTCATAGATTTAATGTTCACATGGTATTTAGAGTTATTCCACAACAGTAGATTTCCAGATTTACAAATAAGTGACACATCCACAATCAAATAAACATTGTTCAAAATCAAACTAGTGTTAACAACTGATCGTTGTTAAACGTTAGAAGTCCGATGGTGAATGAACACCCATCTTATTTTGAGTTTCGTTCTCGTTATGTATTGAAATAGTGCATGCATTGATACTACCACAATTTTCGCACTCATCTACAGGTACGTGGTAAAGACATTGGATAATGCAGAGAGTGTCAAACTGCAGTATCGTTCGCTTGCCAAGGTTTCCTGATAACCAGATCCCAAAGCTCATAATGTTGGAGCAAAATGCCGGCACCAAACTGGCGTTAGCTCACGTAAAGTGCCCACACAAAATGGGTAAAGTCACAGCAATCAGATTTCATAATCCCTACATGCAATACCAATTATTTGATCTAACTTTATTGCTCATGAACTTTGAACTTTCCTGATACACCTATTGTGTTCCTTCCAAGCAAACATTGCGATATACTGGCCTTGTAAATTATAGAGAGAAGCCCTGTCAGTCAAAGTGAGATTTGAGGTGTGAACATTTTTGCTTTAGATACTTATTTGTAAAGGTCAAACTGGTTATCATTCACAGAAATACATATTCTTATGTAACTATTTTCGTTTTTAATGTCCAATACACTCAGTAGCCCCTGTATTTCACTCAGTTCATCCTTCCAATCCTAATGATGCCTTATATCATAGCCTCTGCCAAGAGGCCAAAGCTCTCTCCACTCACTAACATTCACCCTACCAACAAGTGCTATGCTTTCTTTCGGATAGTCAAAACACTGGCTCCACTTTACAATGAGTCTAATCCTGGAATCAATTTATTATCCACTTTTTTGAGAGGCATATGTGAGGATTTGTGGGACTGGGAGGAGGGGGGTGGTCCCTCATGATCTCTAGATTCTTCAATGACGTGGGAACCTGTGGTTCAGCAATTCTTTTCACAAACACCTTCAAGGAAGGAGAGTTATTCCCAATCAAAAAGATAAAAATATATGCAGCAGGATGTTAAAATATGTATGTTTTTGAGTGAGGAAGCTTTTTTCACTCCATTTGGTTTCATAGCTAGATTCCTTTTCTTTTCCTGTTTTGCTTGAAACCCTTAAAGTTCCTGCAAAGTTGGTTTTTTTTACTTGGGAAGCTTTTTGGGTAGAATGTTAACTCTTGATAATTTAAAGAGAAGGGGTAGAGCTTTGGCTGATAAACGGTTCCTTTGTGGTGAAGGAGAAGAAACAATAGATCATTTGTTGATCCATTGTTTAAAGATCAAAATCTTATGGGAGTTGCTTTTAGTCATTTTTGGAGTTAGTTGGGTATTCTCTCTTTGTGAAAGATACTCTTCTTTCTTAGAAAGGTTCTTTTGTGGGAAAACGTCTCAAAAAGACTTGGATGATAGCCCCCTTGATGGGAAAGAAATAGATTGATTTTTGAGGATGTGAATGTTTCAATTAATAAGATGAAGTCTACTTTTCTTTGTAACCTTTGGTCTGGGATCAAATTGTATAAGGCTGAGAGGCCTAGGTCTTTGGTTTTTTGTTGAGGGTTGGTAGGCTTGCTCTTTTCTTTGTTTTCCCCTCGAAGGCCCCTCTTGTATATCTCCCTTATACTCTAAGTTTTCCCAACCCAAGTTTATTTTTTGTGGTTTAATATACTTTGCTTTTATCCATAAAAAAATAATATATATATTATCTTAATTTTTTGAGGTTGTATGAGAACTTTATCCTGAAGTGGCATCAAGGTTGCAGCACAAGTAAACAAAAGTGGTTATTCTGCCAAGGATATTAAAGATCACAGGGCTCAATCAGAGTTTTAATTCTCAAATTCAGTGTAACAGTTAAAATTGCAAGAATGTCTTCTTCTGCCCCATTATCTGTATAAGGCAGACAATGAAATGGGAAAAGATAAATGACTTCAATTTCTAGTGTTACAAGATATAACACTCTAACAGCTCCAAAAGCATTTCTAATCAACAGACACCTAATCAAAGTTAATCAGCATAGAATTAGTCAAGAAAAATCAATATAATTAGAAATCGGCTGATGGAGCGATACACTTAACATGAGTTAAAATGATCAGAAACAAGATACATTTTCCATTGACAGTAGAAAGTTGCAGGTTGAATAAATGGAAGCTGCAGCTGCCCTAATAGCCAATTCACTCTCTGAGTCATCCACTGTATGTGTACTGTATGACAAAGAAATGATAAAACTGTGAGAAACCTTATAACTATTCAGTTCAAGAAATGGGTGGCAATCATAGAATCCTAAACAGAATCCGAAAATGATGTGCAGACAAATCCTCCTTTTCACAATTTGATATCCCAAAATTTCTCCATCCCATTTAAATTTTTTCAGGATGCCAAACTCCCAAGTTTGAATGCGAAGCTCTGGTTGGGAACCCTAAAGTACAAAGCAAAGAAAATAAAAGGAAATGATATGAAAGAAAATTTGCAGGAAATAAAAATAACAAAAACAAACTTAATAAATGTTCAGTCAATATGTTTATTTAAACTCATTTGATTTGTTTCTCTCTATGATATAAGAACTAAGAAATTTAAAAATATATAAAAGTTTGAGGAATTTTGATTATATTCACATTTATTTTATATTTTCCATGGTAAACCAAACAGGAGAAAACCATTTTCTGCAGTATTTTTTTCCCTTTCCCTAGTATTTTTCAGGTTCCAAACGGAGCATAAATGATCTTGTGCATGGAAAAACACCAAAAACTGAATAACATGATGCAAAAAGATTTTGTAAGCTAGAAAAAAAACTGATGTGCATGTTGCATTAGTTCAGGGACAATGGGGCTAATATTTATCATGTGCAATAGTGAGTGTGATCATCCATTTAAATCTAACGGTTGAGGGGTAGCAACTTGCCAAAGGGCACTATGACTGGGTTTGACAGAAAAAGTTTAATCTAAGCATGGACTTTACTCATTGATTCTAGTTATCAAGAGCTGAAGATAACAAATGATTTAGATACAGTAGCGTAAAAATCAGCCAGTTTTCAAATTCAGATAGATTGTTTTCAAACCCTGAAACAAGTGGGTCTATCAACCCGGCATAATATAGTGTCATCCACATAATAAGAACACACTAGCTTCACAAATTATGTTTCAAAGTTTACAAATCTGGGATACCCAGCTCATGCTCTGGATGTTTGCAATGGTTGATTACACTGGACAAGTTGCAGGCCCTTTTCACAGTGCATTTGCATTTCTTTTACTTGGTTCAGCCAACTTTCCTGAAATTTAAAACCATAGGAGAGAAGCTTAAATACTGTTCTTTCCATTCTCATTTAAGGTCAAAGTTCATTATGATTTTTTTTTTAATCCAAGACCTCTCTCCTCCCTATGTCTTACCTTTTTGAAACGTTGATACAACAAAGGTAAAGGCAACATGTTCCATGATTGAAATTTATATAATATGTTCTCCATTCAAACCAGCAAATGAAAAAAAAAAACTCACTAGTTGTTTCTCTTCTTCAAAAAGCGACTTATCCATCTGATCGAACAATGCGCTCCATCTTGCTTGATGCATGTCAGCTATTGCAATATTGGAACATCCAGAATCTTTTGTGACACTGAAATCATTCTCTTGATAAGAGGGGAATTCCTTTGCTATTAGAAAAGGCAACTCTGTATGAATTACAGACCGAACTCTCTTCTTGCTACGTCGCAATGCTGCAATTATGGAACAGACAACATGACTAAAACTACAAACAGATTTATCCTATCGTTAACAGCTTCTGGTAATCTGTCAAAGAAGAGAAGCATTACCCGCAAGACGTCCTTTAATGTCTTGATGAAGAAGATCCAACCATTGAGAGGCAACAGTAGCAGCTGAGAAACAAAAGAAAATTAACATCAGCTTTGGGTGTTACTCTCTTTTTCTTGTGGTTACATCAGAAATTATCCTTCCCTACTGCAAAAAAAGAGGTATCCAGATAGTTCCAGATATACGATCTTGTAGTTTCGTTATTATTCAACTTGATCCAATTCCAAAATTAACAATTTCTTTGACAACAATTCTTTTAAACTAGGATTTTTTTTTCCCAAGCATTTTTTTCTGTATGGTAAACACTTCACAAAAATGGAAAATAGAGAATAGAACACACCTCAAAACAAGCACAGGAGTAAAGTGGTTAGAGAATTGAAAACTGACCCTTCATGGAAAGAGAAGTAACACTGTTTAGATTCATTGGCTCCTCATTAGATAAAGAACAAACATTCTCTGATGCCTTGGTTTGGGACGATGACAATTTCAGGGCAAGTATTTCATCTTCATTGGCAGTGGTGGAGGGTGAAGCACAAGAAGTTCTACTAACAAGCGTTCTTTCTACCAACCTTGAGTCACCATCTCCACCTTTGTCCTCTGAAATCAAGGAAATCGATTTATTGACTAACATTGGGTTGCCTCTCAACTGCAGATTTGCTGACATATCATTTGAAGGGTTCACTGGTATAATCTTTGTAGGCCCATCTTCATGAGAAGGATAGAGAGGAGTTTTTCCCAAAACATTCAGACACTCTGGATCCTTCTTTTCGTCACTAGTTTCTTTCGTTCCACCTTTCGAATGATTAACATGTTTGCTTCCAGCATGAGCATTTTCAAGTCTTTCAGACCTCACTAGGGCTTCGATTATGGAATGAACCTGTTTACTGTTTCTCACATGGTTTATAATACCAGGGTTGAGTTCATTGAGCAGTCCACTTGGAGCAGCGATTTTTGTAAACCTATCAACCTGTTCTCTTTTTGCAAGCTCAATTTTCTTCTTGATCACATCTTGCTTATTTTTCTTCGCTCGTTGCTTTGGCACTGGTATGCCTCCATGAGTAGATGAGAGAAAACCATTTTGCTTCATCTCTTTCCAGACTTTCATTGGATCTTTCTCCTCCAACGGTCCAGTGGAACTTGCACACTCAGAAATGCCATCTGGTGACTTCACACGATCACGTCTTTTATAAGAATATAACAGATCGTGGTTGACTGAACTAGAAACATCTTCTGAATTAAGATCCAATCCAATGCCTCTCGAGGTTACAAAATTAGGGTCATGCCCTTTATCATGTTTCGTGAGAGGCAGAAGTTTGTTGTTATCCTCAACACATGCCGGAGTAACATCACGTGCCAACTTTCTGGCAGATGAAATTTTTGCATTAAGATTCAATTGTCCATGTGGCAGCAACAAGTCCCTTATCTTTGTTGCTTCCTGAGCTGCATCTGATGCTATGGTTACAGGCACCTCTGTGACTCGAGACACCTCTTGCACATTAGCTTCTTTGGTTTTTGAATAATTGGTATCAACATCTTCACAGAAATGTAAGAATAAATTTGTCTCAGAAATCATATCACAGGAACCCAAAGACACTGGCAGATAATAAAAATAAATGGTAGAGTGAACTATGAAAACTTCCTTTCCAGGATCAAGACAACCGAAAATTCACACCATCATTTCCAAGAAGACATAATAGTGACTAATACTAACAAATTAATCAAACTGGACTTTACACTGCATGTTAATATGCTTATCACTAACCGAGAACATCACTTTTTCACCAAACTGAAGCAGATCATTGCCTCTTCATTTCTCAAACCTTGTTCTTTTGAATTTTCTAAGTAACAATTCGAAACCCGAAAAAGGAAAGGCAGAAAGTTCTAAATTAGGGGTATCTATGAATATCTGTGGCAACATTATATCATAACCTTCTAGAGGGGTAGATTGTTTCTCAGTTGTTGAGACACTGGCATTCGATATACTAGGATTCTTCAACACTAATTCTCAGCCTCTATCTCAACATATGGATATAATTTCTTAAAGCAGACTAATCATGGATCACTTCAAACATCAAGAATACTAAAATCAAACCAAATTATCCAAGATTGCAACATCCTATCACCCAACACAAACAAAAGAAACTAAAATTTGCAAAATACTTACCTTCAGAACGCAGTACCGAATCAAGATCGCGCATTTTTACCCGCTTGCGATCAATTTCCGATCTTTCCTCCAACTCCTCTCCTCTCCGCTTCTCCCTCATAACCTAAAACCCAAAACCCTATAAAAATCTTCGAAAAATAAACAGTACAGACAAAAAACCCACCGAAAAGGCAAACCCACCTTTGAATCAGATCTGGGATTCACTGACGAGAGACCCTCCATGTAGTCTGAACTTAGTTGAAGCGTAAAACCCAGAAAATTTGGCTCATGTGTCGGAAGAAAAACGAAAAAGGGATTGAAAAAATGGTGAAAATCTTTTGTGGGTTTATCCTATATACGAGAAAATTGTCCGAGGATGAGATTGCTAGGGTTTGTGGGGATTAGAGCGTTGATGGGTAGGTTGCAGATCTATTGTTTGCTTTTTTATTGTGGCGTTTGTTTGATTTGAATTGCAGAGAAGCGCGCTGTTTATAAGGTAAATCGGAATTTTGGCACAACAGCGTGCTTTTCAAATTCAAATATGACAGGGAGAGAGGGTTAGGTCTTTGGGGTCTGTTTGGAAACGACAAGATTTTATTTTATTTTATTTAAAAAGAAAAAAGAAAAAGAAAAATCCTTAACCAAGGGCTAATGCATTTTTGGTAATGATTCTTGAAATTCTACTTGATGGTGTTTCTTTTTCTTTTTCTTTTTCTTTTTTCTCCACAATGTTATAAATTTTTTCATGTATTGAAAAAAAAAAACAAAGAAAAAAAAAAGAGGACTTGGTTTAAAATAAAATGGATAAAAGTAAAAATTAAAAATCAAATGATCATGTTGACTCTTTTGACAACTTATTGTCAATTCAACAAGGCTCTAGAGAAAATCGGAATATTTCTAGTTTTTATGGTCCAATTATTGATCAAAATTTTCTAAAACCAATTAAATAGATGACATTTTTATTGAATTAATATCAATGATGGATTATTTGTTAGTAATTCAATAAACCATAAATCCAACCAAGGAACATATAGGTGAGTCGGTTGTACTTTCTTCTAACTTAACCAATAATTTCAAGTTCTAGCCTTGAAAATATAACCATATTTTGTGATAGAAATTTATCATCGTTGTGGTCCTTCCCACCTTGTGTAGGGAATAATCCGGATATTATATAGATTAAAAATACTTTTCTTGTATGTATAAACCTCTTTAAAACATCTCATGATTTAACAAAAAGAAAAAAAAAACAATGCCCAAAGCAAAATCATCTTATATAACATTTAATAATTAGAATGGGTCTATTTTTTTTTTAACTTATGTTCATTTTGCACGATATGGTTATAGTAATTGCTTCTTGGATTCAAACTTAAAATATCTAGTAAACTCATCTCATCTCTTTATTATTTGAACCCGACCTTACAAGAGAATGGGCCTACGTGTAAAAATAAAAAAATAAAAAATATTACTTTCATTATCAGTTCAAAGGCTTGATGGACCTCATTATTGTACTAAACAATAGACCCACATGGGTATTCCTTAAATTTGGAAGGAAAATGATGATGGGATAGATAGCATATAATTCCAATAATATAGCAATAGAATTGTTAATTTTATCTATCACCCCTTCTATAAAAAGCTTAGCCTAGTGACCAAATAGATTAGAGAAAGATTCTCCTGGGCTGGGAATAAGAGACCCAAAAAGATGGTATGTTTTCTTAAAGTTAACCCAAAACAAAACTCCTTCTACTTAGTTGCATATTGAAACCAATATTTAAATGTATTATTTCTCCCGAGAATTCAACTCAAAACATGTAAGTAATGAGATAATCTAATCTCACTCAACAGAGCAGTTTGATTCTTATTTCCATTTATTATTCTATCTTCATCCTCATTTCCATCGGATTTAGATTTTTTATCCACATCCCCACATCCATCGAGATCGGATATCCATACTCTATCTAAATGTCTTATCCCAATTTATGGAATGGATTGTTTTAGAAAATCATGAATATTAAAAATAATTTGTCATATAACATTAATAAGAATTATTATGATATGATTTCATGAATAAATTATTTTTCACATCTAGCATGTTTTTACTTTTAGGGATTTTTAATATAAATAAATATATCTATTATATTTATATATTTAATCAGGTATTCGAATCGAGGACGGGTAAGATATACTTAGACCCGTCTCTATCCTCGAATTTAAAAACCTCCAAACCCGATTATTTGAATATTTAAATGGGTTTGAAGTGTTCCTTTATACCCTCCTCCATTCGGATCGGGTATTAGATTCTTCATCGGGTTGGGAGGAAATTATCATCTCTATTCAAATGGTAAAAAGGATGCATGTATCGGTACGAAAAGTCCCATGCTTTAGTCCTTATAAAAATAGAGTAGTAATACAAAATGAATAAATTTAAAAAAAAAAATGATGGCCTCTCATTGATTTCTCTAAAATTATATTACTCTATCCTAAAGATTTCATTCTAATTGGAATTTAGTTATTCACATCCCAGCTAAGCATTCTTTGTTGAATGGTTAAAGTACCCAACTATGAGTTGGCCAATTGATAGGTTAGTTTCTCTCTATATTAATGAAATCTCTAATATATATATATATATATAGGAGAGGAAGCTTCCTTGGGGTTGGGAATAATCTGAAGCTACATGAACCTAACTTCAATGTTCTGTTTCTATTACCCAATGTAATCCAAGAAAAAAAAGAAAGGGATTCATCTAATTCCAATGTATACAGGAAAGAACTCTGGGGAGGATGATGGGATAAACAAGTAGAGATGAACAGATACAAAAACATTATGCATCTGACCAGTGACCACTTCCAAGTTCAAACATGAAACAATCTCCAATTGGCATATACCCAACTTCAAATTTTCAATCCTATTACTATTTCTCACCTACCCAACTTCAATAGTAATATTTTTCCTCATAACCGAGGATGTTCGGGTCACCTTACATACACTTCGACTAATCTCATGATATTCTGAAGTTAATGATTGGGTAAACCTCTAATGACCATTAAAGAAATGGAATTGATGACTATTGAGTTAAACGCCCAAGTCCTTAGATTAATTGAACTAACCTCAGGATTACCTACCTAACTTAAATGTAATGCAGAATCAAGAACTGAGAATTCACTCGAAAAAAAAGGGGTGGGGGAAGAAAGCCCGGGCTTGATCTTTCTATGATTGGAGCAGCATAGCATGATTTTGAGTTAAAATTGATCCATTAACAATACAGAAAGAAAAAAAAAAGGATCTGGATACCATCATCAAGAGATAAGACTGAGGGAATCATTCCAATGTCAACAATTTGCAAAGAATTTTCATACATTTTTCAGTGGTACTCCACTGTACTGTACATGATATTTGATGCAACATAATCCGAAGGCCGCATTTCATGAAACCCCTTCTTTTTCTTCTTATTTTTCAACAACATCAAAGAATTTCACTCAATCAAGAAAGATCTATCTACCTGTGATCCGGCTGATTCGTTGAAATTTCGAACTTTGATTAGAACAAAATAAGTGCAGGAAATATGCAAATTGGTACTCCGTCTGTTAGTCTTGAGAATGTAACAAGAAGGCGCGCAATCGAATCCCTTCCCCTGAACCATTAACCCCCAAAATCTCTCCTCCTTTTTCGTTTTTACATCGTCTTCTACCTCATTCTTGAGCTCTTCCACCACTATGATTCCATCAGGCAATGATCTCTCACCCTTCCTCCATTTCTCTTGGATCTGAGACCAATCCTCCGCCTCCGCTTTCTCAATCTTCAACCTAATTTTCCCGCCATTTTCCTCCGTATAAACCTCCACCAGAAACGACGACGATCCTCTCAAATTCTGCACGATTTCAGCCACCGACTCCCGAATCCAGTGCTCCATCGTCTTCACCGATAGAGCTCTCCGTTCCTCTCCCTCCGCCTCAGTACACGCCGGAATCGGAATCGTCTCTTTCGACATCGATTTCAATTTCGCCAGCGCCTTAAGAGAGAATCTCACCGCACCGGAGTCAATGCAGCAGGAAATCACGGCCGGCGGAGCACTCCGACTAACAGGCAATTCACGGCGGTTCAAGAACCAATCCTCCACCGAGCACAGACGATGATTCCCAACGAAGCGAGCCAACAGAGCCGCCATGGAAGGAGATGACGAACAGGTAATCGTCAAAACCCTGGAAATCCAAAGCAATAAATTTTTGTTTTTGCTTTCGGAAAACGTTTTCAGGTACTTCTATTTCCAGTTGCATTTACGAAGAAGAAATAGATTCATTACTAGTTACTACAAGTTTACTCGTATAGCAATGTGGATCAGCTACATTGTCTCCCTCCGCTCTTCGTGACGTGGCCCAATAAAAGTTTGACAATTCACATCAGTTGCCAGGTGGCAAAAAATGTCTACTACTTTGTCTATTTATGAGCCCGTTGTAACAGCGGAATTCCTACGCGTCGTAGAGGAGTGAAGATATATATATGTCTCAAACGTGTAAAACAGAGCCAACGCGTAACACGTGATATCCCCCCTGGTGACATGTGCTCGTAACCGAAGGAATCTCCAGCGTGAATTCGTTGTTCTTTTAACAAAATTAAACCTCAAATTGACAACTTGTTGAGCTAACTCTATACAATCCTCTACTAGTAAATCAAAGGGGGAGTTGGCTCTTCCATTTCAACAATGGCATTTGAGAGAGACTGTATCTGAAATCCACGGCGCTCTCTAATACTCAAACGCTCCCGACCTCTCGAGGCGGGTGCGGATCTGTTTATTCATAGATCTTGCAGCAAGAAATGTACCCTCATGATCACGTAGAATACAACCTAACCCCATGGAACTTCCATTATTGAAAATGGCAGCATCAACAACATTGAGTTTGGTCTAATTATAAGGCGGCTTATTCCAACGAATAGGCATAGAATCTGGCATTTCTAAACTTTTTTGGGTCATGACTTTGCATTGTTGAGCTTGACGCCATTCTGTGAGGGTTTTACCTGCATAGCTTAGAAGTTGATAAGTAGTCCAACGCTAGTTTCTCCAAACTATATTATTTCGATGAGACTATAAAGCCCAACATACCATAGAAGCAAGACATAGCCCTTTAGTATATTGATGGGTAATCAAAATCGATACCCATGCCATAACCAATTGAAGCTGGCCAGGAAGAGGAACTGATGTGAGAGACCAACAATCCCTTGCAAAAGGGCACCAAAGCAGCAAATGGTGAGCGGATTCCCTTTGCTAAGCACAAACGGGACATAAACTCGGCATCTCCACCATTCCACTTCGTAAATTATCTGTTGTAGGCAATACTCCTTGCAACATGTGCCACTTCAAATTGTGAACTTTTGGTGGGATTTGCAACTTCCACAAAGTGGCACATATATTGGATCTTGCATCATCAACATTCCCTCGTAATATTCTGTAACTACTTTTGACTGTTTGCTGCCCCTTAACGTCTTGGATCCAATACCATAACCATATATCCTCCGTTTGTCTGCAGCTGAGAGGGATATTAAGAATTAAATTTCTGTCTCTGGCATTGAACAGGTCAATAATCAAAATCAATGTCACATTGTTGTTCTTTTGGAAGCATTAAATCACAAACTGTAGTATTGGCATAAGCGGACCCAAGTTTAGTTGAGATGAGCCCTGATTTGGCATTTAGGAGCCATGGGTCCTGGGTAACCCGAATACTAGAACCATCTCCCACACGCAATCGGCCATTTCTTCGAATTAAGTCTTGTGTTGCCAAGATACTCCGCCAAATATAACTGGGATTGGATCCCAAACGACGAGGAATGCGGATAATACTTAGCCTTAAATATTTGGGCAACCAAAGAAGACGGATCAATGACTAGTTTCACTCCTTTTGCTTACTTAAACACGGGGTTAAATTAAAACTTCACATGTGAAGCTCACATGAACCTAAACCTCCCACTTTTTATTATATAAAAAGATCTCACTCTCATCTGCTTTTATTCCTTACCCCTATTTACTTTACTTCCCCACTAGAACGAATTTAGCATTTTTTCAATATCCTTGCACACCCCCATTGGTAATAACATTACATTCATAGCATAGTTAGGTAGGGATTGAGCAATTGTCTTTAAGAGGATTTCCTTGCCAACTTGGGATAAAATCCTATGATTCCAATTGTTGAGTATACTCCAAACTCTATCTTTTAGAAACTCAAATGCCTTCTTCTTACTATGATCAATCATAGAAGGCAACCCAAGATAATGTCCATGATCTATTGTACCATCTACTGTACCTTGTACCCTTAGCTCTGAACAAATTGGTTCCCGAACCTCGAGATCTACATTTTGACTAAAAGATATAGAAGATTTTTGGAAATTGATTCTTTGGCCTGAAGCAACACCATAATCATGTAGAATTTGCCTGGTTTCAAAAACATTGGCATGAAAATATATAAAGCGGTCATCTACAAAAAATATATGAGAAATAGGAGGTGCACCTTGAGCTATATGACAACCATGGACTAGGCCATCATTTTCCGTGTCCTTGTAAGTGAGGTAAGAGCTTCCGCACATGTAATAAATAGATACGGGGATAAAAGATCCCCTTGTCGAAGACCTAGTTGAGGGAGATTGGGTCCCAGTTCTCTCCCATTATGAAGAATACGATATCAAACAGATGAAATGAATGTAATAATCAACTACACCCGCTTGACGTCGAAACCCATCCTCAACATGACACTTTCCAAGAAGGCCCACTCCACACGGTCATAAGCCTTAGCCATATCAACCTTCATTACTGCATATCCATCTTTTCTTTGTGTTTTCCTATTTAAATAATGCAGTATTTCATAAGAGATTAATATATTGTCAGTAATTGCTCGCCCAAGGACAAAAGCACTTTGGGATGGAGATACCACTTTCAGTAAGACCCTCTTAAGTCGGTTAGCCACTATTTTTGCCACAATTTTATAAATCACCTTACAAAGGGAAATTGGATGTAGGTCACCTATAACCTCAACTTGCCGCTTCTTAGGAATGAGAATTAATTGAGTATCATTGAAGCCTACAGGTAGTACACCCAAAGATAAAACAGAAAGACACGCTGCATTGATATCCTTACCTACTATTGATAATTTTTTTTGATAAAAGGCAGGATTCATGCCATCAGGCCCAAGAGACTTATCAAGATGCATGGAAGAATTTCTTTTTCTGAGAATGGTGTTGTCTCTTGGATTCTCAGAGTCTCCGGATCGTCAGGGTATTAACCTAGCTGCAAGGACCTGCAAAACAAATAAGGAACTTGTTGTCTCTTGGATTCTTAGAGTCACCGGATCATCGAGGCATTAACCTAGTGGTAAGGCACCAGAGGTGGTGTGTCGGTTGCTTCTCTGATGCTTAAGTCAGACAGAGAAATAGGGAGAGTAAATATGTCCGTTTTTCAGTAGGGTATCCCCCCCTCTTCTGTTGCGATTCCTTTCTTATTTATGAAAGAGGAGGATGAAATTAAAGCACATGGAAAGTGGGTGATTAGTTTCTTGAATGGAAAGAGATTGAGGCGCTTCATTTTGCGCGTTAAGGCACAGTGCTTATTTTGGATAAGCGAGGATTATTGAATCTTAGCGCAGAATCGTTTGATCGTCAGGGCGATTACGTGCGTGGTCGTGAGAGGATGTGTTCAGTACGCGAGGATCAGCAGAAATTATTGGTGGCCATCTTCTTAGAGGCTGACGGTATTAAGAAGATGTGTCACGGGTAATAAATCAAGCGGGCCTTTCTTTGTATTTGATAGTCCCTGAGTCGGGATTCGGTAGTGTGGTTCGGATCCCAGTGTTCGTGTGTGAGGACTTGGGCTTGAAGCTTGGGCTGGCACAGTGGGCTTTGATATGTACCAGGCCTTTTGAATAAGAGTGCTTTGGGCGAGGCCATGGTACTCTAATGCCTCCCTTTTTCGTAGGAGATCAGTCTTTCTCGGTGGAAAAATCTAGTATTCTTGACACCCTTGTCGTTGGGAACGGGGGTAATTAATGCTTGTGTGTTCAGTATTAGTTACGGGGTTTCTATTTTGGTAACACATTTAATGCGGCTTTTGGGGTTTCGCCGCGGGTTGAAACCCTATAAGGCTAACGGGTAAATGGATTCTTTTGTCTTTCTGGTGGTTTGAGTCTTCGATGGGTACGTATGGCTAGATGCCGTCGGGCGTTGCTAATACCTTGCTTTTCCTATTGCTCCTGGGTTGAATGTGATGTTGACAGGGGTCGGTCGAAGGCTACAAGGAACATGTTGGAGCACGCTAATTTGCTTTTAGAGGCATATTTTCGAGCCTTGTATGCCTCCTTATATGCCCCTTCGCTTTGGCTTCATTAAAAGGCGCTGTAATCATATTGCCAAAAAAAGGGCTATCCGTGGCTGGATCTTTTTCTTTTTTCATATCTTCTTTAGGATCTCCTTTTTCTTTTTCCTCTTTCTTAGGCTCTGTTTTCCAGTCTCTTTTAGCCCTATTGGGTTATGTAATTGTTGAAGCATTTGTAAGCATTGCTATGTAATTATGAACGCCTTTTGGTGTAATTAATGAAATTGTGTTTCTTGGAATCTTTGCGTTTTTGCTCACCTTATTTTTCTCATGCTCAGTTAACTGGTCAGCAATGTGGACTAACTCCTTGGGACAAGGGTTGTGGCATTTGATGAATTCTAGAATGGATTGGCCTTTATGATTCATGACTGAACTTAGCTTGGTTGTTTGGCCCAAGCCCGTCCATTGGGGAGGTACAAGGGCCCCAGCCTGGGGGCCCACACTCCTTTATTGTTCCCTAGTAAGTGAAGCGTCGCCCGGATTCAAATCTATTAGAGGGGTGATGAGTGTGCGTTTAATGCACTGCGGGCCATTTAAGCGCTTGATATCTTGTTCCGCTTCGGCTTTCGAGGGCTTCTCACGTGCCACTCGGTGTAGCGTTGCGTGTTCACCGGTGTCTTTCGAGCGTTTGTTTTCTTATCTTCGAGGTAAGCCTTGTGCAATTACGATGCGTTAGATTCGGTTGGCGGCATGTTTCGGCCAGCCAGGATCATCTGAGGTGTTTAGACGCAGCCCAGAAGCGGGGGGTTTTTCCCGGGTTTGGTAGGTTCATGTGCTTTCTTGCCCTTTTACCAGTTTGGTATTATGGCATGGAATTGATTCCCCTTTCCTCTCACCTTTTGTTGTTGTTTGCTTGCAGTATAATGAGGAGTCGAGAAGAAGACTTACGATAAAATTTGGGGCGCGAGAAGGGCTGCGGGATCTCCTTCTGGCGGCCTCATCTCCTCTGTCCGTGGAGGAGTTGAGATCTTGTCAAATTCCTAACGATATCGATTTTGAGTTGTTGGACCGGTCCAGTGAATCCCTTCTGTGTGAGGAAGGCAGTGTAGTGTATTTCACCGAGGAGCGACTCGCTGTGGAGCTAGCTTCTGAGTACCGTCTCTGGTAAGCGGGTTCCTACACTTCTCTAGAGCGCCTCCCTCTGGACCCATCCCGAATATCATTGGATCTGGCCAAGTGTAAGCGTCTTGAACCTCAGCACTAGCCCCGGACATTTCGTTGGTAGAGGTATGCTTTATTTATACCTTGAAGATGGGACACGATTTGGTATCCATGTCGAAGCTGAGCCCTCGGTACCAATTTGTTAGCATGGGACTCCTCGACTCCCCTAAGATTGAGGCGAAGGGCATGATCTTGGTTAGAGGACCTTGGTATGAGACCTCGAGCTCCCCTGACCTCCCGTTTGTTGAACGATCAATGTCATTCCAGTCACATTTAGTTGTGGGATCGTATGTGAGTGATGCATTTGTACGTCCCATCATTAACGTTCGCGTATTTTATTATTATATTTTTTTTTTGTGCAAGGAAAAGTCGGAGGGGTAAACTGGAAAACTGGGTGGAGAAAGCTAGCTTTAAGAAAATTCAAAGGTTGCTAGAGATTTCTGAGTGGGAACGACATCATGAAATTCTCTTAACTGCGAAGAATCTTCATGAGTTGAGTCGCAGTCCATCTCCTACATCAATTTCGGTTATTCCAGCCCTTTTCTGTAGAAGTAGTGGAGGAGAGCATTCACGTTATTCTTTGATCTCTAAATTTAGCCTCAGACCTTGGAGTCTCAGCGAGGTCGAGGCCAGGGGTGGTTGGTCGAGAAGGCCCGGTGATTAATTGCCAGTGCGGGCAACCTTCTTTGGCTAGGGATTCGGCGCATGCACGAAGCATCTAAGAAGGACGATTGGGGTAGCCGTCTCGAGCGTCTCCCTTTTGAGAAAAAGGGTTCTCGTCCTGCCCCGAAGAACTATCCCCAGAAAATGCGGGTGCTGGACAAGCTAAGCTGGAGCGGGGTGGAAGATTTTGTCTTAGGTTTCCCCGATTATCCCAGCACCGCCCCCTCTTTGAGAAGAAAAGGAAGAAGATGAGGAAGAGATGGTTGATCTTGTTCACAACTTGGGCGCCTGAAGCATGGCTGGGGTGGCCGACTTTAAGTGGGCGGCCCCAGTGCTTTGCCACAGAGGTGGTCGGTGAAGCGAGTAAACAACCATCAGACGAGGATTAGGATGTGCGACGATAGCGCGTTTAGTTCCTTTGAATGTGGCTTTCTGTGGCGGTTGGCTTGAGGCGCCTCTTAGTGGATTTAGGAGGGATCTCCCCGACTCATGCGGGAGGTCGGAGGACATTCCCTCTGACCGGATTGCAGCGAGGACCCAAACCGGGATACCCTCCGGGATTCCCGGGTGGTCAGCCTAGTGAAAGTTCCTTTATGCGGTCCTGAAATCGATTGGAGCTCCACTTTAAGGAGGAAATAAACACATGCATTAGTTTAATATCCCGATTATATATAAAAGTCCATACATATATAAATAAGGACCCGTAAGAAGTTATTAAGAATATCAGGCGTTAAGAGTATTTGAGAATTTAAAGGTAAAGTAGAGATGAATAAAGTCAATCTGACCAGACAAAGCGAGATAGAGAGCGATAAGTCTGTGATTCTTGTGAGGAAGAGCGATTGTCGAATCAGCGCAAGCTTGAACTCTGGTATTTGGACCTAAGGAACAGATTTAAAACAATAACGTGAGATAATAAATCTCATTGAGTGGCATAGTTTATAAGGAAAATAAAAAAAAAAATTTTCAAAGATTTCTTCTCTCAAAACCTTAAGTTCACTTTTTTAAAGGTTCCCCGTTTATAAACATTTCACAAAACCCAACTTTACCCCAAGACCAACATATGCAAATCATACTTTCGGCAATTTAGCGAAACCTGATGTTAAGAACACTATAATGCGAGATTGCACACAACATAGGTCAATCAACGTAATAAAATAACCATGAAAAGCACCAACCATAGTATTAAAATAGTATACCATGTTCGAGAAATCAACGGCGTTCCTTACCATGTATCCATCATAAGCGTCGGTGGCTTGGAGCCTCACGACAAGTGGCAACTAGACGTGGTTACGACCATCACGTGGCAACTAGTAAACCTCGGTGGGCAGGCCATCACGTGGCTAACAAACCTCGGGTAGACCAGAAGTATCACGTGGTAACTATTAAAACTTGAGCGACAGGTCGTATCGTGACTGACTAATAAACCACCTCAGATCAAACACGGCCGCATCCATTGGCTAATAAACCTCAGGGTGAACACAGTAATCACGTGTCATCTAATAAACCTCACGGTGAACCCGGCCATCACGTGTGTAGCCAGCGCCGGGGTAAGCAGGCCATCACGTGGCAGCAATATCTTAGTTCCTTACTCACGTGTACTTTCCAATAATACATTGAATCATTCCACAAAATCTCAGAGTCCCCTTTTTTAAAACAATAGTTTTCAAGGTGGTATATAACCTCAATTCACGTACTCGAATATCGACACCCTGAGATAATCCACGAACTCGGTAGCAAAATAGTTAAAATGTAGACAAAACTCACATGAGTAAACGTTTAATATGAGCCGAAAATCATATATGTATGTAACTTGACCATCGATCAAAGCGGTATATATGTAAATATTAAATCATAATAGATATATCAACATAATACCCCAAATCATTTAAAATATATTAACCACTCTCATAGACTCTGAGCTGCTCAGTCTTGTTCCAACGGAAGGCTCGTCTCATTTCGGCGTGAGTGCACAGTAGCATAAATAAAATACCATAGGCTCCGATAATTGGACAATGGCTTGGGATCTTATACAAGAGTATGATGTAATTTTAGAACTATGAGGCAGCTAAATTTGTCCGTGAATCTGATTACACATTGTGCCACTATGGGCCAAATACTCCAAAATTGGGGGCTTTAAATTTAATTCTCGAAATTAGAGCCTTGATAATTCATAACAACATCGATTTCACCTAATCCATCTCGATTTTCCTAACTTGACCAAGCAGGTACTCAATTTAGGTCAAGCCTCGGTAGTACACGAATGACCAAAAATGGAAAACTAACCAAGCGATGTCCAAAATTCACAAACCACATCAATGGAAAGCCCGAGACCAGGAACTCATCAATGCAGATTGCAGCGGTCAACGAAACCCTTTGTGGTGGCGAAAAACTCTATCAGCGATCGGCCCGACTTTGTTTCGTGTATCTTTCTTGATTGAGAATGCGCAAGGGACCATGGAAATGAGTTCAGGGGGTCCAAAAATGGTGGGAGGGAGGTATGGGGTGGCCTGAAGTGGCCGAAAATGGCCGAAAAAGTTGGAATTTAGGTGACATGGTGGTGCTTCATGGCCAAGCCGGCGATCCGTAGTCGGTGCGGTGGCAGTGAAACTAAGCGGATCGTCTGGATCTCCCTCCTCCTGTCCGGCGCGTGTTGCGGGTGGTAGGCGGTGGTACTCCCTTCTTTGGTCGAGCGTGGCTCCTTAGTAATTGAAACGGCCCGACTTGGTGTTCACGATTTTGGAGAGTTTTCTGAGGTTTTAGACTCGAGAGAGGTGTTTTTGGGGGGCTAGGGTTTCATTTGGCATCCAAAGTTATGTTTATATAGAGGCTGAGGTGTTCGATTAAGCACGGATAGACGGACAGTAAAGTCTTGGATTGTTTGAACTTCATGTAGTAACTTTTATCGATAAATCGGTTGTGGCGTTAGCGAATCTATGAACTTCGTGTCGATAGAACCTGTAATGGTGCACCTTTAGTTAACCAAAAACCATTCATCCTCGAAAAAGTCAACGTTTATCGCAGGAGTGTTGGTCAAACTTGGTCAAATGTTAAAACTCGTATTGACCCCAGTGCAGAGTCGTTGTGCGGCGGTCGGATAATTCATCTACGGGGGGCGCGATGGCCGTTGCTTCACGTCAATTTCTTTGTTGAATTCTTATATTCCTCAGCGGGACGGGCTCCCCATTGGTTCTGGGCGAGCGCCCGAGAGTTATCGATCGCTAAGAGGTCGTTTAACGAGGCGAATCCCACATTGCCCTTATGCAAGCGTATCTGCCTTTGCACTTCGGATGCATGTAGCTTTGGGGCTGGGGGAGCGAAGAATATGTCGATCTCGGAGTCCACACTTTGTGCTTGTAAGGGCGAGCTGGCAATTGGTTGAGCCCATGCTAATACGTGGCAAGCTTCATCCCGATCGTGGCTGGTATGTTTACAACTATTATGCTTTGTTCTAGTATTGTTTCCGAGTTATTGCCTTATTCTAATGCGTTCTTTTGTAGGCCATTACTGTTATCCGGAATATGACTTACCAGCATCGAGAATTCCAGTCTCGGCTAAGGGATAAGGAGAGGCTCGGCTCTATGCTCAATCGGCCATTTCTAACCACGGGCGGGTGCTTCTTTAGGCGAAGCGGTCGAGACCAGGCATTGGGAGAAGGAGGCGAAGGCGTTGAGGTGGCTCAGCGGAGCGAGAGAGATGTTGCTCACCACGAAGCCTTAATGGCCATGGCCGCCGTCACGGCGAGTGCCGAGGCGAAAGTGGGTCAGAGTTGGCTAGGGTCCAAATGCTCACGGTGGTTTCGGAGAATTTAGCGGAGGCGGAAGATGAGGTTAGTCGTCTCTGCTTCTAGAGCTCGGGACTAGTAAAGATGAAGTGTCTGCTCTCCAGGCACAGGCCCTTAAAGAGAAAAAGGCCCTGAATGAGGCTTATGAGGAGGGCTTTGACGTGATTTTCAACTATGGTTATGGCTGTTGTGCTTTCGCACATAATATTTGTGGAAGTCAAACTGTGGTTCTAGATGGGATGCTAGACATGTCTAAGCCGTTATCCTCAGAGTTCTTTATCAACCCTTGATGCCCCCCAGGTGTTGTCCCTGTCGAAGTCGCGACCATCGATGTTTGCTCGGGTGAAGCGATGATTGAGTCGAGAGAGGAGGTTCACTTCACGAGTCCTTGGCGGATGTGCGAGGCGAGCATCTGTCTTACTTGAGTTGGGGCTGGGTAATGGCTTTAATTCACGCGATAGTAACCCGAGTGAGACGTGTCTACGGTGGGAGCTAGGGGTTGTATTTTGCCATTGCTCGTTGAGCCTTGTTCCTACACCCATGTTCTGTATCACCGGTTTTTGTTATTCTGTAACGAAGCTCCATAATAAAGCTTGTGTTGTTTGCGAATCTGATGTTGTTGCTTTCTCTTTATTGAATCACGTAATTCGGTTCATTTAGCCGAGTAGGCAAAGATGTACCTTGAGTAGGACATAGATCAGGTCCGGATGAACACTCCGGTATACAAGGTTCATTTGCCCCCTTTCTAGCGCCTCCTTACACAAACCATAATAAACCCGGTTGGGTATCAGCTATCTTGGGTCGATGGGGCATCGACCTTGCAGGCTTTGTAATGAACCCGACTGGGCGCCCGACCATGCGGGTCGATGGGACATCGACCTTACGGGCTTTGTAATGAACCAATTGGGCATCAAATATCTGGGCGGGTGGGACCTCAACCTTACCGGGCTTTGCAATAAACCAGCGGGCATCCAACCATGCGGGTCGGTGAATGTAAGACCAGAAATTCTGATTACGGAAAAATGGCAAAATCGTAATTTTGGTTACAAAATTGTAATTTCAGTTAAAAATCCGAAATTTATTCTTTGGATCTCGGATGACGAAACGATTTTACCGTTGGAATCATCTCGCAAAATCTAGCTAGCACGTAAAATTTCGTAGAATTCCGAGACAGTCGGAGTTGGCACGTTTTTCGAGACATCGCATTTCGGGTGTCGTAAAACGATTTTCGATGCAACAAAGTCCGCAGTATAATACCGTACTTTCATGTGCCATAAGTGGCATGAGTAGAGAGATGATAGAAATGGACGGCCGAGATAGTGCCAAATGTCAAAAATCCGAGACTTGAAGGCATAGGAGGAATAGTTAAATGAAATTTAAATGTGAAAGAAGCGAAATAGTGTTCATCTTCTTCCACCAATTGGAGACAAAAAGCGTCTTGGAAGAGCGAGAGGAGGAAGCGTAGGCTGCAGAAAGAAGGAAAAAATGGAGGTTTAGAGAGAAGGACCTCATTCTCTGGGTTTCGGAGATCCGTGATCAAATTCATCGGAATGAGAAGCAAAGCGGTTCTGTGACCGAAGCCAGCGTGGGTCTTGGGAATTGGGAGTTCGACAAACTCCGTGAGGTAGGGGATTTATCCTAACCAGGTTTACACTTTATTTAAGTGTATTTATGATGTTTGAGTTTATTGGCGTGGCCCGGCGGTTTGATCGATCCCCGAAACATGGGATAGATTGTTAATTTATGGAACCCCGAATTTGGTGTCAAAGTGAGCATCGCGGCGGGCTGTTGGGTGGTTAATTGGTATAATTCATGCCATAAATCATGTTGTGGTTTGGATGAGGCCGGGAATGGCCGTGAAATTCGGGTTCTGAAAGTGAGCCAGGCGATTAGTGATTTTAGGGAATAGTAGCGAGGGGTTTCTATTCAGGAATAAATGTTCATGAAATAATTTTGTGAAATAATGTGTGGTAATTGGTCAGATTGCTCGTGTTTGATCGTTAGCCGCCCGAGGCGGTACAGTGTGATTGATGGTGAAATTACATGACATGTTTGTGTGATTTAAAGTATGTGAATATGCGTGATTATATATTTGCATGTGTTATTAGTCGAAGTGAATTGGCATCCGCCGTTCCATGTACGCTGGACGATAGGGTGAGTCGCGTGAGGTAATTCTAGAGAGAATGGTTTGGGGTTGTCTAAAATAATAATGATGGAGTGTTCATACTAAAAATATCAATCGTGGAAACTGACCCGATTGATATACATCGGAGGGTAGTCAATAAATAATATCGATTGTCGGAGACGGCGAATTGATATATACATCGGAGGGTTGTCCCTGAATAAACATAATAAATCTCCATACGAGGCTTAGGCGAGTGTGAGGAGAGTCGATGGGGACTACGGGTATGAGATGATCAGTTAGACATTAGTAGGATCATGCATTTGCTTGAATGTGTTTATTTTGGGCTGTTCTGTATCTTGGCCGTGGAAGTAAGCCTTAGGGTGATTCCACTCTAATTAGCTCACCTGTCGAGGATATTATTTTATGGAGATGCGAGGGAGGCGTGCGAGGAAGGCAGCTCATCTAAAGTGAGGCTTTAGAAGCTTGGGATTGTGGCTTTGGGTTATGATGTATGATATGTATTAAGTCTGTTTTAATATATGTGTTATTATAGAAGTAAAATTTGAACTCATGAAAACCTAATGTGGATATAGTTGGATATAGATATTATTGTGATAAGTAATAGGTTTATGAGAACAAGTGGCGTTTTGCAATCATGGCTATTATATTGGATTGTTTTGAGACTGGTTTATACATATGTTGTATTTGGGTAGGCTCGCATCTGAGAGACTGCCGTTTTAAATAGAAATGTCGGGTCACAGGCATTCCACGAGTTTCATGCTTTGGGGTTAACGGGTGTCAGCGGACACCCGGTTTAGGCGTCTAAGTAGGACATCAACCTTATAGGGCTTTCTGATGAACGGTTGGGCATCAACCGTGTTAGGTCGGTAGGACATCAACCGGGCTTTGCGATGAACCAGATTGGGCATCGACCATCTCTCTTTTGGTAGGTGGGACATCTGACCTTGGGTTTCACGATGAACCCGACTAGGCATCGGCCGTCACGACCAGTGGACATCAACCACGGTAGTGATAGTGAAGATCGGCCCGATAATAGATGGGTAGGAACATTGTTTTACGTCATCGAAGAAGCCATTCTGACCAGGCATCGCTTTTCGTGGAGTCCACACAGGGATGTGTTCGGTTCAGTGAAAAGTTGCTGGCGTTGCTTAACCAGGGATACATACTTTGTCGTCGGGGTCTCGGCGACTCATATTATGCGTTTACTTGCCTAAGCGAAATCACTTTGGTCGAAGCTTATCGGGTGACCTTGTATTTACTAGTTCGGTCGGAAGCTAAGATGGCCTCATACTGATTCGTTGTTGGAGGCGTTTAAAAGCGAAGCGGATTGCACCGCCGATCTTTTGACTGAATTTAAGTTGCGGCCGTGCGATAGGTTTGCGAATGCCTGATCACATTAAGGGTCCGTTAGTTATTTGTCTGAGCTCATTCGGACAGGATTTCTACTGAAAATACGCCATAACACATCCTTTTTAGCGATTTTGGCTTATCTTGAATACGAGTCGCTCGATTCAATTTCGAGGCCATCCTCCCGGGACAGAGTCGGAGGCTTGTGAATGGTGCTCCGAAGAGGGAGGTCAGTTAGCCTGATAATGGGGTGTGCTTGGAAGTATGGTAGACTTCTTAGTTATACTGGAGAATTTATCTGCTTTGCTCGAGGTGGTTGTATCGGGTTTCTACGTCGGCTAAGGACTTGCTGACGAAAAATACTGGCCTCTGCTTTCTATTCTCATATCCCTTGAATAAGGTAGCACTCTTGAGACATAAAATTGCCAAGTATCTGAAGAGAGTGTTTAAAATTAAACCCCGGGGCTAGCATAGGCTGGAGGTTTTAAGGATATGTGTTTGTTGATCGTTGTGAGGGCTTTATCATTCCTCATTCCATCAAGCAGTTTGGCCCCGAGGTGACAAAATGGCTTTAGTGATCACAATAAATTAAGAGATGAGCATGAGTGACATGGCCGTCGATCAATTTGTTGTGCCCTTTTCTAGAAGCGGGCGTCGAGGACTCCAAAATAGCTTTAAGCTGAGCGGGGTTGGCTTCTATCCCCCTCTGAGTCACCATGAAACCCAAGAATCGGCCCACATTGACTCCGAAGGCGCACTTTGAGGGATCGAGCTTCATGTCGTTCACCCTTAGGAGTTCAAAAGCCTCTTGCAGGTGTTCAGCATGGTTCGGGCGTTCCTTGGACTTTACCAACATATCATCAATGTAAACCTCTATGGTTTTTCCTAGTAGCGACCTGAACATCTTGGTCATTAACCTCTGATACATTGCCCCGGTATTCTTTAAGCCAAACGACATCACATTGTAGCATAACAACCCATACGGGGTGATGAATGTTGTTTTTTTTTTTTTGTGTCTGGCAGATGCATGGGTATTTGATGATATCCCAAGAAGGCATCCAGGAACAACAACATCCCATGTCCGATCGATGTGTCGACAATTTGGTCTATCCGAGGTAGAGAGAAGCTGTCTTTCGGGCATGCCTCATTGAGATCTGTGTAGTCGCGCACCTCTCCATTCTGCATTTTTAGGACTACGATGGCAGCCCTCCGGGTACTTTATCTCCCTGATGAATCCTGCTTTTAAAAGATTATCCACTTCTGAATAACCTGATGATGGTCCAAGTGGAAACGCCTCACTTTACATCTAACCGACTGCATTTGAAGGATGACGATGGTTGTGAGAGGCACGTATGCGGGTTAATGCCAACCATATCTGAGTGAATCTAGGCGAATACATCCATATTACGGACGAGAACTTCTTTGTGTTGTTCCTTCTCCCAACACTTGGATAGGGGAACTTAACATGTGTGGTTATCCGACGAATCCCGAATATTATTATTCGAGTGCAAGGCGATCGCTCTGTCCTCGCCCTTGCTTGGGCGGTGGTACATAATTGCTATTCGAGTGCGGGTCTTGAGGGCGGTTGTAGGGCTTCGTTTTCATCATGCTCCTGTCGACAGTTGGTAGCATTGCCGGCGCTAGTTAGGTACATGGGGTGATTGTCAGGCAACGAATTACCGGGTAGTTGATCATTTGATGGTAGAAGTCGAGCCTGACTTTCATCGCGTCACGACAGACTCGACGACAATGGCATTGTATGGGCCGTGTCGCGACAACCAAAAATAAGACCTCTTGGTGCAAGCCACCTTGTAGCCGAGGAAAGCAATGTTGCCCATAGATTCTTATGTTTTGCCTCATTAAACCGGACATGATTCTGCAGTAGAACTCGGCTATCAAAAGAGAAGTTCATTTGCCTTAAGGCAGGTAGTTGTAACAGGTCGGTTGCGCTGCCAGGGTCAACTAGTACTCTATGCACATCTAAATCGTTAATACATAGAGTAAGTATTAGTTCATTGTGGTGCGGAGTAATGACCCTGGACGGGTTAATAGTGGGAAAGGATATAGGGCCTGTTGGTGGGTGGATTGCTCCTCTTGCTATGCAGGATGTGGATATGAGTATTCAGACTCGAGGGCGTAGTCTTCATGACCTCTTCTTTTGGCACTTAGACTAATACTGGTCATCAACCGGGTCGCCCAATATGTAGTTTATGGTGGGCCGAGGTTCAGGCAGGAGCTCTGCGCTAGCCGCTATTCTTTTCAGCATGAGGCGACCTCGGCCGTGGATCATCTCGTCGTATCTCCGGTGGCCGTACGGTAACCTTTCCGCAAAAATTTTGGAAACCGACATCGATTGGTCTCATGCCCGTAGTCCACTGTGGTAATCACATCTCGAGAGATTGGTTCTTGTCTGCGAATCGATTGAATTGGTGTGGGCGTTTGAAGTCGGGGTGATCTCGGATGAAGGCAGGTCTATCGTAGAGATGTTGAGAGGGAGTAAAGTGCGGGGTTCCTCTTTTTCTCTTAGTCTCGGGAGCGTTACGTTCTTTACTCTAACTCCCACTTTTGTCGGTCTGTCCTTAGTGGTCGACTTCTTTGCTTTGGTTTGTGATCATCACGGTTGAGAGGTACTGGATGTTGTCCTCCGGCGTTGAATATTTATTCGCGTCTATCTGATTCCTCAGTTGTGTGACGGATCCCAAGAAATGATGAGTGGAAGAATCGTTAGTTGGCCCCCAGCTCGAAAGGTGCAGGACGTCCGTACTATACAAATCCAATATGTTGAATGACTAGTCCAAATCTTCTAATTAAATCGTGGATGGATTTATCCTCCGGCTTAAAAGATGGTTTGAAGAACTAATATTTCCTTACGTCCAAATAGAAGCGTAAGTCTTGTAGGAAGTAATCTGACTACCTGCAAATCGTTGAGCGAGTTGATAGATCTCGTAGGGTTTGTGGAACCAAGCTGAGGCGAGACCCTTTCAAAAATTTGTAGAGAACACTTTGCATAGTAAGCGGTCGTTTCCTGCATTAAGTATCATTGCCTGATTGAAATGTAACATGTGATAATTTGGATCGGAGGAGCCATCATACGCATGAAGGTATGAGAGAAACAAAGCACGGGCGGTTCGTAGCTTCAAAGATGTCTTGTGGCGAAGCGGGAAGGATAGCATGTCTTTAAGCCCCCGGACAGTGGTAGATGCAAGCATGTGCGGGGCGGGTACAACCCCGAAGGTAGGATACATGAACGGAAGTGGTGGTGCTACGCCCCTCTTCCACGTGCTCTCTACTGATTTCTTTTCGTACTCGGCGATGCGTGCTATTAACGGAATGGTTGGAACAGCCCGTGGACCTCTTTCTTGATTCAGCCTCCACGTTGTTTTAGGGTGAAAGATCGGTGGTGGAAACAAAGGATAACTCATGATCCGTTGTTTGCATCCTTATCGCCTTTGGCGGGATGGAACCATGCCTACGATACATTTGGCCGAGTGCGGGATAGGTACTCCCTCATGAATTTTCACCCCGATCCTTTTCTAAATGATCCCGCAGGCGATCGTTCTCTTCTTCTTGAGCGGTCGGCCGCGGTTCCACGATTCATCCGTGCAATGCGGCCTACTCTTGTTAACCGTTTCCATATCCTAACGCTAAGCGAAACTAGTCCTCGAGGAAGCCAAATTCTTTGGAGTTCGGCCATAGCGATGAATCAAACGGCCCCGGATGTGTGGTGGAACTTCTACCAGAATCTTTAGGGTGTGGGGATCGCTTGATAGTGATGCAGCGAGAGCCGCGCGCTGTCGTCGATGAGATTTTTTGCTTGGTCGTTCCCACAGAAGGCGCTAATTTTTGTCTCTTGGATTCTCAAAGTCTCCGGATCGTCGGGGCATTAACCTAGCGGTAAGGACCTGCAAAACAAACAAGGAACTTGTTGTCTCTTAGATTCTTATTGTCACTTGGTGTGTCGAACCATAACCGATCTTAAGTCAGACGAGAAATGAGAGGTAAATACGTCAGATTTTTTGTTAGGGTATCCTGGCTCCTGTTGCGTCAAATCACTTGTTGTGTATTTATGAGAAGGGAGGCGAATGATCTTTTTATGGAAAGTGAGTGATTAGTTTACGAGGAAATGGAAAAATAGAGGGGTGCTTCATTTGTCTTGGAACTATTCTTCCTTTTGGATAGCCGAGTTATCCCAGTCTTGGCCATCGAGAATCGTTTGATGTCGTCTGGCGGTTACGTGCGTGATTATGAGAGGATGTGTTTCGGTAAGCGAAGGATCATTGGAAATTATTGGTAGCCATCTTCTTGAGACAACAATGAATTTGGGGAGAAGATGTGTCCGTGATAAATCTCGCGAGGGCCTTGTGTGATCGTATAGTCGCGGCTGGGATTAGTGCGTGGTCGGTTCGTGCAAAGATCTTTGAGTGCGACCTTTGGGGCACTGATATGTCTGTGCGTGGGATGCTCAGCCGAAAGGCCATATCACCACAAAAATGGTGCTAGTAACATTTCATTATCTGATCCAGACAAAGATGGCATAATAGAATATAAACATGCATAAGTGGAACAACTATCATATTTAAATAGTCTCAAAATAATCAACTATCAACTTCTGAAGACCATTATTTGTGGAATGCCATTTCCCAAAATCATACTTGAGTCGGGTAATTCTATTCCGCCTCTGGCGTGCCGAGGCCATTGAATGGAAAAACCTAGTGTTGGTGTCCCCCTTGGCTAGCCCATGTTGTTTGGCCCGTTGTTTCTAATAAGCTTCTTTTTTATCTAACAAAATAACATACCTCTGTTTGGCTTTTACGAACTCCTCAGAACTAGATGAGTCCTTCTTCCCCCTGTAATGAGCCATACTATTCTTACAATAAAAAATTTGCAACCTAATGATCTCCCCTACTCAGCCAAAGCTCGACCACAAATCTTTATCCTATCCTAAATTGTTTCTATTGGTAGAGATTCCCAGCTATTTTTTTTACTACCACACCACATTCAGGTTCTCACAACCACATATTTTCAAATCGAAAACGTTGATGGCGATTCCTCCGTGGAAGTTGTTTGGGGTCAAGAAAAATGGGAAGATGGTCTGATTCAGAAGCTTCAATACTGTAAACTATGGAATTAGAGAATTTGGATAACCATGATTGTGAAGCCATAGAACGATCT
Organism: Tetrastigma voinierianum; assembly: GCA_016808115.1. Lineage (NCBI taxonomy): Eukaryota > Viridiplantae > Streptophyta > Magnoliopsida > Vitales > Vitaceae > Tetrastigma > Tetrastigma voinierianum. The sequence continues at coordinate 690,181 of JAEQBH010004354.1, forward strand.
AAATGCTCATCCACCCAGTCTGTAGTGCCTCGATCTGGATTTCTCCCAAGTAAATGGATACCCGATCATACCCAGGTCCTGTAATCCACTAGTCTCCGTTGCAACAGACGAACAGGATGACATAGACGTCCTCTTTTTTCCTTTTGAAAGAGAAGATCATTATAATAATCTCCTACACAACACCGTGGAAGAGGGGATTTATGTCCATAGTAACCTGTAAGTCTCCATACTCCCATATCCTGCATACTGACATGAATATCTAAATGATTTCTAGAAGATCCGATCACTTGAGCCCAATTTTTCTCCTTCCAAAACATTGGTAGCCCCCCACTACGTCCAAGAGTGAGTACCAACCACAAAGCTTCCCTCTCCCTCGTACCCTAATCGCTGTCTTCTTACTTATATGGTCCATCTTCTCTTCTGCCAGTAAAGTTTCGACTTTGGATTAGAAAAACAAAATGCGGCTTCTTAGTATGGACTATGGAGTAATTAAGTCCATGAGCACGTGAACTGTTGCAGTTGTTACTTCAATACCACCTTCTTCCTCTTCCGTCAGATGGAAATTAGTCCACGCTTCCTCTTCCTCCAAACCCAGAAGATTGCTAGGGCTATCGAATTCAGCGCCCACTTAAAGTACTGTTCAGTAGGTAGAAAATTTTACATTTCTACATTATTTTTAACGAAAACAGCGTTTGAATTACGAAAATTGAAATAATAATTTTGAAAACGAAAATGAATTATTTATTTTCGCATTTTATATGAATGTTGTGTCCTACTTGTTTTAAACATTTTTAATTAAATCGAACAGATATTTATTTTCAGCGTTTTATAAGCTTGTTTTAAAAAAAATGGTTTCTGAACGGATTTTAACATTAACATTTTAATCGAATTGAGCGTATTTTACAAAAATGAAAGCTAGAATTTTAGAATACGTTGAGGTACCATGTGAATTTTAGATATAGTTGAAAATTTTAGAGTATTACTTGAGCGCAAATATACTATTGGCATACATATTCTTAAGTAAGCGAAAATATCTTATTCTGGCATAAATTCCCGTCTTTCACTCAGCGTCTTATACTTCTGGCATGTCAACCTCATGAAATTTTATAATTTATATAATATCTTAAATTTTATAATTTATATAATATCTTAAACAATTTTAGAAAATTTAAAAAAATTCGAAAAATTAAAAATGAATTCAGTTTGTAAATGTGTTTATGTTTGGTAATATCTAGATATTATTAAAATCCGAAGAATTTACCCATGATCAGGAAATTTAAATGGGAAAGTTTAACTCTGGGAAATGTAAATCAGAAAATATTCCGAATAATCCGGATTTCAAAATCGGGCTAACTGTACGTCAGGATTTGAAAATCCAGTAATTTTTACATTAAATTTTTATTAATTTAAATTAAATATAAATAAAATGATCTTTATTATGAAAAATTAAATTACATCATTAAAAGTAATTAATTTAAAATTACAATCGATTTATAACAATTATTAAATTTGATATCAGGGATATGCTGTGTCCGGTTGTTAAATCAGGTTGTGGAACCTCCGGATTTATTCTCCAGGAAGAATGTTATGATATCGATTTTAGTCCGGTCTCATCATTCTGGAAAAAAAATGAGCACGAATGTTATCAACCGCCGTCTTACATGCTTGTAGTTTTAAAGTAATTTGGCGTCATTCTCGGCTATTTTTTAGTCGTTACCGAGCTTGATACCATTTATTTTTCAAAACTGAAAATGGCGATACGGAGGAAGAAGGGTTGGGGTGCCTTGAAAGATGAAGAAAAAGAAGAAATAAATAGAAAAAATAGGTTTAAAGGTAAATTTGTATTTTGCTCTATGGATATTTTTAATGAGATGTATAGAAAAATAAATGGGGTGTAAATAAAATTTCTTACAATAAAACCTTGTCAGATAGACAAGAGGGGGAGAAACCTGTCATGAAGACAGGAGAGACTCTTGGATGCAAGTTCTTTAAAAATTGAAAAATAAAATTTTTAAGAAAAACCCAAATTTGTCTTACATTTATAGATTTCTAAGTTATTTATCTTTAAATAAACCGGAGGAAAATGAATAAATAAATAAAGTTTAAGAAAATATATACAAATAATTTGTTAAATTTAAACAATTTTTATTTTTTAAAATTTTATTTTCTTATATTTTCTCTAAACTTTTTGAGCAACCAAATATAGCTTCTGAATTAAAATTACTTTCTAAAATCATCACTACAGGGCATCTTAATTGCTATTTTGAGAATCTCCCATAAGATAAAAAACACTTAATAACGGTAATCTATTCTCTATTTTCTAATCTTAAAAACAAAAGATAAGGTATTTTTAAATAACATTTTTTAATTATATTTAATCATTTAGGTGATTTAATTAAAAGACTTTTTAAAAATCTAACCTTCATCAATTTGTAACCTCATTTTAACAAAAATACTTTTATTGTTTTCTTGTAAAAATGATATTATTTAAATACATAAAATAACAAAAAACATTTTTATACCGATGAGTGATTTACCAATTTTGATTTTTTTTTTATATCTTTTACCCGAATATTTCTAATTATTTTCATTTGTTTTTCAAGAGCTATTTTAAGAAACAACTATACAAATATAAAGAACACTTAAAAATAAAACACTATATATATATTATATTTTAAAATACAGTTAGAAATATTAAAAACATTTTCGATTTTTCAAACAATTTTTTTTAGAAAGCAATAAAAACAGATGCAAAAAACTACCAAACTGCATTTCAAACCCTTTTTTTTTTTAAATAGTTACCAAATAAGCCCTAATATTCTTTACTTTCTAAAACCACTTCACATAATTTAATACTCTTCACCTAAAAACATTCTTTTACTTTCTAAAATGACAACTTAATAGAAGCTGTGAAGGATTAGTTTCCTAATCCATTTTCCTTTCTTCCTTTCCTTATCTCTTTAGTCTTCTAATTAGACTCTAATTTTGTTTTCTTCTTTTACTCTAACATTTAGAGTATAAATATGTAATATTCATTTACTTTGTTAATTAATAATAAAATCGAAAAGAGTTATTTTTATAGCCGTATGGTATCGAATGGCACCGACCTCTGTTTCAACCACAACCCTCTTTCCGACTAGCTCTCTCTTCCATCGACATCCCTCTTTTCTGACTTTAACAAAGTGAGGGAAAATACATATTTATACTCTAAAAGGAAGGAAACAAAATTAGAGTCTAATTAGGAGACTAAAGAAAAAAGGAAAGAAAGAAAGGATTCCTAAATGAATTAGGAAATTAATCCTTAACAGAATCAAATATTCTTTACCAAAGACAGCAATTTTGGCATCTACTCATTAATTCTAACCTCTGAGTAAGAACTGAGACATGATCTCCATTTATGTCATTTTTCAAAATAAAAAGACAAGACATGGTGTTATTAGAAGAAGAGAAAAAGTGGGATCATACACCCCTCATCAGTCTTCTGTCCCACATCGTTTTTTTATTGCCTCTCTCGTCACTCCAACAAAAACGTACAAGCTCTAGGCACCTCTTCCAGAGGCCGTTGTTGAAGGGCACTCTTTCTCATACTCTTCACTTGCATATTTCCAGTTCATCACCTTCCATACGTTCTTCAGGTAATCGGGCCTTACGTTCTTGTACTGTCAACATGGGAAAGATTGATATTCATGAATTCAGATTGAGAAATACATGGGAAACCTACATAGGTAAACAAATCTTATGACATTTAAATTTCGCTATGCATGTGTTCTTTTTCTTTTGACAACCGGGGATGTCCAGGCCAAGGCCAGTTTGTGCGCATCTCGACTAATCCCACGAGGCCCTAAAGTTAACAACTAGGTAAAACCTCTGATGGCCTGAGGGGGCTTGAATCAATGATCATTCAGTAACCACACCCCACGATGCCTTACACCAACTGAGCAACCCCTCAAGGTTCACATGTGTTCTATTTGTTGCCATGAAAAGCAGGCACAGAAACTTCAAATTCCACCGAATCAATTTCAAGCGATATCTGTTCCCGATCATCATTCTTTGCAGGCTAATGAGAGGGAGGAGAGGGTTTGGGATGGATTGAATTCCCTCTCCAGCATGTCCACCTAGTGAAGTCAGATTATTTGGGAAGACTAGAGAAAATGTTTGACCCACTTCACCAATCATTCATTTATCATGTATCATATCATTCAATTGAAAGTCATTTTCCTATTCAATGATGAGATTTTATTTTTTAAACAAAAATGTACAAGTAGAACTAAATGAAAAATGGAATAGAAACAAAGAGGAAGGCCTATAATTTGAAATTTTGGATCGGATTGTTTTGATCATACAAGATTTATTGCAGTAAAGTGACTAAATTGACTTAATGCTGGTATATGCAATTTGAAGTGCTTAAAGTTTACCTGTAAGTAGTATGCATGTTCCCAAACATCTATACCGAGCAATGGAACCAAGTTTGGTCCTTTAGTTACCAGTGGATCCTGTGACAGACAGTTCAAAATAATAGCAAATATAAATAATTCAGTTGAACAATAACTAATTTCTGCATGCTTAGACCCAAAGATACTAGTTACAGAGGGCAAGTTGTACTAAGGTAATAAATGGCATGAATAAACAAGAAAAGTCCAGAAATTGAAGGAACTCTGCATTAGCAGTTTGTCAATGATTTCATGAAATTATCCACTCTGGAAGCAAAAGGTTAGTCACTTCAAGATTCTCCCACAAAAAATGAATGCTTTAAAGAGCAATTAGAAACAGCTCAGCCAGATATGTGCATGTATTTGGAAATTTAGAAATAACATAACTCCTACAGAAGGATGAATTACTGGGTTTTAGTCCCAGCAATTGAATAAATTTAAACCTTAGTAAGAGTTTGTCTCCACTTCACTTTTATCAGAGTGGGGGTATATCTAAACCTTACAAGGCTGACATACATCCGCATGTCTCACACACAAAAAAAAGAGAGAGAAATGTAAATCTAGACAATGAATTTGGCCCTGAGTCATTATTGATGGATTGAGAATATGTCTGATATCCTATATCTCAGATCCTTCATTAAGACATAAACTTAACAATAAAATAACAGTTGCATTGTCAGAAAACCATGGGCTATGAGTGAGTCAGTAATGTTAAACAATTCGATTGGTTTACCAAAATCAGTGTTGATTATAAATAGAGAATGGAGAGCCAAATAATAAATATGAAGTAATGAATAGTTAAGAAAATTTAGAATATTTACTTGATTTCCAGTAGTTTCAACCACCAGCTTCTTCAGTTCTTTGTCCAAACCAAGCCACTGCAAGATAAGAAAATGTCAAAAGGAAGCAGCCATATTGATTATATCCTAATTTCAAACAAGAAGGAAAGAAGATGCCAAAAGTTCAATAAGCTGCAACACTTACAACCCATCCAGAGCCCTGTACAGCAGCACCTTCAGAATTCATTTTTGCTATCAATACTTCCAACGAACCAAAATGTGTGTCAATAGCCCAACCCAGTGAACCTTTTGGGGGTTCACCACCTCCTTCCTGCCATGGAATTCAAATAACTGTAAGGACAGACTGAGTAATAGACAAATAGAAAAGAGCAAGCAAAGAGCTAAGAAAACATACTTACATGAACAGGGGCGAGATTCTTCCAGAAAATTGAGTGGTTGACATGACCTGATTGAAAAAACAAGTCATTTTATATAAAGGAAAGTCAAGATAATACTGGATAAAGCAAGCCATTTCATATCAAAGACACCCAAAAGAAAAAAATAAATGAAAAAAGTGAATAATAAATTCACGGTTTTTAGGATGAGATGTTAATTTTCAAACACTACATCCTAATTAGAGTACTAAGATTTGTTAGGTTAGTAAGAGACATCGAAATAACATGAAAAGAGGCAGAGTAGGCAGAAGACTATTACTCTGCCAATGGATTCTGCTGAAGGCCTCTTCCATTTACATTCTTTCACAGGATGGAGAGTATGCACTTTTCCCAAATTGATCCAAGAAAAAAAATCATATATATGGAGTTTTCCATCAAAGGAACAGTCCGTGAGAATGATCCCTTTCTGAAACTATGTGTCTTTTAATGGATTCCACTTGGAAAGGTTTGTAATATGACAGGAATCACTTATAAATACCAGAAAATAAAACTTGAAATCAAGGAAACTGATCATTTCGTAGCTCTGGGTTAAAATGTAAGCCTCCATTTTGAGAGTGTACACTGGAAAAGCCCAAAAAGCAGTTGAAATGATAGCGATTAAGGGGAGGAATTAGTAAGGAAATGTATAGGAGAGGCAAGAAGGGAGGAACTTTAAGGAAATGATTCTATTAAATGAAGGTAGTGGGTTTTGCAGAGTTTGAAAATCAAATTCCTTCCCATCCTAATCTTCTTCCAGATTCTGAATTTCAACTCTGAAATTCCTAATTTCCCGATTGGTCGGCTACATTTTCATAGCCCTTTCTGTCGGGTAAATTACAGAAACAGGAAATACCCAGCTCATAGCTCAGAAAATTGAAGAAGAAAAATACACACGGCAAATTCAACATCAATATAGAAAAAACAATAGAAATTCCCAAACATTCACCACCAAAAAATTCGATAACACACCACACTGATCAAGACAGAAGATCAAACTAAAAAGTGAGAACAACAAGAGAATCAAACCTCCGCCGTTGAACTTGATGGTGCCCTGCAACTTGACAACAGTAGACGAATCGCCCTTTTCCATGGCTTCATGAGCTCATCAGGGCTTTATTTACGTTGGTATGTATGATGGTGTGTGGGTGATATCACTTAGCCTTGGCTGGGAACCAGCTCCTGATGGTGGAGATCGAAAAGGTCACACTGGAAGAGCCCTGGAACGGACTGCAGCCTAACCTAGCCCATGGGATTTCCTGGCGATTAGGGTTCGAAGAGCCATAGATAACTACAGAAGTGACTGTCTCTTCTGCAGTGACCAAATGGTGAGGATTAAGCGGTGGGAGAGGCGGGCCTGGGCTCTTCGACTTTAGGCCCAGGCCCAGTAATTTTTTAACTTACTAGGCTTACTTTGGCCCAATCCAGAACTAGGCTTATAATATATGAATTTTTTAAAGATATTGACTAACAAGTTGTATTAATATAAATAAGGAATCATAAGGTGGGTGATGGGTCATGTTTGGTACGTCATACGTGGGATTAAAAAAATAAAAGTTAAGGGTATGTTTAACTAGCATTTTGAAAGCTATTTTTGATACCAGCAAAGAAAAGTAAAGAAAAAGAGAACCACATTTTGAGCTCTTGCTTTGGTTCTGTTTTTTAGCAGTTATTGGCTCTTAACATCATTTTTATATTCTCTAAAAACTATTATCTTTAGTTTAGTGGTTACGTATTACTCCCGAGTTTTTCATAATAAAAAATAAAAAAAAAACTAAGAACCAAACTAGTTCTCCCTATTTTTCTAGTTATCCTTGTTTTTTAGAGCAAAAAATAATTTTCAAAAACATAAACCAAATAGGCCCTTGATTTCTTTTGTTCTTTTTTTTTTTAGTTTGAAAAATATTATTGAGAATAATTTTTGAAAACACCGGAAGGCATCGTTTGATGTTAACAGAAAATGTTATTGTTATCTAAATTTATTTTTTATTTTTTTTTGTGATCTTTGTGTTTTTCAAAAGGAAAAAAAAAAAGGAACCAATAGTATTTTACGTACTTTCACATTATAAATTGTTTTTGAGAATAAAGCGATTTTGAAAACTATAAAATAAACATCTAAGTGGAGAATAATAACAGTTTTCAAATAATTTCAAGTATTTTCAAAAATCGTTCACAAAAACAGTTTTCAAACACAAGAAGGCTGTTTGGTTCATGTTTATGAAAATTGTTCTTGAGAACGGTTTTTGAAAATACAAAAAACACCATTTGTGTTCTTGTATGCTATTCTGCAAGTACATGCCGAGCAACTTATAACCACTTATCATCATTAAGCGGAGGGGTGATTTTTGTCGTTCTTAGAACTGAAATCGCTCGTCTACCACGTATTTTTATCGATTTATTTAATAAAATGGTTGATATTAGCGTATATATGAGTTTTATTTTGTTTTTCATGATGTCGTTGTCTTGTTACAATGTTTGGTATTGCATTATCTTGTGACTTGTTATGACGTTTTGTTTTTCCCCGTCTTGTTATGACATTTTATTTATGTAGACAGGCAAAACAAATTAAATGAGACATTTAATTTGTGATCGTCGATGTGTTAAAGCTTAGTCATCTTATTGAGAGGAAATTAAATTCGTCTCTCGGCGCAGTTATTATGTTATTAACTTGAGAGTCATTTCATCCTTTATGGTTTTTAAAGAAATTTGTATATGTATTTTTATCGATACATAACTAGTTTGAATTAATAAAATTATCTTCCTTAATAGTAAAAAAAGGAGGAAGTATGATGTCAGACTTGGTTTGTGAAGGTGTAAGTCTTGATCGACCTGCAAATTTGAATATTTGATTTCAATTTATGTATTTGAAGAGTCAGTAGTGAACTCTTATTTGGAAGCGCCGTGAAGAAAATGTTAAAAGATATGATATTAGTATTAATCGTCGTTTATTGTTGAAAGCATATTGGATTCATTGGTTTGATTTGTTTCTCTTCATGTGTACGAATTGAATTCTATTTGGTTTGTTTAACTACTCTACATATAAAGGTAAGTGGTCACACGTGAAAAAGGGTATTATAAATATAATATTCATATTAAATCCAAATCATTTTCGATACATATTATTCTATGTAATAATTTTTTTTCTTTCTTATTTTAAGAAAAATATCAAATTCTGTCTCATTTAGTATTGAAATTTTTCATGTAAAAATGCACATGCCATATATATATATATATATATATATATATATATATATATAACCTATTCAAGTTGTAACAGTAACTTTTTTATAGAATCATTATACTTTCAAATTTTGTTTTTTTATTTTATAATTAAACACTTTGTTATAATATAGTAAAACGTTAGAATTTGGAATTCGAACTACAATCTCGTATTGAATGTTATAACATTTTAAAAACTCTGTGACTTTGCAAGCAGTGGCGTGTGATTTCAATTTCGTCCTTTAAAACCATTGCTAATACTTTGATTGGAATACATCTTTGAGAAATTAGTTTTAAATTACGAAAATTCATTACCCAATATGACATATATCATTATCCCATGATAGGAAAGAAAAATATAGAAATAGGGCCTGTCATTATTTTTCTAAATCCATCAAAATTCCCAAAAGAAATATGATTAGGTAAGAGAGCACAGTACTCAAGCATAATTCCACTTTGACCACAAAAAACAATTCCTCTAGTCCAAGTTACAATCTTCCTCCACGCCATTAAAGTTCAAAAAGTTTACAATTATGGATTGAACCAAATTCCTCTACCACAAAATCAAATTTTGTCTTATTTAGTATTTAAATTTTCATATATATTATGGATGAATGAATGCAAATATTAATTTGACTGATACAAGTCTAATTGAATAATTAGAACTTAAAATTTAGATGAATAAGGTTAAAATTTGATTGAGAACCTTGAGTTAGATTTTAACTAAGTTTATTTATTTTTTATTTTTTGATGAATGAAGATTGAAAACTACACAATAGAGATCTTACAAACACGATTGAAAAAAGAACCATAATAATTTTTTAAACTAGTATTCATCATATCTTTAGAAAAATTAGACCGTCAAAAACTCGATTCTAACATACTAATCCCTTCTTTTATTAAACAATCTACAATTTTATTTATTTCTCAATAAACATGTCGACAAATATAAATATTTAAATCCTAAACAAACTTCCAAATATCAACCATTAATAACATAATAAAGAAAGGGATATTAATCTTCCTACTGTAGCTAGACAGGAATTTGAGTTGAGTTGAACTTGGATTGATTGTTTCTTAACTCGGATTAATCATCAGTCTGACCAACCTATTCAAGTTACAAAAGCAACTTTATTATAGAACAAATATACCTCCAAATTTTGTCCCTTAAAACTATTATATGCTCAAATTGGAAAACACGTTGGATTAATTATTTTTCAAATATGACAAATAATTACCCGATATGACAATATTATTATGGGAAAACTATGCTATAGGTGTCCATTTCAGTTTATTTGAAAAATTAGGAACAAAAGATCAGAAACCAAGGCTATGTCCCCTGATTTAAAAAATACTTGACAAAAAAGGTAAAATATTTTATGAAGGGTCGACCAAACCTTAGGTACGACCTTAGTAAACCTTCTTACCTTACACATATGTTAGTATCCAAAGTTTATTGAGGTCGTACCTTAGGTTTGTTAAAATCATAAGATATGACCTTGATTTTAGATCTTTTGTTCATAATTTTTCAAATTAATTGAAATGGGAACAACCTTCCCTATTATAATCATCCATGATAAGGGCCTATGTCGTTAATTTTCAAACCCCATCAAAATAATTCCTCAAAGACTGCTTTGGTAAGAGAGGACAATACTCAAGCATAATTTCACTTTATCTCATTTTGGCCACAAGAAAATTCCTCTAGTCCAAGTTACATTCTTCACGCCATTAAGGTTCAAACTTGGAGTATCCAATCATGGCCAAAATAAAAAGGGCATTTAAGCTTTATATCTCTATGCCAAAAGACAACTTGGGAGAGTCTTGGACTTTTTGTAGTTTTCTGAACCCCTTTTGTTGTTATTAGCCAAAGCAGTTCTATCTTTTTCTTGTTGATACTTCCAAGTCACATAGACATGGGGCTAAGAGTCTAAGACCAGATATCATGAAGTAGGGAAGAAGACGATGAAGAGTTTGTAGATATTAAGGTAGAATCCTTAATAAAATCTCCATGCCTAAGTGGATATGCCAGTATAAATATGTGACACTGTGTTAGGCTGAATTCCCATCATCCCTTTTACAATGTCCCTTGAATCTCTATCTGTCTTTTGTGATCCTTTTTTGGCTTGTCAGGGTGGCAATGGAGGAGGAGGAGGAGGAGATGGCCCCATTAAAAGGTCTGTAGGGTGGCTGAAGGAGAGGAAGGTAATGATATCAGTAAACTCTCTTTGCATTTTTCTTATGGGGGTGTCTTAGTTGCATGAGCTTATCTAATCTTTTTATGTGCGGGTATGAGACCGCGCGTGAGAGTAGTTGATTTTTTACAAATTTATCGGGCTCTCTAGGTACTAGGAATTGTCTTTGTCACATTCCATATCGGATATGGAAGAAAGTTCCTAGTACTGCATAAATATGAGTGTCTCTCAACCTAGCAGATGTATTTTAAAAATTAAAGACATAAGGGTCCCTTGGGCTTGAAGCGAACAATATTTACATGATCGGGCCGGGTTATTAAAAATGGTATTAGAGTCAATCCCTGACCTCGGTGTGGGGGTCTATTTTGTTTGGCCCCATAGAGGAAGTTTGTTCGTTTTGCCCCACAATCTCATGGGACATAACGAAAACTTTGTGTCTACAAGAAGGGGTGTTTGTCACATCCCACATAAGATAGGGGCGAAAGAACTTGACACTATATAAGTATGGACTCCTCTCAACCTAGTAGACACGTTTTAACGCCATGAGGGCCCTTAGGCTCGAACTAGACAATATCTACATAGTTAGACCGAGTCATTACAGTCTGTCTCTCCATGTGTGGGTACAAGAGTGTATGTAAGGAAGGGTGTTAAAAGAGCATTAAAATGAGTAGTTTAAGAAAGTGTTCGGATTTCTTCGAATAGGTAGTTTAACAAAATGTGCAGCTTCCTCAAGCATTGCCTTGTATAATATACTGAAAAAGAAGAACACCAGAGTCCAGTTCTTGCTAATAAATGAAACTTCCGAAAGATCAAGCTGATAAAATCCTATTTCTTGTACACTCTACCTACCCTTCTAAAGCACAGAAAATGTAGATGGGCAAGAGGTCATTCACTGAAAAGGACAGATGTTCTGGAATGAAGGATTGAAGGAAACAGAGGGATTATATAGGGAAAGTACTAATGATCCTGTTTAGAAATGAAAATTATGGCAATAAATTTTTGGATTCCTACTTCCCAAACACTCCATTCTAGTGTTGCGTCAATGGCCCACCAGGGTTCTGGTCATTAGTCTCCTAAGTGGAAACCATCATGCATTTTTGGCTAATATTTGGAATTATCTAGTCAAGAAACTGCCTTTTGAAAGAATCAGTGACAGGTCTGCTTGGCTCCCTGAAATGTTGTGACTTATAGTAGATAGGATTTTTGCATTAAATGACATGTTCAAAAAAAGTATTATGCAAAAATTAGGAAAAAAAAAAAAATTGGGGGAGTGTGATTGGAAGTAAATGAGATCCTGGTTGTCATCAGGTTGGCAAACAAAGATGAGGGATCATCTATGCTGTTCCCCTGCTCATGGCTTATCCCCTGAAGAACAGAAGAGATGCCATCTCTTTAGCTCACTAACCAATCAGACTGACGAAAAACCGAAACAACCCCAGTTGTAGGGCACTAGTACAACTAATCCATTCCTGTCAGTGACTCTTCTTATATTATGCCTATATGGTATGTATTATGTACCCTGTGGTTGGATTCCAAAGATAAGGGTTTCAGAGAGAGTTTCTAGGAAAATTCCCCTTTCATCAGTATGGTAAATTAAGTTTCAGTGATCTAAATCAATGTATGTGGCTTGTGTATTTGGCCAGATCCTTATATCTATGTTATGTGTGAATGGATGCAGGTTATAGAGGAGCTAATAACACTGGGGAAAATTGTATGCCCAATGGTGATAACAGGTCTTTTGTTATACTCCAAATCCATCATCTCCATGATGTTCTTGGGGCACCTGGGGGACGAGGAATTAGCCGGGGGCTCGCTCTCCATCGCCTTTGCAAACATCACAGGGTACTCTGTTCTCAAGGGGCTAGCCATGGGGATGGAGCCAATCTGTTCCCAAGCATTTGGTGCTAAGAAATGGTTGGTCCTCAGTCAGACACATAACAGGACTGTTTTTCTCCTCTCCTTTTCTGTCATTCCAATCTGTTTGTTGTGGCTGAAAATGGAGTCCATCCTTCTATGGTCAGGCCAGGAGCCAAGCATTACATCAGTGGCTAGGGTTTTTCTCACATACTCTATCCCTGAACTGTTATCCCAAGCTTACCTAAATCCATTGACAATTTTCCTAAGGACCCAAGGTTTAACCAAACCCCTAACAATGTCTGCAACTTGTGCCATGATTCTACACCTCCCTATCAATTACCTCCTGGTTGTGTACCTAAACATGGGGGTGAAAGGCGTTGCCCTCGCCTCGGGTTTTTACTCTGTAAATGTAAACCTGGGTTTGCTACTCTACCTTCTTGTATCAAGAAAAGCAATAAAACCATGGGATGGGGGGCTATTGATCACTTACTTTCAAGGCTGGCAGCCATTGCTGTCTCTTGCATTGCCTAGTGTCTGCTCTATCTGCCTGGAATGGTGGTGGTATGAAGTAATGCTGCTGCTGTGTGGCCTGCTCAGCAACCCCAAGGCGAGTGTGGCAGCAATGGGAGTCCTCATTCAAACAACAGGGCTGCTCTATGTCTTTCCCAGCTCTTTGAGCATGAGTCTCTCGAACCGCATAGGCCATGAGCTGGGGGCTGATCAGCCTGCTCGAGCTAAGAGGGCGACCCTCGTTGGCCTCACTGTCGCAATCGTCTGTGGACTTCTGGCCTGCATTTTCACCATTTTAGTCAGAAATGTATGGGGGAAACTATACTCAAGTGACAAACAGATTCTGACCTTGACATCAGTAGCTCTTCCCATAGTAGGACTGTGTGAGCTGGGGAACAATCTCCAGACAGCTTCCTATGGGATCTTATCAGGCTCCGCCCGGCCTAACATGGGGGCATATATTAACTTTGGCTCATTCTACCTTGTCGGTCTGCCAGTCGCGACACTCCTGTGCTTCAGACTGGAGCTGGGCTTCGTCGGGCTGTGGTTGGGGCTTGCTGCGGCACAGACCTCCTGTATGAGCATGATGGTATACACTCTGCTTCAGACTGACTGGAGAGAACAGGCTAAGAGAGCCAAGGAACTGACTCAGGCCACAGAAGCAGGGAAAAATGATTTGGAACAGAATCTTCTTTCCTGATAAACAAACAAACAGCACCCAAATAATGTTCTAGAATGTGAACTATTCTTGTAATTCTGTGATTTATTTTTCTTCTCTCTTCTTTGATTGTGTCTGTATGGAGAACCATTTCTGTAACCATCCTAATTAATGGAACAGTGCCATTGGGGCCAATCTGAACAGAGCACCACTAACAAATACACTTTAACTAAAAACATTCCCAAACAGACCCTTAATAACTTGTACCAACTCAAGCATAAACATTTTAAATATATATATAAACTCAAAATTAACTTTCTCAATATTCTGTTTTTTTTTTTTGAGCTTCCTTTTTCTTACATTCCCGATATTCAAATAAAGTCTAAAACCTATCAAAAGTTTCATATGGAATCCATATTTTCCCTACCCAGAAACAAAAACACTCATGTATATGCTTTCATCACAAAAGTCTAGGAAGCTCTAGTGCCTACTGCTAGAATCAACATAAGTAAAAGAAAGGAATGTTTCTCAATTCAAATGTATGCCTTGATTGGTGTGATGAGTTGCTGTTACTCTAATTTGGAGGTGGAAGCCATGGACAACCTTCAGAAACCTCCATTGCCCACACCTTTGTCAATTGTTCCATCTGCAGCTCTTGGCCTGTGAATTAATAAAGATGCCTTCATGCATGCAAATCCTTGTTTGAGCTCCACACTGGGGCCATTGGGACAGCTGCATCAGCTAATATCCCAGTTCCATTCTCTATATTGATTAGAGCCTCGGCTTCGCCTTCCTTTGCCTGGAATCATTTTCAAAACTTGTCATGAATTATCACAAATAATTGTCGGTTCATAGGAGTAACCACAGGTTATGAACAGCCTATACCTGTGAAGAAGATTGTGCTGATGCATCTGTTGTTTTTTGTTGGCTCTCACGGGTGCACAAGTATGAATACAGGACCATTCCAACTAATGCAACCAGAATCCCTAAAATGTTCCTCCAGCTAAATGGGTCATGAAGTAGAACATAACCAAATGCCAACACTAGGCAAGTTTTCAAGTGCCCCAGAACCTGATAGGTGACGGGCGATGTCTTGCCGATCACAAGAAAGGTACTAAAGTTGACTGAGACAGAGATCAAGCAGGATAGAACAATAAAAACCTGCAATGCACAGAATAAGATGGGACTGAAAATTCATGAGGAAGAAAGAAAACAGTTTGCCAATCTTTAAATCCTCACCAGAACTTGCGGTGTATATTTGAAAGCAAATACGTTTTGACTGGTCAGAAACCAGTCGAGAAATGGGCCAGAGACAAACAGTGTCAATGCTTGATAGGGACAAGATTGATACAGAAGTTGCGTTGAAGAAACCTTGTACTTCTTCTGGATGGTATTTGTCATCTGAAAGGAACTGATTAAGATCTTAAACAAAAGAAATATCATTGCAGATGAAACACAAAGCTGGCCCCCAGAAGAAATTTAACTGAAACACATAAATGCAGCCTATTTGACTTGGAAGAAACAGCTAAACTAGGTGCCTTCTCATATTTGGTTTTCTTGCTTTGAGATCTATTACTAAAGAGAGGGATATTGTTAAACCACCAACTCTCCTAAAAGCTCAAGCTTTTAGGATTTTGATTTAATATGAATATCATGGCTTCACACCCTCCCTCACATGCATGTAGATTTATACCTTGCGTGAAGTCGATCCAATATAGACTTTCAAATCAACAAATGGGGATCAAATATTAAAATTTGCAAGGAAATGGTTGGCAAGGCCTCTGTCGGCCAGGATTACGTCTGTGTTAAGCAATGAAGCTGCCATAAAAGCTCAAGCTTTTAGGATTTGGATTTAATATGAATATCATGGCTTTTCTTCTACACAAAACCAGATTACTAAGCGGATGCCTCTTCTCTACTTATGTTTGGATTGGGCCTTTGATGCATCACATACTAATTACCGTTGGCTTCATATTTCATTTATGAAAATATTAAAACTGATATGACTTAACATGGATGCATATCTCAATAGCTAATACTAAAAGGTGAAACAGGTAGTGGTAACTTCACTTAAGGATACAATCTGAGCAATGCATGTTGTAAGAACCGCAAGGAAAGATAAAATAGAGCCTAGAGTGTTGAGCTGCATATCAGTAACAGTTGCGATTCCAACACCCATAAGAAGAATAGTCAGTGAGAGCTGGATACTCCTACTGCAACAATGACAAAGATTAAAGAAGGTTTTAGCACAGTGCTAACCGGGTTTAATATAATATACAAAAAAAAGAAAAAGAAATTGGAAACCAGTCTACTTCATGTGGAAGAAAACAGAGATGTCAATTGTCAGAGGATTTGTGGCTGTATTTTACAGTAGATCATACACAATCCATACTCATAGAAAGGTACAATTCATAGTTGAACCAAGTTGAAAATCATCAATGGCGATTAAATATATGCACAACTTTGTGAACACATTAGTGAGTGACTGGAAAATACTTGTTAACGAGTTAGAATAGCACAACAACATGATGCTTACCACAATTATATAGGTTCTGCAATTTAACCGATATGGACCAGGTCTAAAATGAAATTTCAACTCAAAGTATGTTCAACCTTTTTTGAGGTCATATTACAAAGTACAAACAAGAAGTACTACTTTGTATTCAGGTTGACAAACAGTCAATTTTATGTTCGGAAATTTAATCCTGATTTTCTTGACTCCAAATCGCATCATGCACAGCAAAAATGATATTGGGTGAACCCAATTTTTCATGGTATTCCCAGAATCATAATACATATGAAGTATGAGATGCCGTGATGTCTCCATCCTCATGTAGGCAAATTCAAGTCTCCACCATAACCAAAGATGCTAGGGTTCAAATGTTTCATTTATGTTCTTAAGTTAGTATTTAAGTATGCTATAATATACATGATTTTATGAACTTAATTTACTTTGTACTTATAGTAATAGATATTAAGATTCTTATGAGGGATCTGTTCAACAAAAGCTGCAAAATCAGTAAAATTCAATTTTGTGTTTAAAAGCACATTAATAAAATATAGGTATACTAACAATCACTTGAGACATAGTTTGAAATGTGAAAGCATAAGGCAAGGCCGCAAGGCAACGCATAAGCCTTTTAAGACCCTAATCTTTATAATTAATAAATACATAAAAATATAATATTAATATAAGCAACTTAAAATAAAAAACTAAAGTTTCAATAATATAGAATATAGAAAGAACTTTAAATTAATTGCAAAATTATTTTAGACCCACAAAAGCATATTGCTCGCTCCCGAGGCATAAAAGGCACAGCCAAAGGATGCCTCTGCTATGCCTTAATAAAAAAGGTGAATGTATGCCTTTCAAGACTTCTGCTTTTTCTTCAACACCTCAAGGCGTTTTTGTCAAGTATGCCCGAAAAAACACCTTTGAAAACCTTGGAGCTGACTCTGATGTAATTATGTAATGCTTTAGAGCATTGCGTTTAAAGTCTTAACGTTCAACTAAAATGTTCACCAATAGCTGCGGTTGTAAAGACCTTTCTCAGTTTTTTTTCCACTCATTTGTTATAGCATATATCTATTTTACATAAATGGTTGTAACACATTAGGAGCTTGTCGTATAAAGGATTTATGTCTATTAGAAAGGTTAGATTGAACTTTGTATATATATATATATATATATATATATTCACAATGAATCAATAATAATAAAAAAACATCCAAGGAATTCTTTCCTCCAATTCTTTCTTCTTGATTTCTACATGAGTATCGAGCCTGGGCTTGGATTGAGAAAGGGTCTTATACGGTTTCTCGAACGCGTGGAGGCCGTGAGGGCGTTTTGAAACGCGATTTGAGGGCACGTGTGGCGGCGACACCGCCGACACGGGAAGAACCGGCCCAGTCGAAGTCGGAGCCACCAGATGCGGTGGCGGAACCTGGCGGCGCGCTCACGCGCCGTCTATGTTTATTTGTCTTTGCGTACCCACGAAGGTGGGGTGCGCGTGGAGAGTTCGATCTCCTTCCGGTGAACACTGCGTGGTGCGTCTCTCTCTCTCTCTCAGGAGTCGATTGGTGTGGTTTGTGGTGCTAGATTCCAAGTATTTTGGGGATTTCTAAGACTTTTTGTTGCGAGATCCAGGGTTTTTCACAAGAATGGAAGTGTCGGGTTGGTTTACGAAGTGTCCTTCTCCCTAATCTCCATCTTTGACTTCATAATGAGTAGTTCGGATTTTGAGAGAAGATGAAGCTGTTTAATAACAGTGGTCCTAATAATGTCTAAAATCACGGAAGACAAATTGAATGGTCCCAATTACTTGGATTAGAGTAAAACAATCCGCCTTTACTTACGGAGTATTCGTATGGCCAGTCATCTTGAAAAGGACCCTCCTACGGATGATTCAAAAGATCGATGACTGGAGGATGATGCCCGTTTCTTCCTACAAATTCGTAATTCCATTGACAGTAAAGTACTCACCCTCATTAATCACTGTGAGTATGTTAAGGAACTAATGGAATATTTGGAATTTATGTATTCAGGCAAAGGGAATATTTCTCGCATATTCGATATATGTAGAGCCTTTTATCGCACTGAGAAACAAGATCGGTCCCTCACGGAACAATTCATGGACTATAAGAAGACATATGAGGAACTGAATACACTACTACCATTTAGTCGGATGTTACAGGTTCGATAGGCTGTGAAAGATGGCGGTGGTGGGTTTTTAGCCTCACTCGCTACAGGTATGATTACAGTAAGGCGCGATTCTAGCCCGGCCACTGAGATCTTGTCCTTCCAAGAAACATTCAGTAGGATACTCCGCACAAAGACCTCCTCATGTACTCCTCCTACCTAGATGAGCAATGCCCTTGTTGGTCGGAACAGTGGTGAGTTAGAAACGCAACAATATAGAAATAGTGGTCTAAGAGGTAACTCTAAAGGGACAAACTCTGGAGGGGTTGTTTGTTACTACTGCCATAAGCTTGGACATGTGATACGAGACTATAAGAAGCGGCAAAGTCGGAATCAGAGAATTCAGTCTGCTCATGTAGCTTCCACTAATGCGGCATCAGATCAGTCAGTTCAGATCATATCAGAAGAATTAGCTAGGTTCCACTTGTACTAGGAATCATTGAAGTTTTCATCTACTCCAATTACTAATATTGTTAAGTCAGCTACCTCGAATAAATGTCTTGTCTCCTCTTCGTCCTCCGAATGGGTCATTGATTCTGAAGCCACAGATCACATGACAAGTAATTTTAGCCTATTCTCTACCTTTCAGTCACATCCTTCAACTTCCTTGTTACTCTGGCGGATGGGTCACAGTCATGTGTTCTTGGGCTAAGCACAATTTTTCCCACTCAATCTCTCCCTCTGTAATCCGTCTTGAATTTACTTAATTTCTCTTTTAATCAGATCTCTATGAGCTAGTTAACTTGAACACTTAAATGTTATATCTCATTCTTCCCTGGTTTTTGTCTCTTTCAAGATCTTTTGATGAAATAGATTATTGGTAGAGGGCGATAGTGCAGGGAATGCATTCTTGATCATATGAGTGCGAGACCTGTCACTTGTTGCAGTGCTACATTGGATGCATTGTCGATTGGGCTATCCCTCTCTTCCCTTATTGAAAAAGTTGTGTCCACAATTTTCAAGTCTATCATCATTAAAGTGTGAGTCTTATCAATTTGTGAAGCATCATCGTCTTCATTCGTCACAGGAAGTCAATGGCAGGCTAGTGCTCCATTTGAATTAGTCCCTTGGATAATTAAGTGCAGTGTCCGGTTGTGTCCCTAAGCGGGTTTCATCTGATTACTTTTGTTGATGATTATTCACGAACCACTTTGCTATATCTAATGAAAAACCGTTATGAGTTATTTTCTCATTTCCATGCCTTTTATGCTGAGATACACACTCAATTTCATGTTTATGTTCAAAGTTTGAGAAGTGATAATGCTAAAGAATATGTCTTAGAACAATTTCAGTGTTCTGCTTCCAAAATAGCGTCAACCGCTCATGTGTCGATGCTCATACCAGAATGGCATGTTTGAGAGGGAAGAACAAACACCCTCATGGCGTCGAGCTACGTATTTCAAATGCAAATGCGAGTGCCACTAGCATTTTTAGACGTCTTTGTTTCCATTGCTTGTTTTTTGATTAACCGGATGCCTTCCTCAGTCTTGAATTAGGACACTCCGTATCACATCCTTTTTCCAAATAAACCCCTGTTTCCCATTGAGCCTCAAGTATTTGGGTGTACTTGTTTTGTTCGGGATGTTTGTCCGCATGTGTCTAAACTCGATCCTAAGTCATTGGAGTGTATCTTCCTTGGTTACTCTCGAGTTTAGAAGGGATATAGGTGTCATTGTCTTTGTCTTCGTAGGTGCCAGTTCTGGCGATGTCGCTATTTCTTTAGAATCTTCATTTCGGGCCAAAGCTCGTAGTCGGGGGAGGATGATTTCTGGTTATATTGTTGCCTCCTTGACTCCTGCTCTGACCTTACTCAGGTAAAACCTCCTATCACTCAAGTCTATACTCGATGCCACCCCCTAGTCTTGAGCCCTCCACCAGCTACTTTGACATCAGATCCAGTTCTCAATGATGATGCCTGTGCTTTCTCACGTAAAGGTAACGTCGATTATTAACTCATCGATTTCCTAGTTTTGCTCTTATGATCGTTTGTCATCATAGTCTTGTTCTTTTATTGCATCCTTAGACTTTATTTCGTTGCCAAACAAGGTTTTGGAAGCCCTCGCTCACCTTGGTTGGCATAGTGCTATGATAGAGGAGATGGATGCCTTGACTAACAATGGTACTTGGGACCTAGTTCGATTACCTACTGAGAAGAAAGCCATTGGTTGTCGTTGGGTGTTTATAGTGAAGGTTAATCTAGTGCAGAATCTGAATATAAAGCGATGACATAGTCTGTATGTGAGATTATGTGGTTTCATCAACTCTTGATGGAAGTCGGCATTAAGACACCAGTCCCCGTAAAACTTTGGTGTGACAACCAGGTTATCCTTCATATTGCTTATAATCAGGTATTCCATGAACGGACTAAGCATATTGAAATAGATTGTCATTTCGTTCGTGAGAAAATACAACTTGACTTGATTTCTCTGAGGATATATGAAGATTGGAGAATGGTGGGTGACTATCTTCCGCAAGACCCACTAAGTGGGGCTAGGGTTAGTTATCTATGTAACAAGTTGGACATGATTTATATCTATGCTCCAACTTGAAGGGGAGTGTTATAGCATATATCTACTTTACAAATACAATTGTAACCTATTAGGAAACTTGTCATATAGAGTTGTAATCTATTAGGAATGTTAGATTGACTTTTGTATATATATATTCACAATTAATTAATAAAAACATCAAGAAATTCTTTCCTCCAATTCTTTCTTCTTGATTTCTACAGTTTTCATAAAGAAAACATAAGTAATGTATGTGAATAAACCTTGAAAGAACTTAAATAGAAATATAGAAAAAAAAAATCATTAAAAAATGTGTCAAGAATGAAAAGAAGAAATCTTATTAACAAAAACATATTCAGAACTTCAATAAATGATGGAAGTTTGATAATTCTTTTAAATATCCAGAAAAAGATTGGTGATACAGAATAAAGTTAGATCACAACATATATACTATACATGATTCTCATCAAAGACATGTACTGCAAAAGGAATAAAGCTAAGGCAAAAATATCGCAGAAGAAATATAGAAGGGAAAGAATAAAAATGCCAATCACACCAATAAATAAATAAATGATTACGGGCTCTCTCAATCTAAAACAGGAAAATTTAATAGAAGGGAAACTATTGATTTGAAAAACAATGAGAAAGTGAATTATTATCAGAAAACTCAGCAAGCGTGCATTTTTCAACCCACTTTGAGATGTCCAAACATAAACATACGATCTCATGCCAGTTCAAGATAATGATTCCTGCCAAATAACTTGAAGACACTGCAGACAGCTTATAACAATCAATAGACATGTAAACGCACATCCACGTGTCAGCACTTCAATAAAAAACAGTCTCAACATTGACCTGAATTTCTTCCTGAAGAAGAGAGTCTCCAAGAGTACGGTACAGGGGATGATTGCCAGCTTTGTCATCTGGAATACATAAACAATAGAACAGAAGTTAAAAAACACATCCTCTTGATAAATGGAACATGCAAGATAGAGAATATTCCGAAGAATTAATTCTACCTGATAGAAACCAACAGAATTAAAACCAAGGCTCAGATTCAGGAGTCCAATCGAGATCCCATTTAGAATGCCAAAACCAATCACAGCTTTTGCATCAAATGGTTTGTGTTCAAAAAATTTCATCCATAGAGCCACATGAAGAGAACAGAAAGTGACCAGAAGATGCCAGCTTGTCAATGTAGTAGCTGCATAAAGACAGATGACAGAAGATAATGTCACGAGTTTAGAAAGAACTCTTAACAAAATATACAGTCATTATAGTTAGTGCTTTATTACCACCTAAAAGCCAATAAAACAGCAGGCATTACATTTCAAATGTGCACGACACCAGGACTTTGGGTCAACAGCAACAAAAATTAATGATCATCTACAGCTTTGTCAGTCATTAAATGGAGTCATTCCTCTCCAATCTAAATAACTTCTCAATCACTACTAAGTCGATGGTTAAAGCAGGCAGTGGGCCAAAAAGGATAAGAAATAAGGCCACAATCGCATCAGACAAAACTATGTCTAAAGGATATACTGCTCCTAATGTCACAAGTTAAGTGTAAATCATAACCAAACCTACAATCATCATAATTAGTGTTTCGTAACCACCTAAAAGCTAATAAAATAGCAAGCGTTACATTTCAGATGTGCACCGCCCAACAAAAATCAACAATCATTTACAACTTTGTCAGACATTAACTGAGTCATTCCTCTCCAACCTAAATAACTTCTCAATCACTACTAAGTCGATGGTCAAACAGGATAAGCAATAAGGCCAGAATCGGATTAGAGAAATTACTAATGGATACACTGCTCCCAAAAACTACGGAGCATCCACAAGCTGTGGTAGTCGACATCCACAACTAATTTGTTTGATAAGCAAACATTTTTTGACATGAAAACAATGCACCCTTCCATGATTCCATCAACTGAACCGAGGAGGATGGTTCAAATCTTATCTTGGTCCATTTCTGGCATAATCACCCATGCAATCAATGAAGAGTTTCCGGGTCAAGAACTTTAAAACAAAACTAGTCCATTGAATGCACAAGCTGTTGGGGTGATTGAAATATTACATTTTCTTAATCGATTCAAGCTACCAACTTTGAATTATGAACTAAACCAGGAAAACAAACAATTTAATGAACACAAAAAGTAAGAATATCATGAACATCAACATAATTCCCTTTGTAAGTCTATGCAACAAACTCACCAAAAGTGAAACCCAATGAGCTAATGAGAGCCTTATTGCAAATCACAATCGACACAGACGAAACCACAGATAAACCCAACGCCCCAATTGTTCCAAGCTCAAATCCCTTGTTCTCACTCATCTTGTCTCCACTCTAATCACACTTTCATTTGGATCTGTCCACCAAGAAACCATCAAAACCATGAGCAGAACATCTCCACCATAGATAAAGAAACCAAAGCCCAATACAGAGAAAGCGTTACCTCGTTTGCAGTACTCTTCAAAAAAAGACAAAATCAAACAACAGCAGCTCAGCTGCAAGCGGAACCAGCGGCGAAATCAAGGTAACTCCAAGCCCCCTGTTTGGTTGATGAGAAAAGGATAGACGAACTAGCAGAAACAGACAAAATGATGATAAATGGCAAGAGCCCTACTGCAAGCAAGAAGAACCCAAAATAGAAATCAAAATCAACTCCACCCGCGGATTGGCTATTGAGAAAAAAAGAGAAAAACACGCTCAAATAAGACAAAATCAAGATCACTACCACCGCCTCAACTGCAAGCGAAGAGGGTATAGAATAACCAATTGGCAATGAAGAAAACCCAAAAAGGAGAAATCAAATTACTCAACCCCAGTTTGTTTAGGGGATAGAATCAAAACAACCCACAAATTTTCTGGGGACCCGAACACAGAAATTAAAAGGGGAAGCAGATCGGATCCCTCAAAAGGGATAAATGGTAGGAAAGATTAGGAGGTGGGGATTAATTATATAAGAAAAAGAAAAGGCAGTATGAAGGAGGCTAGAACAAAGAAGTGGTGAGGAGAAAATGTTAGGCGGTGATTGCAGTCCAACAACAACTAAGACTAGTGAAATGGTTTGGTAAAATGACACACTACCCACTAATTGTGTAACGTCAATTCTCCATTTTTGCCTGTAAAAAAGAAAATCGATTCTGGAAGGTAATGCCAGGTTGCTTCTTCTCCACTTCCCATGTCTCCTCCCATTTTGTATTTTTCTAAATTATTTTTAAAAAACAATTTGTTGCACCCTCCGTTGCTTTGGATTGTGTTTAGACTGAAGAGTCTTAAACAAGGAAAACATAAACGCTACAGAAAAACGTTTTTGTTTATGTTTGGATACCATGAAAAATACAAAATTCTTGGTTGTGGACAAATTTGAATGGAAAGATTTCCCGTTCCCTCTTCTATTCTTTATGGAATGAAAACAAATTGATATTCCGTTTCTAAAATTTAGGATGAACGAAAGAATTTAAAATAAAAATGATTGCAACTTTTGGTTTTAATGTTTGATAAGATAGGAATTTGAATGAAAATTAAATAAATTGATAATAATACAAATACATATTAAAACCTCGACCGATAGCTCAATTAGTCATGTTTTGCATTTGCTCTTAAATGGCATATTACTAGGTTGTTTGCCGAAACTAGAAAGTAGAAAGCAATTTCACTTTCATTTCTTTTACTTTCGTTTATACTCAAGGTTTTAAAAATAAAAATGAATCGATAACTGAATCGAAAAAATTATTAATTCATAATTCACTGATTGAACCGATGATATTATAAATGGATAATTAATATATTATCAAAAATAAAAATAATTATAAATAGATTTAAGTCGTTCAATCTGTTCAATCGCTAGCTTAACCAGTTCAATCGACGATTCGATCAATTAAAATAAAAACAGTTTTAACCTTTAAATCGAATAAATTTTAATACCGATTCATGATCCAATCGGTCGGATCGACCGATTTGTTCCAATTTTTAAGACATTAGTTATACTTTCTCCCCTTGTTTTTATTTGGGTAATTTTGTCATTTTCTCTCACCATTTTTTTTCCCTTTGGATATTTCATCATTTTTCTTTAATTAACATAAAATCATTATTTTTTAATTCTCTCTATGCATATATAATGTATTTGTCAATGTTTTTATTAAAAATACTTTTTTTCAATAGTATTTTTATGAAAATTATTATAATTTTTTTTTTTCAAAATATACAATAAGTTAATTTTAAAGAATATAAATACTTTTTACGTATAATTTATAGGTCATATGGTAAAGCACTCGACGTATAAAAAGGGTAGAATATAAGGGGTGGAAGGTTCTTGGGTTTGAGTCCAAGTATAGACAATTTATTATAATGTAACAAATATTTTAAAAATCGGACTGGTCATTAAACCCAAAAAGTTAATAATTAACGATTAGTCGGATCGATGGTCGAACCGGTAACATCATAAATATGTATTTTATTTAAATTAAAATTATTTTTAGAAATTTTAAAATGTGTAAGTGAATATTAATAATATTTATAAAGTTATTTATTGATTTTATTATAGTTATATTAATAATTTTAATTATATATATAATATTCAAGATAAATTATTTGTGTGTACATAAATAATAACTATATTACTCTGTCACTTGTTATTACAAACATAGCATCGAGATGTTGGTTCCCAAGCCGTTTGGTTGTCCATGTGTCTATAATAAGAATGGCTCGATTTTTCAAAAATCAGCCAATTCGTCCGATTGGATGATTGGACCATCGGTTCAATCGATTTAATAACGGTTCTTGAGGAAAATGGATCAAATCGAACAGAAAAATAAATTGATAAACGGTTGAATTGATCAGTCCAATCTTCAAAATACTGATTGTAACTAAAGTGTTTAATTATAAAAAAATAATAATAATATAAATACTTTTTTAAAATGTAAAAATATTTTATCGAATATACTGGACCAATTTTGGCAACTATTTTCTAAAGTTTTTAATTCTAAAAACTGTTTTTATGATTTACATAACAAAATTATTTTTGAAACTACAAAACGGTTTTATTTTGTTTTTTATTTTTAAAATATTTTTGAAATAATTTTATATAATATTTTAATATTTGTCAGTTTACATATTTATCTGACTATTTTCTAAAGTAACTTTTAAGAAACAAATGAAAATAATAAAAACAATTAAAATTGAAACAAAAAATTATTTTATTATTATTTTTAAAACTAGAAAACTATTTATCAAAAATAGCTACCAAGCAAAACCCTTTATTTTCTTCAAGAGAGTTTTAACACTAAAATGTTTTTTTCTTTAAAATATTATTTTCAAAACTTTCAACTTTTAAAAAATTTATTTGTAGTTTGAAATAATAATGAAAAAAAAAATTCCAAAATAATCTAAATTATGTTTGAAAAGTGTTTTTAAATCCAAAATAAAACTCAACATTTTTAAAAAGGTTGAGTAGGGTGCTATTTGAGTATGATTTACTATATTGTAATTTAAAGTGTTTAGTTGAAAAAAAATCTAAAGTAAAACCCAAAATAGGGTTTTTTTTTAATGCTTTAAAATAAAATGAAAATTATTGTTAAATTTTTTCTTAAATTTCAATTTATCATTGCCTATCATCATTTGCTCATGTGAT
Organism: Tetrastigma voinierianum; assembly: GCA_016808115.1. Lineage (NCBI taxonomy): Eukaryota > Viridiplantae > Streptophyta > Magnoliopsida > Vitales > Vitaceae > Tetrastigma > Tetrastigma voinierianum. The sequence continues at coordinate 717,105 of JAEQBH010004354.1, forward strand.
AGAATACTTACCGTTTCAAAAAGGTGGATCATTAGGACGGTGAATTTTCGGGTTTTAGTTATAGTAAAAACAATATTATAACTAGAATTCAGTTGTAAATGGCTAGTTTGTATATAGATTTAATTTAATTTATTAAGATTTAAGTTTTATATTGTTAGATTCAATTAATGTCTGATTCAAAAATTAAAATAGAATGTAACGGTCTATATGTGAAAGAGTTTTTTTTTTTACGGCTGAACCCTTAACTATGACTATTAAAAGAATAAATAAATAAAATTCGGATAGGTGTTCTTCGCTACAAGTCAAAAAGTCTTTCAAACTTCTGTTCAGTTCCTGACTCTGAAGCATTTATTTCATAATTCCTAAACAACCCCAAAAATTTGTCCATATTGCATTTCGGCAGGTTCGTCCATGGATAGGGTTTACGAATCTCATAAAAATTGCTAGGATTTATCCATTTGATTGGTTTATGACTCTTGTGTTTTATGCAGTGAATTTTGATGGATAGTTCGGAAGATCCGAGCAATGCTTGTGTCAATGGAGACGTGTCGGATTCTAGTCGCCCAGCGTACCGGTTGTTCAATCGGAGGGCGTCGATTCATCAGATAATGGGCGGCGGTGTGCTGCAATAGCGGACTGGGATTTGAATTTTGTAATTTTGTTGAAGAGATCTTGAATTCTAAACGGTTTAGATTTTGTGATTGGCAAGAACGGAATTGGAAATTGTTGTCTGGAGAGTGGCTGTGATATTTGGTTTTTGAATTTCAGTTTTTTTTTGTTGTTTTCTCCGTGAATTTGAAGATGGCATGGCGTTCAGAAGAGTAGGAAAATATTGGATTTTTCTGGGTAGATAATTACATTTGGACGTATGTTTTTGAGTGTTTGGTCTTGGTTTCTGTTCGTATCCTCTGAAATTGGAATCCTGCAGATGCTAAGGGAATTAGCTTTTTTAAATATGGTGCTTTGAGATTGAAAAGCCAATGTATTCACAATGCACAATCTCTTTCTCAAAAGGGATGCGATGAAGCTTTCTGGAAGGAGTATAGGAAACTTTATTTGGCGGGAATGAGAATTCCAATTCTTTTATTTCAAATGAAGTAACTCTTTGGGTTTGGGTTTGTGCCTTTCAGTCGGCAGCCACATGGTGGTGCTTATTGTCTTGTATTTTTTTTAGGGTTGTGTTTAAATGCTGTTGTAAAGTCTCCTTGAAGCAGAGTATAATTAACTGGTACATATTTTCTCGAATATGTGCTTATAAATTTATTGTACCAATGCTTTCTTCTATTTTTTGTCAGCTGCTGATGTCTTATTGTGGAAGTGGAGGCGTGTTTCCTGTGGGACTATTGTCGTGGCAACAGTTGGTTGGATCCTATTTGAGCAGTCGGGTTTATCATTTTTATCAATTTGTTCAGATGTGTTGCTGATTTTGATTGTAGTGTTGTTTCTTCGTGCCAATTTTGCTGCTTTAAGAAATAAGTATGGCTACTCTATCCTCTACATTAACTGATGCTTACTATCTTATCATTGCTGAAACCTGTTTGGAGTGTACTACTGTCTTTATTGAGCAGACAACTGAAGTCGTTAATTGATTATTGTCAGAGGAAATGGTTACAGTGTTGTGTTCATTTCGTGTGAAAATCACCTGAGGTGTTATTGCTCATGCGATATTACTCTTGGCAAGGATTTCAGACTCTTCTTCAAGGTCAGTGTGGAATAACAGTATAAAATTATAGGAATTCTTAGCTGTGTGATCATAGCTGCCCTATGTTATGTGATACTCAAAGTTCAGTGAATGACTGTGTTAGAAACTCCATGATGTGTGTATGCTCATGGAATACCCATTCAATTCAAGTATCAGGCAGAAAGAAGAGGGAAAAGGTTCCTGGTTTTCTTACGGTACCTTCATAGTTTAATTATTTCATGAATATTTCAATATTTTTAAAGAATGTCCATTTCTAGCAAGTTGTCAGATAGACACATGATGTTTCCTAAATCATAGATGATGAAGATCGGTTACTTTGATAATACACTTATATTTCATTGTCCATAAATTTGGAAGTGAGAATTCTTACACACACATGCACCTGACAAGAATGGCCCATGTTAAAAATTGCAAACGGAGCCCAACATTGCTGTGAGCTTGAGAGGATTAGATTTTGTTGTTGTATCTTTTAAGCTTTTATTAGTGTAAACGACAATATTAAAATTTGAATGAAAAGTATACATTTTTTTTTGAGAGGCAAATAAGAGTGCATATTAATTAAAAAAATCGAGCTAAACTGACAGACACAGAATACCAGAAGTATACAAAATAGAAACAAAAAAAACTAATTGTAGTTGCTAGCACCCTTTTAAAGAGAAAGATCTCAACCAATCTATAAAAGATAACAAACAAGTTGGTCCTTCTTCCCCATCTCTTAGAAGAAACCCTCGAGACTACAAAATGCATATTAGTCATGAGGGAATCTTTGAGAGCTTGCATAGTGTGTTGTTCCCCTTCAAAAAATAAAAAAGTATACATAAGATCAGTATGTCACTGTCAAAGTAGAAACTGATTATGGAGAGTTGATCACGTATTGTAAACCACCATATTATTGCGACCCCTGTTGTGAGACTTGCATAGAGTTTTATGTTTTTTGTATACCATCCTCACAATCCATTGCAATCAGAATGTTTTCTGTCATGTATCTCCTTTTCTTTGAAGACTGATTTTAATCAAAGAAAGTGCCTTACCAAACTATTGGCCATTGCAGGTGGTGCTCGGTCTGTGGCTCTTCTCTGTCATTGGTAGCTCCTTCTCTTTCTTCACACTAGCTTATCTTGGTATGAACATTTATTCTCATCCTGTTAACTAAACGTAGTATGTTACATATCACAAATGTGGACTCTCCACATGAGTGAATGTGTTTATGCACTTTCTTCTTTTCATTTCTATTATGATAGACTTTGTCTCAGTTTTCCCATTTGAAGTTTTGAACTTCGTGACTCTTGTTTCTATGGTTAAGTCTGAAAAGATGGAGGGCTTTTGCTCCATGGCCTAATTAGACTATTTGCTAAAGATTGCCAAGTTTATTATTCTGTCAATGTTTCATTTTTTTAAGCCATAATATAGAGATTTAAAGCAATGAGTAAACTTCATCATATTCCAGTATAATGATAACGAATATGAAGTACATATGAATAATTATAAGAGTTTAGGTGGTCTCATATGCCTTGGTGATTGGCTCAATATACGAGATATGGGGTTCTTGTGTAGGCGATTCACAGGAAATATGTTTTATGCATGCATACTCATTAACTTGCACATACCTCCATATAATCTGTCCTTGAATCTTCTGCGCTCCATGGTTACGACGTTTTCTCTTACATTTTTGTAATTGGAAATGGTTACAGGAACCATTATATCCATTACAGTTCCTGCATTGTACAACAAATATGAAGAGCACGTGGATAAATATTCCGGGATAATCCACCAAAAGTTTTCAAAGCACTATAAGATCGTAGATGAGAGTGTCATTCGCAGAATTCCACAGGGTTTTTCAAAGGACAAAGATACATGAATCTTTTATATTCGGTGTACATTTGAACTGTCGGCCTTTGGGATGCTGCTCAGAAATCTTTGTAGATGTGTTTGAAGTTTCCTTTTCACTATACTGGAGCAGTTTACTTCCCTCAGTCTCACTGAACAAGATTCCAGCTAAATGGGTGAGCTATACTTTCTTGAGAAGAAAACAGAATTGTCTATGTAGTTGCCCAGATGTATCTTGAAGTTTACTTATCTCTTCTCTGAACATATTGGCTGAAATGTTTTGTTATCTATAAAGGAAAAAAAATAATTTCTTGTATATCCGAAGGAACCGACGTTTTCGAAGCTCAAAGAGGCAATTTTCCTTCTTTTGTTCATGCTTGAAATACAGATTAAAGCCATTACATTTTTTAATAACGGCGGTGGAAAGGATAGAACTTCCTAAGGAATTTATGTTTCTCTCTAATTGTCATAGTATTTAATATATCCTTTTTGGTTACAAGCATGTCGATTTATACTAGTCACAGGTGCCATATGGCTTTCTACAATTGGTTTGTTGTCCACGATGGTGATAGACATCATGGGAGTGTGGTTTGTAGTGGGTGATCAAGTTAACAGAGTTCATGATGCACGCGATCTTGTAGTGTTATGGTTTAATCAATTTATTTCTTCCAAAAGGAGACAACTTCTGATTTTTTGGCTAGGCTCTATACCTTGGGATGTGAGGCGCTTCACTAAGACAAAATACCTGCAATTACTGATATATCTGCAGATTCTATTTACTGATATATCGTGTTATTTGCATTTCCACTAGATATATCAAAATATCTAAAATATCGATTTATTATTGCTCGAAATGTAAAATTAACAAAAAATAATTTTTAAAATTTATGTAAATACTATTAACTATAAAAGTTAGACATAAATAAGAATATACACCTATCAAAATACTATTCATTATAATTTGTTTCCAGAATTAATATTTGTTAATACTATTTAAAACCAAAATAAAAGCATCACACCCATTATAGTTATTTTCCTGTTGGTTGATATTCATTCTTCTGAATTTAAATATTCACATTATTCCACAACAAAGATTTTCAAAAGATAAACTGAAATAAAGCAACACCCTACACTAATTATCCCTTAAAGCAAAGAAGATTTATGATTTTCAGAAAGATATCAGATTATTTTACGGTATTTATGCATTTTTCAGCCTGTACAATATCTCCGATCACAAAACCAGTCCACTTAATTATAACCGCTTGACTGGGATTTAACAAAATGAATGATATTTACATACATATTTTACACTGATATTTACCTGGTAAATATCTTGACACTTTATCAATATTTACCTGATATATTATCTCCCGACATTACATCAAGTATATTTACCCCGATATTTTTTCTCAGGTAACTAAGATACGCCTGATAGTTTTCTCCGATTGTTTGGGTTGAAGCGGAGATGAGCGACGCAACAGAACAACTTTTCCCCATCCGATCATTCCACACACATTCTTCCTCGATGCCAATAGATAACCAATTTTCTTCAATGATATTTAGCGATCGAAAAAAATGGATTTTTGTCCTTACACTCCAGCCTTTCTTCACTACATGTCCGATGGTTATTTAATAATATTAGTCCGATGCACATGGGCTTGGGCTCTTAGGTTGTCCACGTGCGACTCACATGTGTTTAGACTTATTAGGGGACCTTAACAAGATAAGGCTACTAAGGGAGGTTGTTTTCAGCAAGGATTTTGCAGGATCTGAAACATGATCATAAGGGAGAATTGCATAGGCCCTTGGACTCCGGATTATTCGGGCGAAGTCTCAACAGCCTTCTCACCAATGGGTTTTGATGAGTAATTACTTGGTATGATCATATCATGTTATGTAAGGTTTTTTTTTTTTTTTTGGTAATCAGAGATGTTTTGGTCAATTTGCTGCAAGAACTCAACTATTAATTTTTACATGTGCTCAAATTAACGACGATAATCCCTAATGACTTCTTGTATAAATTATATATGTTCTTTTGATACATAAATAATTTATTTCCGACATGATCTGTTAGTTTCTTTAAATTTCTGAAACTAGAAAATATTTGTAAAGATAAAAATGATTAAAACGATTTTCATGTTTAAATTTACTCAGAAAAAAATCAATTATAATCACAATTCCTTGAAATTTTAGGGTTTTTTAAAATTTTTTAATATTTATATAATAAATAGAAACAAATAAAATAAGTTAAAATAAACGCATAAAATTAATTTATTAATTTTAAAACTAATTTTTATTAAGTTTTTTTCTTTAATTTGTTATTAAAAATTGTTCTGAAGTTGAAGAAAACAAGAGGCATTTGGCTAGTTGTTTTTAGAAAATTAAAAACAAAAAAATTTGTTAAGATATATGAATCAATTTATTTGAGTTTCAAAAGATTTAAACCAGCACAAATTCAATGCATAATATATCCATTTTATATCTAGTGATCTTTTCAAATTTAATAATTGAGTTTAAAATTTTAATAACTAATGAAAAAGATGTTTAACGACCTGTTTTGAATTTTTAACTTCTCGATAAATTCTGAAGCTGCTGGCTCCAATGGAAGACTCTCTCTCACACTGCATATATTCACCATAACAACACTCGCCCAAACACTAGAAACATCTCTCATATCCTTTCCATTTACCCATAACATAATACACCCAACATTTCTTGATAATAATTATTTTCAGCGCAAAATTAGGTAAATCAAAACCTCATGCATCGTCTCTTGTTGCAGGCTGCAGGCTGAAGTTGTCCCCACTTTGAAGCACCATTTGCCTTATTCAACCAAACATTATATATGTCATCTGAGAGAACAAAATGCACCTGCAAGATTGTGTATGATGGTATCCATTAAGTCTCTACAAAACCTTTACCACTAAAAGAGAGCTTCTTAACAATCCTTTTATTTCATACATACATATATACCTCATAATTCCTGTTCTGGTAGGAAAAACTCCAGGTAGTAAAAGAAACCCAGGATGAAATTATAGCATTGCTAATTCAAAAGTCACTGTATGTCATTGCAATATCCACATGACAGTACTGATGACAATCCTGCTATCCCAGAGGAAAATATCAGATACTTGAGCAGGATGGTAGCAAGAAGTCCTGGTTCTTCATGAGACTTCATCTGCCTGTTTTCTCCAGGCTCTCCTATTAATATGATCTAGTTGTTCACATCTTTTCTCTCACCAGGCAGAACTAGTACCAGGCAAGGTTCTCAGAGGCTAAATCACTGCCTTATTATTCAGAAGCTTATGATGAGGTTAATTCCAGTTCTTCAGAAAAACAAAGACCCAAAAAAAAGGTCCAAGAGGTATTGATATACACTTAAAGGAAGAGATAGAATCCACTCAAGATTCTGCAAAGAAATATTTTCTTCTTCCCAGTGCTGTACAGACTTTTAGTGGCTAAGTAATTCTTGCAGAGGTCTCTCAAACTAGTTTCAACCATTCTTTTTTTTTCTTCTCAAGCCTCAGTTAATATGTCACTCAGAAAATAAACAAGTAACACGTAGTTTATTTACAATATTTTTCTGTACAGGTAGTCCAGGAAGTTAAGAAAAATTATTCTCTAAAGTATTTTTTCTCTTCTTAAACAAGTTATAGCAACCTAGCAGGAAACTTGTAATATTTCACAAGGTCCAGCAACTAAAGAGTTACAGGAAGATGTGGTGTAGAGATGTCTGGTCGTCAAAGCATGCAAGAGCAATGCAGAACTAAACATTGTCATGGAGATAGCATATGTTCATAAATGAAATGAGTCCAGCTAGGTCTTCTTCATCACTCAGTCAAATTTTCCTCCAAGGTATAAAGTAACGCGTATAACAAAGGCAGATACAACACTCATTCCGGCTCAGTAGCTGAGGCAGCAAAGATCCATCTCATGGGCCTAAATAATAGAAATATGGTGTTGAAATATGTTAGAACACACATGTCTCTTTCAGTCTTTTCCCAAACCCCAGATGGAGTAGATATAGCCACCTGTACACCATAAGGATATTCAAAAGAACAAGGCCACAAATCAAAATGAAAATGCAATGATCAAACAGTTTTCACACCAAAAAGCAAATATGCCTGCCTCATTTATAACTCGTGTGAACATAACAGAAATAACAAGAAATGAAAACGATTCTATGTCAGTGTCTTAATTGTGGATCCAACGAATCATCATGCGAGCAAGAATAACTAATACAAGACCCTGTCTAGATCTACAATGAGTCCATATAAGGCAATCCATCGTGTTTCAAACGACATTTTAAAAGTAACTCAAATTTCTCAGCAACTGTACCAGTTGTTATGAATCAACTTAGATCCAAAGACACCCACAAGATATTGCAGAATGCGAGTATACTGAATGTTGATCTTGAAGATACTCTATAGTTCCAAATCCACATATAAAACAAATTATAGACTTACGCAATATAAGAGGTGCCAGTCTTAGGCTGTGGTGATGGCAATCAACCCATTTTAAATAAAATACAATGAAGGTTGAAAACGTTATATAACTAACATACGTGCGCCAAAGACTTTCTCCATGAGAGGCCTTCACTCAGGTTGCTATCAACATCATACATAGGGTTCAACAGTGTGAATTACATTAGCTGCAGTAATTTAAAACCTCTGCAACCATATCCATTTATGTATGAATGAGGAAAAGATATTACGAACGAGAGAGAGAGAGGCAGAAAGGCAGAGCGCCAACAACCAGCAGACAGTCTGATGGTAGTCTCATCACGTCCCACCCGTCCTCGTTTTTAGATCCCCATGGCTTTCCCAATTTACTTACGGTGCAACACACGCGCATGAGTCCACAGAGTCATTAGGGAATCGGGTTACGCGAAATAGTGTAGCGTTATTTCATTCGCAAATCACCAACCTGGGAGAGTTATCGTCCAGCGCCAGCGCGCTGATCCAACACCCGTTTGAACACGTACAGCTCGATAACAGAGCGGCGCCACATAGATACAAAGAATGGAAAACAAGATGAAATGATAGATGGTTGTTTCAAGAACCATAGCCTCATACCAAGTTTGGTGCTGAACACAGTATTGTCCAGTACACACAACTTAAAGTCTTTAAACCAACTTATACTTCTTTGGGGAGCTCCAGAAGAGGTTTCACTATATTCTTACAATATATGGGCAACACAAACAATATGCTTTAAAACAACCCAAACCTTATTCCCACACTCTTAAAACCACAACTAGAGACTCTAAGTAGATCTTCTCCTGAATCTGAATTCCAAACCAATATAAAAATACACCTCAAACAAACTCATAAGCCTTGATCTGTGGAACCCATCCAGATCCAAAAGAATCACTGATGTTTCAGTAAATCCATTGAGCTTCACTGGTAATCAAACAGAATGGTATAAAGAGTCACATGTAAAATAGCAAACAGTACCGTTTCTATATATTTGTCTGTCATGAGCAGGCGGTTGGAGGCGTGAACAAACCCAGCCAGCATAGCAGCAGCTAGTGGCAGTTCACATGGGTGCCGGCAGCCGCCACCGATAACCGCTTCGGTGAAACCTCGATTTCGAGCACGCCAGGTTTACAGGAGCTTTCAACCGTCAGATCCGCCATTGTGATATGTTATCTTCCGACATAAAGCGATGAGGTTTAGACTGGTGCCAGTTATTCGCGCCGGGGTTTAGTCAGCCAGGAGCACATTGATAGCTTATGTAGCAAATTCTGCTAGCTTAGCAGGAGCCAACTAAATGCGGCAAGGCATGTGTTAATGCCGGCGCCAAAAACTAAGTGCTCCAGCAAATCCCAGAACACCACACCACATACTTTAAACAGGTGAAGCAAACATTCATACTAGCTTAAAAGCCGTGATGTTATCAAGATGAGCCAGTGGCAATGCCCACAGCAGCATTTCAGCTGGCGCGGCAACCTGATTTCGCCGCAAAGCCTCAGCCCGCACCTTAAATCACAAGACAGGCGTCTCGCGTCAGACAGCACTCGCAGCAGGTCGCCGTTGAAGTTGCGCCACAGAAAATGCCAGTACACCTGATGTCTCGAGTAAACCGATTTGAGCGCCAGAATCTTCAAAAATAGTAGTAAAGTGGTTATAAAGAATTAAGAATTATGTCGGCGCCTTAAAGCAAAAACTGGTCCACGCCCAGCAGTGGCGCAAAGAGGCTTCTTCGCCTATCTTATTTGCCAAATCGAAGGGCAGTTCACCAGAGCGCCCGTATCAAATCTCTCTGCCATGCCACTTCACAGTAATGTTAAACCGCTGACGGTGAAAGCCGCATTTCAAAGTTAGCCGGGGTGAAACCTGAATCGATGATCAGTCCCCGCGTGCCAGTAAACAAAGTTCCAGCCCACCTGTAGTTGTCGCACGTTCGTCTATTATCACAGAAGAGAGAACCATTGAGAGCAATGACATCCACACCAAGAAAACTGACACAAATGCCACAATATTGTTCTGAAGAGGAGGTATTCAGACTGGTGCCAAAAGAGAACTGACGACTGAAACATCGTGAAGATCGATCACCACGTAGTGAAAAACTGATACACAAAGTTAGCTAAGGTCTGAAGGGATTCATCCATAATGTTGCTGTCCAATAGAAGGAGATTACTTGTCATCCTCTTCAATCAAACCATCAATTCATAAATCACAACCGATCTCAATCGTCTCTTCACTTGAATACTATTATATACATAATAGAAGCTATGCGGTGCCAATTCAGCTAACCAACGCAATCAGAGATCCTCACCTACCCTATCATCTCCTTCCCTTTCCTTTCCATTTATTCCAGATCTTCATCCAACACCGGTAAAATGCCATCATACAGACACACCCAGGGCGAAACCAGGAACCGATTCCCTGATATGTCTAGTCAAACTGCCAGCCGGAATGCGCCCACACAGGCTAGTCACATGCCGGCCCATTGCTATGGTATCGAATGAGGTCGGTCGTTGAGGTAGGAGGCATCAGTTAACTGAACTCCACTCTCTGACATGTCAGCTTTCCCCCACAACATCAGAACTTTGATGGAGATACCATCTCAGATGTCCCTTTGTCATACACAAAGTTAGGATAATTGAAGTTAGGTTATGTCATTGAAGAACCGATCCTCTACTGAGATCACTGACACACCAGATATATGTGTTAAAGAGCTGAGAGAATCACTTAACAGGAAGAGAAAAGAAGGTAAAATGGAAAATGCCAGTTCAGGCAGGAGAGGAAGCTTATGCCAGTAAAAGCAAATAGGTTGAGAGGATAATTAAGACTGAAAACAACTCAACCCATGCGAACATCCCTATAACAAACCGCTGCTATGTCGGACCTGTAAACAAGGTCAGGTACCTGGTTTTAATGTGTTGAAGAATAAAATAAACGCTGTCTACGTAAGAACTCAAAAATATTATTGAACCCACTGGTCGCATAAATTTATGTCAAGCCCGCATTTCTATGTCTCATACTGATGTGAAATGACAACTGACATTCGATTCTAGTACCTCAAACAGAGCAATAATTTGATACATTAATAAAGATCGTAGCGATTAGACTCGGACAAGAAAAACCCAGGGCAAATAAAGAGTTTAAACATGTGTGTTAAAACAAGCCTCCCCATTATCGCCATTGAAGAATCCAAAGGACCTTCGTGACTCCTCCTCAATCGACAACAACGATTCCCCTTTCCTAGCCACAACGACTGTAAACCGATTAAACCGGCGATAACAATATCAAACACAATCCATCAGACATCGAAACACGCCACCAGATCTATAGAACTTCAAACTTTATCACAATGGACAAACTCTATCCATCTTCTACATACGTTCTTCATTAAGTTTGTGCAACTCCGAACAGCAAACAAGATCTAGATATAGTAAAAGAGAGGCAAGGATTTTTCATGTCTTCCAAAGGAGTTCCTTCCTTCATGTGAACGTTAGATTCCATGTTATTTCCATTCTCGAAGAGACAGAACATCCTTCTTTTCCTTCATCCATACAGCTGGCTCCTTCAAGAGAGGCAAAATTATCTTTTATCCTACTGCACTTGTCCTTTCTTTATCTTCACATCCTTCCCATCCTTCTTCTTGTTAGTCTTCCAAAGATGATCTCGATCATATCCCTTCATTTGTAAAGTCTGATCAAGACCCATTACAACAGTTTTTGGTACATTGGTGGACATTTAAAGTTGAAACGAACAGTCATTTTTATATTATACACATGTCCCATCAGATCCGTTTAAGATGTATTATTCAACATCTTTTCATCCCAATCCAACATCTACTGTCATTTTTCTGTCTTTCGAGAACTTTTTCTGGCCTTCACACTTCTTCACACTGACCGTCTGCACACACATCTCCATTCAAACATCTGATTTTTCAACATTGGCTGTTGTTTCTCCACCTTCCATCTTATCATCATCCTGCCTCGTTTACCGCACAAGGACTGCTAACCCTTTCTGCAACATGTCACTCCTTCCAAGCGCCTCCCTCCTACCCCAACGCCTCCAGGTCTCCACACCCATCGCTCGTAGTTATAATATCCTTTGCTTTCTGCTCTATAATAACCACCATTTATTCAAATTCGATTTTCAACGCTGTTTGACGGCATGATAAGGTGACGCGCTCCTTGATGCCTATCCTCATTCCACCATTCTCCTCATCATATCTGGACCAATTCAGAAAGAGTCCCCATGCAGAAATTCGATTCGCCCCCTGGTCACGTTACACGCAACCCATCCATGAGTGCTGTTTCACTCATAACACACCATTACACCCCAGATGCAAACAGATCTCACAAAACCAAAATCCATGTATATCTTGAATAAAGAAAAGATAACCTTCTTTGTGATTATGATTCTGGGTAGATAGACCCTAGTGAGATGGTCCTGCATGAATCAATCCATCATCCACTGTGCACGCCACTGATCAATCCAGAGAAACCAATATTCCACAGCCCATACACCAACACATCGGAAGAGATCATGGGACAGAGTCTGCTTTTTCTTCCCTGTTAGAAGATATCATCTTGCACTCTTCCTTACTGGGATGAAATCACACTGAGTGGACCGTTATCTCCACTCAAAGCCCATCTTTAAAGAACCCATCTTTCAAAGCATTTATCCTTTTCAAGACAGATATTTCCCCGAAATACGTGGAAAGATATTATTTTCGCACAACGATATATCCTCCGTCATACCCGCACAGTCAATTTGGTTGCTGTCTCGATTTTTCGATCCGACGTGACATATCTAAGTTCGTTTTATTGGATGTTTTATGTCATTGAGGAGACTGAGGGAACATCTTATGATCTTACTATTTCCTCCAGAAGTCCTTTAAAAAACATTTTTCCAAGGCGATCCCTCCGCCCACAACCAGTTATGAATCGGCCCATTTGCAGTATATCATCATAATGAAAGTTCTACAGGTCTTACAATCGAATATCGAAGAGTAAGGTGAGAGAACAGGCTCGTAATATCGCCTCGCTTACTAAGACGACCCAATATCCCATCCTCTGAATATCCCAGATCGTCAATGCGTTAAAATAAATGCAGAATCTTTGCAAGTAGCCGGTGGGTCTGGAAACAGGCTGACAGCAGTGAGCCTGTCGCCCGGACGGCTACCTGCGGCACTGTTTTCGGCCAAAGTCTGTGTCCCACTCAAGTGCGGTTGGGCAAGCCAGCCAGTGCAGTGCCATGGCTCACTCACCCAGTGGCTAATTCCTTATTATTGCAGCAACCCTCTATCATCATCATACTATTAATCTATCAGAATATAAGTCTCATCAAAGACGATAACTATTACTATTTATCCTAACCTGTTTTTAAAATAACAAGATAATACTTATCCGGCACCGTCAGAAAGATTCAATTGTCGCTTCCATTAAACCATACTGTACAATTTGTTATATATTCCTGCATGAATTTAACTGCTTATGTTTTTCACTCCATCTTGTTTTGGTTTTTCTTTTCAATAATAGTTTTTGCAATTCTCGTTTTTTCTTTTCTAAGTCTTTTTATAAAATATGGGAGTAATTTTTAAACATCTTAAAAATTTATGTATCATTTCTTTAGTTCTCAATTCATCAGGGAAATCTTTTATTTTTTCGGCTATATGTGATTGTAGTCTTATGTCGTTAGAATATATTATCATTCTTAGAAATTATATTTATTTTTTCTTAATATCAACTTTCTTTTATGAGAGAATTATATCATGTTCTTTACAGAGTGTTATGAAATTATTTAAATGATTTTCATGATATCATCAACGTATACTATTATAGAGGTTGAATAATCAAATAATATTTTATCCATTTTTCTTTGGAAAACTTAAGGAGCATTTTTTAATCCAAAAGGCATTACCATATCCATATTCATATAATGACTCCTAAAATATAAAAGTCGTAATATGTATAACATTATTTCACAAACCTTGATTTACAAATAAATTCTATCAGAATAGTTTTTTCCTCTTGCCAAATTTATTAAAATTTCCTTATTTGAGATATAATATCCGTCAAATTTAGTATTCTTATTTACCTCCTTATAATTTATCACCATTTTTGTTTTTCCTCTTTTTATCTCACTATGTTTTCTTATCATAAAAGCAGGGGTACTATGTGGGCTTTTACTTTTTCTTGTGATTCAGATGGTTTCAAATAATCCACAATAATTTTGTAAAACTCGGGCAAATTTGAATTTTTTCAAAAGGTGAAATGGTAAACTGCAACTGGCAGTACAACAGAAATTCAAATTTTCAGATCCCTGGACGATCAGAACTAGACCTCATCTAATCCTTCCAAAAAATAATCAGGTTGGCTGAACGGTCCTCATCGATTCCAGATATCTGATTTTCAAGATTTTCCCACGTTTGATTTAGTGGCAGTCCAGAAACAAAAACCATTTTTGGTGAAAATCTTGGTAGTCGGGGAAACAATCCAAATGTTCATATAAAACGACCTTGAACATTTAACTGAGACGAATAAATTGTTTTGCGCAAATGGACCCATCGGTAAGTGGTCGACGCAGGCATGATGAGCTTCAAGTTAAAAAGAAAGATATAAGAAAATGAGTTTTCTGCAGCATAACAGAACATTTATTTTCGGGAAAACTGTAAGAGCAGGGGAGGAAGAAAGAGTGTCCAAGACTTTTCGATCATCCCCACCTGCTTGCTGAAATCGCTTCGCCAATAACTAAAGTTCATCGGTCGCACATGACTCATTGCTACAGGCAATTAAAGAGGGATTTCATCAAGATCCAAGTTATGAGGTTTGAGAAATCAAAGCTTTGGAACAGATAACTGACACCCCCCAATTAGTCTCCACATCTCCCCAAAGATGCATCCATCCTTGGATCATGCTTTCCATCCCATGTAATGTTGTATCCATCCCAAGAAAACACAATCCTAGTCTTTCTTTCTCAGGTGTCCCCGTATGGCAGTTGTCCACGTCCACGGTTTCAGCGAAAGATCAGCACGCCAGGCAATGCATGCCTGTCGCGGCCCCAGCCAGAAGGCCCAGCCGGGACTGGGTGGCCGCAAACGCTTTGCAGTCGACAAAAATGGTTACAGTGTAAACAACATGTCACATGTCCCGCGAAACATGTGGCCTCATGAGTTGATGATATACTAAAGATGCAGAGAACAGTCAGAGGTACTTCAAGAACATCCTCCCTTCCGCCCTTACCTGTTCACCCGCGCCCTCACGCCTTCGTAAACGAATGCGCTATTCGGCCTCGTCATCAGCTCGACGTTGTAAAGCAAGAGAACCCATGGGGCGTCGGATACCTTCGGCTGAAGCGCAACACGTTTGATCCTGAAATATTAAAACCCGTCCCCCGCCCAGAGGCGTTGCTTCCACACGCCAAGCGGAAGAGATTACTGGCAGCAGCGTGAAATGCG
The DNA here is from genome assembly GCA_016808115.1 of Tetrastigma voinierianum. Taxonomy (NCBI): domain Eukaryota; kingdom Viridiplantae; phylum Streptophyta; class Magnoliopsida; order Vitales; family Vitaceae; genus Tetrastigma; species Tetrastigma voinierianum. The sequence goes on from JAEQBH010004354.1 coordinate 732,550, forward strand.
CACCGAACCAGGCACAGCGGCACAGAAAAATGCAGATCAGGCGGTGGTGAAATGTGGCTTATCTAATTTGTCTTAGCAAACGAATAGATGATATCAATACGCGCAATGATGCGGTATTGGTTATCACGATGGCACGCGCGCATCGATTTGCCGGTGCGAGTGTGATGGTCAGTTCAACAACCGCAGCCTCATATCGTTGAGTGTCGAATGTTCCAGATTAATAGAACCGATCACGTGTTATACTTTATTAACTCAATCATTATTTAACGAAAGGTCATCTCGGGTGAAATAGAATCTCCAGAAAATCGTTTCAGACCTATCGAAGAAAGTCTGGGTTACGTGGCGTTTCGCAACACTCCACCACCCTTCTTCCTTCTCTACTTCGGGGAAACATATCCGGCAGCGCAGGGATCAGGGTCAGCGCAAAGATACAGCTCCGTTGTCCAAACAAAGTCCTCCCTATTTATATTGTTATCACACTTCTTCGAACTCCCGATGATAATCAGGTCTGTCAACGACTGATTTCATATGATCATCAGATTGTGGAGCTGTGAAGACTTTGGTATGTGGTGAGTGAATCTTCATTCCCATTTCACAGTATGACATGAATTTTGATCGCCCTAAAATTTAGGGTTCACCAAGAATCACTCCAACCCGCAAGGAAAACCTCAGTGATCATAATCTGCAATCCCAGATTTGATCAACAATCATTTCTGCAACCCATTCATCAGAGATCCACATTTTTATGAAAACCCTGTATGTAGTCCCTTCGTATTTATAGAGCTCCATCTCCAAAAACCAAACTCATTTACTGCATTTATGTCACAGAAAAAAACACATGCTCAATAAACTCTAACTTATCAAAGCTCACTTCAGACAGTTTAGATAGTGCCTAGAAACACAGACATCACCAATGTAAAAGAGAACTATTATCCCAACAACCCTTTTTAATAAAAATACACGTGAGTTCACTCCCAACTCTTAACATAAAATTACATGCCAAAATGATTTATCCGTAATTTATTAGTAATAATCATAGCCACAAGTCGGTTTCTTCATTTCATGTCTCCTGATGAGAGTCGTCGCATCTGGCACTGTCCCTTCAGACTAAATGTTATCTCAGATAGTAAGAGCCATGCCCAAAGAGAGTACTCCCACAGAGGCTACTCCCTACCTGCGCACACAAGTTCACTTTTCTTGATTCCCACACCACAACAACAATTCCAAGTAAGACATGCACCCCTACTATCAAATTCTACACGCGACCAGATCAGTTCATGGTGGTCTCCTTTATCTAGGTCGATCCACTCCTCTTACTTCAATATGCAGTGCAACTTATAGAATTTGATAGAATCAAAGAACATAGGATCAGATCCAACACTTTTTTCAAACAAGTGTCCAAGAAACATTCAACTTTTTATTTCTTCCTTCAAGATTCATTCAACAAATCGGAATGTCACATCTCAGATCTCCTCTTCTTCTCGCCCATACTTCTAATTTTTTAAGAAACCACTCGTCGACACTTTGTCGCAATATCCAGAGTCGCCCAGAAGATACTCATCCCCCCTGTCACTCATCTACCAACAAAGCTTCTCTTATAGGACTTTAGACAAAGATTGCTCTGCCCAACGGCAAAGCATCATAAACGCAATTAATTATAGTTTATTTATGCAGGGATTTAGCATCTGAAAGAACAGAGGTTCGTGAGAGAGAATAGTGTACCATTATATGAGACACATAAAGTTATGGTAGGAAGAATTCGTAGACATCAGTTTAAATCCAGAGATTTGTCATGGGATTATAGAGAATAAGAGATCGTATAGAGAGAATGGTGAACACTATCACTCAGCTCCCCATAAGCCCATCTTAATGGTGAAGAATGAACTCTCACCCACTTCTACGCAACTAACTTCAGTTATCACATTAGTAACCCAGTGTATATTGAATGTCTAAGTCTGAAATGAGATAGTAAACTCATGAGAACAAGCATACTATGCAGATAAACTTCCAGAGGTTTATGAGAAGGAACAATGTACTTCCTCCTCCTCCCTCCTGCTATCATACAAACCTTTATAAACTATATGCTAAACCCAGCAATAAAATCTTCTAACATGCTATAACACCAGTTAAACAAACTCCTTAACGTCAACTGATTTTTAATTCATCCAACAACTTCCTAACACTTCTTTTTGAACATGTCAACAATAACTACAAACTACACACACTTCAGCTCAAACATGTTTCAAAGAGAAGTCCAATAGTTCCAACTAGTGTCCATGTTCGGGATTGATTTGGGCCAACCACTTTTAGAATAAACTGCAGTAGGAAGAATTCCTACCTCTCGGGGTTTAGGTATCAAGAGGAGGTCTCAAGAACACCTCTGAACCCGAAACTTTCTGATCCCAAATCTCCACCTGGATTCGTGAAATCCCTTATTCGTGCACACGCGTAGCCGTCTCGAGGCGATGGATCCTGCTTGTTCTCGGCCTCACTAACCCGATTCCACTTTAATCCTCGCAGATCCACCTAAACAAGTCCATCCAAACTTCCTTTTCTCCACACTGTTTCAAAATCAAACCAGCATGCACCAACATTTTCATCCCAAAACCCATTCTTTTGACTCTATCTTAAGTCCTAAAGATTGCCCACGTCGCTACCATGTGTCTGATTTACTTATTTCGGTCCCTTTTCGTTTCCGAAAGTTTATTTTGTCCCTCTCGGTTCAAGTTCAAATTATTCTCCTTAAATGGCAGAACCTTACTTAACTATTCTCAACTTTCCTAAATTTTTTCTTAGAAATCCCTACTGTTGGGTTCAACTCACTTCAGTCCGCTTCCTTCTTTGTAAATATGAAACCACTTCATCCCAAATAACAATGATGAATCAACAGCTTGTAAATCCGCCACATCCAGACTAAAAGGTCTCTCATCATAATCTCTGTCTCAGAGGTATATCATTTGTTTCCACTTCCTTTCTTTTTTCAAAAAATTCCAAAAAGTCTTATCCTCGGAAGAAGTGTAGAATCACCCAGCCCAGTATCCCCCAGAACCATGACATGAATGCAGATCAGCAAAGCCGTTGAACATCAGATGGGTGTTCACTTAGGTGGGAGAGCCTGAGTCCGGGTCATGCAATTAGCACCTGGGCAGAGCTGAGTGCACTGTGCCTGTCGCAGATGCACCATCCCAGTGCCATAAACACGCCACCACTCACCATGGATTCATTATTATTTTTTAGTAACTTTTTCAACAACTTTTCGTGGTCACCTGTGGATGCAAAATGGGTCTCACATAAGATCCAGCTCCATTGAGATAGCTCGCTGGAGTGAGAGGGAATGTGATACACCATCATGCACAATTTATCAGCGGACTCTGTAGTGAGTTTATGAAATATGATCCATCCCTGATTGCAGACTATGTTATTATATTATCACATAAACCTTAGGTTTCTCTGATAGAGTCTCACACACAAATGTGTCAATGGAGACTCCTCATTCCTTATTTTCATAAATTGTAAAGGATCCCTGTAAATAAGACAGCATCTCATGGTATCAGGTGTTAAAATATACAACTGATAAAGCTCCTCCAGAGTCACTAATGTTCTTCATCAGCGCAGACCTCCTTGATTTCAGCCTTCAGATTCTCACACATTGAGTGAATCTCGGCACACACCCAGATTCAGACGGGGCATGGAACCGATCCATCAGATTCCATCGTGTGCTCAGTGCCTCAGTTCGGTATACACTGTGTTTTGGGAAAGAGTCCCGCAGCACACATGATTAAATGTATATGAAAAAGAGGAACACTGTTAGAAAACATAACCTGTGCTAGATGTTGTGGGAATTACGATACATGAAAGGCATCATGATATAGAGTGGAAGAGTAAGCATTTGTGCAGAAAAACATAACTTTTCTGTGGTTGTCTCAGAAAAAGAACGAACCCAGTGTGATCGTTCTAGACGTCAACAGGTCTATTAGAGGCTGCGTTAATGCCACAACATTAACAGAGAAGAGAGAAATCTCAAAGTTCTAAACTTGATCCCTAGTTTTCATTCATGCAAATTCCAGAAAAGTCTTGCAAAGAACCTAAAACAAGTGGACTCGATGATATGTATCAATATCGCGTCAAGTTCACTGTACCAGCCCATTCGCCTCATGACGTGGTCACATACGTCAAAGCCTGGAAGCTCCTAAGAGATTGTCTAAATTGTCCTCCATGTAAAACATGAAAGACTTCCAGTGCCACTCACCCCGACGGCCGGGCCACCCGGCCAATGAAAGGAGGAGGTGTTCAATCCACTCACGGAGCATCCGTATGCGTGTTAAAGATGTTATGCGAAGAACCAACCTCCTTCTTCTAGCCTGCTGTACAGCTACGACTTCCGGTAGGCTCTCGTGACAGTACGCGCGCCATCTGCTCGCTGGCATCGTGGTCAATCATCCCAAAATGGAGACACTTCAAGCGTCTCACTTGAAGTTAGGTAGAGGACAGCTCATCGGGCCCAACAGCGGATTACATGCAGATTTATTCGCCTCGAGGTGTGACTGACCTACAGGACACTCAAACCAACCACGCCAGGATGGTTCATGCACTCATGAGAGCTTCCACCCACCATGGCTGTGGAGCTGGGTTAGTCCTGGGTAGCCAGAGACATGGATACCACTAAGATAGATGAGCTACACTTCACCCGTGCCCTGAAGCACCTTTGAAGAACTGCTTTTCTCACTGATCCCACACCTCAAAACACAGAAAACTGGGCTGCAATAATCCAGTTCCACTGGTAAGTGAGCTATAAATAAAGTTACATTGAACCTGAAAGATTCAAAGACAAAGACGAACAAACTAATCAATCCGGGAGTTTATTAGAGGTGTAAAAGGGCAGGTAAAGCCTAGAGAGGGCAATCCATGGTAGTTGCAAAATTTCTTTTCTCCCCCACAAAGTCCTCTTTCCTCTCACCTTTTTCGTCTTATTGTTTTTTACTTCCTTACTCCTGATTATCCTCATGCAATAAGACATCCCACCATAATTTCATACTCACATTTATCATGGTTATGCTGCACATACTGAGAGCTAAGATTTTGTATTGTAAAATTCATCCATTGAATTGAACTAAGCTCCAGAGAAGAAAGCCCATTTTCTTTATCAGTTACTCTCCATCACAACACCTCTTCTCGAGGATGACACCCCGAGGAGTGTCATTTCACTCATTCTTTCTAAAACACCCTCGTAGATGAGCTGGTTAGAGTCCTTCAAGAAGAAGGTCATTATCGTAAGGGATCCTGGAGGTAAATTGAGGGTTCTAAGGTTTTTCACCCAAGCATTCACTTCACAATACTGCTTCCTTTAATTAGAGAAGCCAACCTTCAGTTTCATCTTTCAATGGTTATTATTCGTAAGCTGCGGCTCATCGATGCTTAATGTGCCGATCTGAATAGACGCCTAATAAAGGTTATCACTTATGAGCCTGGAAGGTGAGTCAAGGAGACTTTGTTCAACGATTCATATATTTGCCGCTGAACGCCATTCAAAGATGATCCAGACGAGGGGGTAGTTTTATACCAAATGAAGATCCCATTTCAGAGATAACTATAGGTCATCCTCCCAACGCAGGAAAAGACCTACTTATTTGCCTTGCAGATCCCGCCTTCTCCAATCCACTCAACACTTAAGAACAGATCCTTCTATTTTACATTTAACCTTCAATACATTTAACTTGTTTTACTTTAGTTTTTCAACCATTCTGACCACTATTTTATCAAATCCCAATATCGAATATTAATCACTAGTGTTAAACCGGTATTAGCCATTTTCCGCAGAGAAGAAAACCCATCTCGTGGGCGATCCACAGAGCCACTATGCATTAGCAATGCTACAGCGGTAAGTGTCGATTATAAATTTTGTTGATTTAGGATACCTTACGGGCTACGAATCAACAGGCCCCTACTACTTTGCCATTGGGCTAGATGGGCAAGGGCATGGGTCGAGGTTGAGGCTAGGGCTCACAAGCCGAGACTTCAGGGACTTAGGGGCGTGTCGATGCCATCACACTTCAGATTGAGCTTGCAGACCAGTCGATCATTCAGGGTACATTTCTACTCTCTCGCTTATGGGCAAGGGTATTATTTGATTATGGTGCATTTCATTCCTTTATTACTGCATCATGTGTGAAAGATTTGGGCTTAGAGGTTGAAACCTTGGAAGAGCTACTGCATGTGAGTTCTCCCTTAAGAGTTAGGGTGAACGTTGATCAAATATGTCGGGGTTGTGAGTTAGAGATCTCGGGGATTATACTCACCGTGGACCTTAGGGTCATGGACATGTCAGAGTTTGATGTCATCCTTGGGATGGACTAGTTGACGGCACACCGAGTCGTCATTAATTGTGATTGTAAGAGGGTTACTGCCTACACACTAGATGGAACTTGTTTTATGTTTCAAGGGGATAAACACGATGCTTTATCCCAAGCCATGTACAACTCTAGATGGCATGGGCAGTTAATGGGTTAGCTAGCAAGCCTTACCTTGGAGGACGAGGCGAGACAGAAGTTGGGTCTACCTCGAATGGTTTGTGAGTATGAGGACGTTTTTCTGGATGAACTATAGGGATTATCTCCGTAAAGGGATGTAGACTTCACTATTGAGTTTCACCCTGGTACATCTCTTATTTCTATGACTTCGCGTAGAATGGCGCCTGCTGAGTTGCAATAACTCAAAGTCTAATTACAGGAATTGTTGGACAAGGATTTTATCAAACTGAGCACTTCACCTTGGGGCTCCAATGTTGTTTTCTAAGAAGAAGGATAAGACCCTTTGGCTATGCATTGACTACCGACAATTGAATAAGGTTACTATCAAGAATATGTACCCTTTGCCGAGGATTGATGATTTATTTGATCGGTTGAGAGGGGTGCAGGTTTACTCCAAATAGATCTCCGCACCGGTTACCATCAGTTGAGGGTTAGGGAGGCAGATATCCCTAAGATGGCGTTTAGAACGTGATATGGGCATTTTGAGTTCATAGTGATGCCATTCGGATTGACGAATGCTCCAACAACATTCATGGATCTAGTGATTAAAATATCGCGATATATCGACGATATATCGTGTATCGGTGTCAATCGATACGATATACAACATCGATAATCGGTTGATAGAAATATCGGTAAAAAATCGGCGATATATCAACGATATATCAGTTTGGGAGTGATATATAGCCAATATATCGGCGATATTGCTGATTTTTGCCGATATTTGAAAAAAAAAAAAATTGAGGTGAGTGTCTCATTATAGAACAAAGAAATAGGAGATGAAGAGATGTGAGAGAGAAAATAAAAAGTATTTCCTTAATAGTTAATATCACTTATTGTATGTCTTCCTTAATAATTAATATCATTAATTATTTGTAGAAAAGAAGTGAAGATCAAGAGACGATTAGAATTATTATGTCTTTACTATCATTAATTATTGCAAAAAATTGGAGAAGACCAAGACGGTAGGAGAGAAAATGAAGGGTCTTCCTTATTAATTACTGTTATTAATTTTTAATAATTAATATTAAAATTTAGATTGAAAAATTTTTAAATTAAAAAAAACGATTGTGCAAATCTTAAATACAAACAATTTATAAAAAAAATTTATTAAATGAAATATTTTGAAATTATTTATTTTATTTTTTTAGAATATTCTAAAATATAAATAAAAATATAAAAAATTAGTCATAGTTTTTAAACGTTTAACCAATTATTTTGTATAAATCATAGAAAATGAATTTTAATGTTTATTTTTCAAATCTAATTGATATTATCATTTCATATACCTTCATACTCATTTTGATATATAAATTGAATATATCTTTAAATTTTTAATAATGTATAAATACTTATATATCTCCGGTATGTGAAACCCCAGAAGATTCAGATTTTTGAGGAAGGGTAAACGGTAAATTTCGATCAAAATCCAAATTTTTCTAGATTTTGGATGACGAAACGGACTTCAATGTTGAAATCGTCTCGCAAAATCTAGATACCACGTCGAATTTCTTCGAATTCCGAGACAGTTGGAATTTCACTTTTTTCGAGGCACCGAGAGTGACACGTGACACTTGGCGCAATTTGAGTGGCTCAAGATGAGAAGTGTCATGCTGTGAGCTAGTCAAACATTGAGCTCAAGTGGGACCCTTAGAAGACACATGGCACCATGTGGTTGGGTGGAAATCTCAAAATGAGTGGATAAGGATAAGGGGTAATCCTAAGAGCCAATGAGAGCTTGACACTTGGCAAGTGAGAGGACATCTTACTTGACCAAGCTTGACCCAACTAGTTTGGGAGGGGAAAAAAACAAGAGAAAGAAAGGAAAGGAAGGGAAAGAGAGAGTTGTAGAGAGAGAGACTCCACCTTCTCTCTAAGTTTCCCGGCGATCGGACCGACGTTTTCAGGTGGAGCAAGAGGAAGAGTTCATCCTCACGATAAGGGCTTCGCATAGAGGCTGGAGTTGGGGAGTTTCGACAAATTCCGAAAGGTAGTGGTTTTTCTCCTACTTGGTTTAATCCTTGTCTAAGGGACATTCAAATGGCATGGGTTGTGTGAGGTCGTGAGTGGCCGTGTGAACCGTCCCAAGAGTTTGGGATATTGTACTGGAGATTTCGGGACTGTTTTCGGACCGCTCAGGGACTGATTTTTGGACTAAGTAATTGTCCTTGTGTGCCATTTTTATGTGTTATAGTTAAAATGAATAACGGTGTTGGTTATCTTACCCCAAGGGGAATGTTTGGTTGTATTTTGAACCATGGGAAGCTGCCATATTAGTACACATTAACTAGACTTTAGAACTGGTTTTTGGGTGGGAAATAAAGGGAATTTGGCAGTGAGTCCTTTAGGTAAATTGTAGTCACATCAGTGAAATTGATGTTAGGCATTTGACTTTAATTCGAATTCTATAGACTGCTATGGTCTCATTTACTCCAATGGCCTAGGTCGCCTACGATTAGTCGCCAATGCGCCGTACAAATTTCTATTGGTCAATTACTCCTTTGTGACCTCAAACTTCGGAAAGTCATAGCTTCTTCATCTTAACTCCGTTTCGGGTGTTCTTGGACTCTTTGGGAAGCGCATTGAGTCAATATTCCGGCCATGTGCCTGTGGAGGGCAAGTGCAGTGAGTCAATGGGAGGTAGGTCAGGCTAGCCTGCAGTCATCATGCGAGACTCCAACTTCTAAGGTCATAACTTCTTCGTCCAAACTCCGTTCGTGTGTTCTCTGACTCTATGAAAGCCCATTGAGTTAAGATTCCATCCATGTTCCTGTGGAGGGCATTAGGTACCGGATGGCCTCTGCTATGTGGTGGTCGGTGGTATCGGCCAAGTGTATCGCACAATGCGACCTCCAACTCGAAGGTCATATCTTCTTCGTCCCAACTCCGTTTTCGGTGTTCTTAAACTCTATGGAAAGCCCATTGAGTCCAGATTCTAGCCATGTGCCTGTGGAGGGCAGTGGGTACTGGAGATGGCTGAAAAGGAAGGTCTACCAAGGTGTAGGGTAGGTCGCCCGTAGGGCTGGTTACTTTGTGTGACCTCCAACTTCTAAGGTCAGCACTTCCCTTCTCGAACTCCGTTTCTGCTTCGACTCTAATATGGAAAGCCCATTGAGTCCATATTCTAGCTATGTTTCTATGGAGGGCATTGGGTACTAGAGATGGCTAGAAAAGGCAAGTCGCCAAGGGTGTTCATTAGGTCGGGCCTCTGATAGTGGTCGGGTCAGTAGGGTTGCCGACCATGTGACTCCACTTCGATGGGCCATAACTTTCGCCCAAACTCCGTTTTGGGGTGTTCTTAGACTCTTATGGAAAGCCCATATTGAGTCAAGATTTGCCCATGTTCCCGTGGAGGATAGTGGGTGACCATAACCTTCTTTGAGAGCATGTCTTGCGCAGTGCGAGGTTGCTTGGTTGTGTCCCGATGTAAATATCGGGTTTGACATGGTATTGCATGGCATGTTGTAGGCTATTATGTTGGATATAAATTGCCATGTGTTAACCTAGGGAAGGTTGTATGACATCCTTTGTTTAGTCATGTATCAAGGAAGCGTAAAATGAATGGCATGAGAATGGTTTTGGGAGGTGTGGCGGGAATGGCGGCTGGAACATGTGGTCCCGAAGGAAGGGGACAAAATGTGTGATGGGGGCCAGATCTCGGAGATTCCACCGGCTTGTAGTGGGGCCTTTGTGTGCGATGTAGGGTTGTTGATGGCGAAATTGTCATGTGTTTCTTTGGTATGTTATTACTTGAATTGAATAGCATGTGTTATTTGTGAAGAATGAGAATTGTTAATTCATGCTAATTAATGTGTTAACATGAATAGTTAGAATTATATGAAATATAATTGTGTATGAGCCATTGGAATTGGATATATGAATTGACATCATTAGATTCATGTGCACGGTTACATCGCGTCGAGTCGGGTGTGGGTGCACGGTATGGTCGTTCACCAACCTTGGTGAACGTGTGATGAGCTTGTAGTGGGACGACCTCCAATAAAAGACTCATGGTTCAGATTATAGTGTGTGTTGGGCGAATCAAGAAGGGGACCGTTAATCCCCATATGTCAAAGGCTTGGAATTTGGGTGTAAGAGACCCGCGGAGATATCCGAAAGCTTAGTATGGGTGGAAGAGACCCGTGGCGTGAGCCAAAAGTTTTGTACGGGTATAAGAGACCCGCTGATTATGTCAAGAAAAGCTCTTGTTGCGCAAAAGAATACTACAATTATGGTTATCACATGGGCTTGAGGTTGTGGGTCGGGATTGACAGGATTAGTTGCCCATTGGCACTTGCATTTTGCGTTACTGGTGAGCGAATGAGGCTCAATGCATGCATGTCATTAATTTGCTACTAGTACGGTTGTCACACTTAGCATAGTCATGAAGTCGATTAATTATTTCGGGATGGGCATGATGACATCTCATGCATGACATATGACTGTTCATATAAACACTTTCACTTGGATGTGTGTGGGTTGGTTTGATCCTTTGCATGAGCACTTAGGTAGGAAGTAGCCCTTGTAGGAGATTATCACTGCGGGCTTTGATCACCTCGTCGTGGGACCCCTCCTTTTGAGGTACCACGAGAGACGACCACTATTACGAGAGTCAGCAGACAAAAGAAAGTGGCGGGGTTGTGGCCTTGAGAAGCAATTGTGTAAAATATATTAGAATAATCTAGTTTTAATATGTTTTGTATAAAAGTGTAAAAAGAGTTGTACATCAACTCTTGTGGAATATACTAAGAATTGATTAATTAGCAAAAAATTATACGAAATAGGTCTCGATATATGAACATGTGAGTGTGTTATCAGCGACATCCGATATTCATAGGTTTAAAAGTGGGTTTGATACAGTTTTATCCTTTGGGACCCACGAGGGATAGGCGTGCACAGACTGTCTTAGTAAAAATCAATCATGGTGTAGTAAAAACCAATATTTTTCATGTTGCATGGATGATCTCATGCGCCGGGTATTCCATTCTACCTAGATGGATTAAATTGTGGTGCCGTTTGACAACATCTTGGTCTACTCTGTCCCGAGGAGAGAGTATATAGGATCACTTGAGGATTGTTCTACAGACCTTGAGACTATAAGTTGTATGTAAAATTGATGAGAGGTGTGAATTTTGGCTGCTAGTGCAATTGCTTAGGGCATTTGGTGTGCTCGGGTGTATTGATGGACCCGGAGAAGGTTGGAAGCAATTATGAGTTAGGAGGGGCCGAAGTGATCTTCGAGATCCCCATGGAGTTTCTTGGGATTGACCAGTGTGAGAGGTTCATTGAGGACTTCTCTGATTAGTTAGATCATAAGCGAAGACCAACCTAGGGAGGTCAGTTTTGAGCGGAATGACGGCGTGAAGGCGTGCAGGAGGTGAAAATGGGGCTTACTTGAGCTCTTATTTTGATGGTTTTGAAAGAGGGGACGAGGAATGTCTGATGTATTGTGATACCTCTAAGGACGGACTTTGATGTGTTTTGATGCAGTCCAGGAGGATAGTGGCTTGTGGTTCTCGACAATTAAAGAACCCTGACGATTCCTACACTTGACATGGAGTTAGTAGTATGCCTTTGGGTTTGGCCTTCACTATTTATAAGGTGGCCGGATTCGAGTTCTTCGGACCCACAGAGTTTGAAGTACATTTTCTGTGGGACCTCAATATGAGGCAACTGCAATTGGATGGAGTATTTGGAAGACTATGACTTCACTTTGCATTACTGTCTCAGTAAAAATTGCAGATATGCAAGTGTGTCTCTGCTGGCGGAAGTCACAAGGAGTGTTGGCTAGTGTGGCTTCTCGGGAGTGGCAGATGCTCGAGGCTATGAGACGGTTGGATGCACTCTGAGGTCGGAGCTCGAAGAGTGCTAGAGGAGTTAAGTAGCTAGCAGCCTTCCACTGTGACGGAGGCTTGATCGAGTTTAGGAGACGGGACGTAGAATGTGTCTATTTGGGATAGGGTATGGTCGGATGCAATTGTGAAAGATTGAAATTTATTCACATAGATGGTAGTCTTCGGTATAGGGGACGGGTTGTGGTTCCCTTGTCGGCATATTTGAGAGAAGAGATCCTTAGGGAGTTCCATTGCTCCCGTTTTGCTTTGCATCTAGGTGGCACGAAGATGTACCATGATCTTGTCGCGACGGCCTAGATGTGGGATGAAGAAACGCACAGGGATTTTGTTTAGATTTGTTGTCTCCGTGCTCGTAGTGGGGTTAGGTACGAGACCAAGCTGGATTACTCCCGGCCTTTGCGATGGCCCGGTGGAAGTGGGACGCGTCGATGGATTTTGTGACTCACTTGCCACGAATATCGCGAAGGCATGACGCGATGTTGGTGATAGTGGATCGACTTACTAAGTTGGCACACTTTTTGGCTATGCGAATGACCTTCACTTTGAAGGAGTTCTGCATGTTGTACCTCTGAAGTGTGAATTACGCAAGTACGGTATCTATAGTATCGGATAGGGATCCTAGGTTTACAACTCATTTTGGAAAGTTTCAATGATCAGGGAGCGCGGTTGATGATAAGCACTATTTTCATCCCCCGGGCGTGTAGTGTTGGAGGTACCATCGAGCTTTAGAGGACTGTACTTTTCTGAGCATGCGTTTCTAGATCTCGAGGTAGATGGGAAGAACTGTTTTACCTATAGTGGGAGTTCGCTTTGCAACAATACTTATCAAGTGGGCATACTGACCCAGCACCTATGGGGTATTATGTGGGAGGCCTTGTCAATCTCTGGTTTGTTGGGCTGAAGAGTGGAGAGACCCTGCAGTGCAGATTTGGTTAGAGACACCTCTAAGAAGGTGGATTTGATACGGAAGCGTCTTCTCACGGCTTAAAGCCGACAGAAGAGTTACACCGATAGAAGACAACCTTTAGAGTTTGAGGTGGGGGATCATGTCTTCTTGAAGGTGATGTCTAAGAGAGAAGTGGCCAGGTTCGACCAAGCAGGAAAATTTATCGTCGGGTGTATTAGGCCCATTCGGGTACTCGAGGTAGGTGCGGTTGCTTCTTGGGTTGGGCGTTCACGGTCCTGTTTAGGCCACCACACGACCATACAAGCCACGAACAATCCTATGCTGCGGCCTGCAACAACGAAAAATGAGACACACTAACGGTCCCAAATGTGAAGTTCCAGAAGATAAACAAACCATAAATCGGTCCTTAAAGCTATGCGAAACTGATCTATGACCTTAGCGAGTTTAAGGTAGGAAAAATGAGGCTATGTTCCCATCAATCGGCTCACGGTTCAAGGTTGGAGCAACTTGACCTTTGAATAGCTCTTACGTAAGCCCAACCAAAGTAGGAAGAACCTACCTCTTGGAACATAGAAGAAGGTGGACATAAGGTCCTTCTTGAGCTGGCCTTTGTTTTCCTGACTTTTTCTCTTTGGATCTTCGTTTGAAGCACCGATCCTGATAGCATTATCGTAGCCCTCGTCGAGTAAATGAACTTTAATTTTCGATTGGACCAGTTTAACCTACGATCGAGTCAATCTGAGGAAATCTCGATTTCCTTACCAATCCATCCTTTAATACTATTCTGACCTTAGAGATGTGGCTCACATTTGGCCACATGTCCCTTTTTTCGCTTTAGTTTCGTTTGAGCTCGTTTTTTCGAAAACGACTTTTTATTTAGCGGGTTTCATTAATTCACTGCCATGAAATTTATTTAAGTGTGCTCCACTTTCAGATTTCTCAAAATCACGATTTGACTCATCGATATTCATAACTGCGGAAAATCGCCGACTGAATTCGAATATCTCGAAATTCAGCGAAGTCGCGGTTAATTAGTTTGTTAGGGCGAATCAACTGGTGTTGTGTTTACGAAAAGGTTCAAATTTCTGGGTTTACGTTCTTATCGTAAAGAATTTCTGACTCAAATTCACATTCACATACCCATGCAACAATCATTTTATCATCAATTGACTAAACAACGTACCTTCATCATCAAACAAGAAGGGATAGTTGGCACGTATCGTGTCCTTACGTTCCCATGTTGCCTCCTCCACTCCTTGGTGTTGCCACAACACCTTCACTAGCCTTACAATTTTGTTTCACAAAACTTGATCCCGACCATCCATGATACGCATTGGTCTCTCCTCGAAGGTTTCATCTGCATCAACAACAAGCTCGCCCAATCCACTACATGAGTCGGATTTGGAGTGTACTTTAGGAGCATGGAGGCATGGAGACATGGAACACTTCATGAACACCCGATAAGCTTGGCGATAGCGCGAACGGATAAGCAACTTCACCTACCTTCTCGAGTACCTTGAAGAGCCTGGTATACCTCGACGATAGCTTTCCCTGCTTGTCGAACCTGACCACTCCTCTCTTAGGCATCACCTTCAAGAAGACATGATCACCCACCTCAAACTCTAGAGGTCGTCGTCGTCTGTCGACGTAACTCTTCTACCGACTTTGAGCCATGAGAAGACGCTTCCTTATCAAACCCACTTTCTAAGAGATGTCTCTAACCAAGTCCGGACCCGTGGTGGGTCTCTCTCCTACCTCTGTCCAACAAACCAGAGATCGACACGGCCTCCCATATAATGCCTCATAGGGTGCCATTTGTATGCTCTCTTGATAGCTGTTGTTATAGGTGAATTCCACTAAGAGTAAATGCTCTTCCCAACTACCCTTGAGATCCAGGATGCATGCCCATAGCATGTCCTCTAAAGTCTGGATGGTCATCTCCGATTGACCGTCTGTTTGAGGATGAAAAGTTGTGCTCATCATCAACTGTGTCCCCATGACTTGCTGGAAACTCTTCTAGAAATGAGCGTAAACACAGGATCCGTCCGTCACATGGATAAGAACTACATCGTAGGACTATCTCTCGTATGTACAACTTGCAAAATTCCTCTAGAGTGAAGGTCATCCGCACAGCTAAAAAGTGTGCCGACTTAGTGAGTCGGTCTACTATCACCCACACCACGTTATGCCCTCGCAATGTCTTTGGCAAGTGAGTTACAAAGTCCATCGTAACATGTTCCCACTTCCACCTAATTACCTCGAAGAATTTTGGAGTAATCTGTGGCCTCCTAGTGTTTGCCTTCTACCCCCCTCACGGCACGTGAGACATCGATGGCTTAGAAATCCTAACGTGTTTCTTCATTCTACTCCAATAATACTGACGACGAAGGTCATGGTACGTTTTTGTACCACACGGATACCTAGCGATGCGAGCGATGGAACTCCACGGATTTCCTCTCTCGGATCACGCGGCGGGAACCTGACTCTTACCACATCAGAAGACTACCGTCCGTGTGAATGGCTGGCTCCCTCGTCACTTGTACTGTCCGTGTGCCGGTCCACGTGGATAATATTTAAGTGTCTTGTCTTTGGGACTCAATCGCTGCCTTTCCCTGATGGGAAGGCGTAGCCACTAAGCTTTGAGTACCTTGGGCACGATCCATTGTCTTTATCGTCTGGCCCCATCCCGGTCTCGATCATCTTCCATTCCCAGGAAGCTATACTAGCCAACACTCCACGTGACTTTCGACTGAGCGCATCAGCCACCACATTTTCTTTACCAGGGTGGTAATGCAAAGTGAAATCTGTCTCTAGATACTCCATCCTGTGTTGCCTCCTGCATTTAGGGACCGTGTGTGAAAACATACTTCAGACTTTTGTGGTTTGAAAACACCTCGAATGGTTCACCATATAAATAATGACGTCAAGTCTTCAAGGCAAAGATAATGGCCGCTAACTCTATATCATGCGTGGGGTAACTTTACTCGTGGTTCTTTAGCTGGGAACCATAGCCCGACCCTCGGATGCATCAAAACACATCAAATCCGAGTCATACGGCATCATGATACACTATGTACCTGTCCCTTTGCGGGTTATGCCGTAATAAGGAGTTAGTAGGCCTCTTTAACTTCAATTCTTAGAATGCCCTCTTAAACCACAGTCAAACCTGCACTCATACTTGGCCTCTTTTGGGTCAATTTCATGTCGTCTGCGGCTAACTTGGAGAGTCCTTAATGAACCTCCTGTAATACACTGCCAATCCAAAGAAAATGTGTATCTCGAAGACTAACTTCGGTCTCTCCCAACTCATAACTACCTTTACTTTCTCGGGGTCCACGGGTACCCTCGAAGCCAATACCAAGTGCCCAAGAATCTCACCTCAGTAAGCCAAAACTTACACTTGCTGAATTTGGCATACAATTGATGTTCCCTCAAGGTCTGGAGGACAATCCTCAAGTGACCCTCATGATCCTCCTCAGACTTGGAGTAGATCAAGATATAGTCCATAGAAAACCTATAGGCAGTCTGGGTAGGGTTGGAGACACCTAAGCATAAGATCAACAGACCTCCCGCTGGGCATTCGTCAATATGAATATTTATCATTGTGAACTGAAATACTTATATCGTATTCATAGTCTTAGGGATATCTACCTCCCTAACCCTCAACTGATGGTAACATATGCGGAGATCTATCTTGGAAGTAGACTAAGCCCATCTCGCTTACTAAAATCATCAAATCCTCAGGCGAGATTTACCTATTCTTGAGATAGCCCTGTTCATTGTGATAGTCTATACGGTGAAGATTCTTGTCTCTCTTCTTGGAAAACAGTACCGGAGCACCCTAAGGTGAAGTGCTCGATCTAATAATACCCTTGTCCAACAATTCTTATACTTGGACCTTGAGTTCCTACAACTCAGTAGGAGATATTCTATGCGGAGTCATAGAAATGGGCAATGTACCAGGGTGTAACTCAATAGCGAAGTCTACATCCTTATACAGAGGTAATCCCGGTAGTTCATCCAGAAAAACATCCTCATACTCACAAAGCACACCTGAGGTGGGCTCGACTTTGTCTTGCATGGCTGGGGTGGGCACTTGGCTAACCCATCATTTGCCGTGCCACCTAAAGTCGTACACGGCTCGGGGTAAAGTGTCATGCTTATCCCCTAAAAGCACCTTACAAATGCCATCGATTATTGTGAGAATAACGCTCCTACGATCACAATCAATAGCGACTCGATTATTGCGCCGCAGTCCATCAGGGATGGCATAAACTCAGAACATGTCCATGACCCTCGGTCCGCAGTGAGTAGAATCCATGAATCTCTAACCCCTGATCCGACATGTCGATCAGCGCTCACCAGTTCACGAGGGAGAACTCACATGTAACGAATCTTCGAGGTTTCAGCCTCTAAGCCCGAATCTTTCACGCATGATCGCGTGATGAATGAATGAGATGCACCATAATCAAACAATACTCTTACCCATAAGGCGAGAAGTAGGAAATGTACCACTGACATGGTGATGATCTACAAACCGGCAGGGTGTGATATTATAGACACGCCCTTAGGTCCTTTAAGTCCCGGCCTGTGAGCCTTGCCCTTGACCTCGACCCACGCCTCTGCCCATTTGGCCTGTTTGCGAAGTAGCAGGTGCTTGTGTAGCACCCTAGGACTGATATTGTCTCTCTTGACCCATGGTGGGGTAGGGAGGAATGTATTGAGTTTGTGGGCATACGATGGCAGGGAGGCGGCGTCCGCAACTCTGGGATCCCTTGCCTTGACGATCCCGCTCGTGCATCCAGTGGTAGCAATGGAAACATGTCCTCTGTTCTGTTTGGCTAGAAGCCTTGAACTGGCCTTGGCCCTGCCCCTAAACCCGCTGTGGAATAAAGTCCCTTGCTTCTTCCTAGAGCTAGAAGAAGACTAGTTCTCCTTCCTCTTATCACTAGCACCCGCATCCCAGATGTTCCATGAGTCATCCACTTCCCTCTCTATGACCATAGCTGTCTTAACCATGGAGTCCAAATCTTGCAGGAGAAGTCCCCCAATTTTACCCTGGATGGACAATTTCAGACCATCCTCAAACTTCCTTACTTTGGCCATATCCGTGGCCACATAATCATTAGAGAAATGGGCTAATTCAGTTAACTTAGCCACATATTTGAGCATTGTCATCATTCCTTGTTTCAATTCTAGGAACTCACAAGCTTTTGCATGTAGAGCAGATGCCGGAAAATATTTACCCATGAAGTGCTTGCGAAACTCCTCCCATGTCATTTCCTCCAAGTTCCTTAAGGATTTGACCTAATCCCACCACATGGATTCACCCTCTAGATGAAATGCAGCTAGCCTTATCCTCATGGCATCAGAGGTGATCTCCATAGCCTCTAAGGTCTTGTCAACTTGCCGGAACCAATGGTTAGCTTCCATCGGATCCCCCCATCCCTTGAAGGTTGGAGGATGATGTGCCTTGAACCTCTGGACGTTACTCGGCCCTCCCAGGCCCATAGTTGCACTAGCTTGTGCAATGGTGGCAGTCGCAACACCAATAGCTTCTATGAAGGCTCGTTGGTCAAAGGTCGGTGGTGGTTGGTTGGTTGTTGCCCCGTCCACCGCCTCTACGTCCTCTTCCTTGACTTGCCATCTTCAAATAGCAATTTGAGATTCCTTTTTCTTATCTAACTAGTAGTGCGTATGCCAACTACTAATAGACCTCAACATCCCGAACTTTCCCATTCATTCTTTTTTAGAACTCCTAAGGTTATGTTTTCTAACCCTAGTGTTCCTCTTTTTCCATATACATTTTACCATGCATATAATTCACAACACTGCTGATCATGTAGCATGTAGAGCATAAAACATGAATTGCCTGCGATGAATCTGATAGTGCAAGCACATGCCCATCAAGTCTAGGTATTCATATACCTAGCTCACGATACAAAGCGTAGCGCCCCAAATCTCGGGAATTAGTTGATCATCCATCAACCTACAGAAATACCATTGGATATCATATGACTCGATACCGCATCATTGCGTCCCATTTACTAGGACTCGCAACTTAGCAAAATGGATAATGTCTCCCCTTTTTCTTTTAAGCGATGAATCAAATTCGCCAACGTCGAGTCTCGGGTTTCCCTTGGCGAAGAAACACCGCTGCAGGTGAAGAAACCCAACCAAGATAATAGTTGGGAAAGCAGCGGTACAATATCGCAGCATGAAACGCTCTACACGCGATGCCGACGGTCGCTGACGCCGGTTACTCAATGTCGCGATGATGTCGTGACATCGATCACTCAACGTCGTGACATCGACATCTACGTGAATGATCTTTTAGTGATCATCGCGACATTGCCTTAGGCATGTCGCCCACATCGAGTTGATGCCGCGTTCTCTGCTGATAGTATGACATGCGTAGGTGGCATGTCGCGACATTCGACCAATGTCGCGACATCGACAAACTCCTCAGCCGATGCTCTCACTCGGTCATGTCTTGACATTGCTTGGGGCATGTCACAACATTGAGGTTCGAGGTTTCTATGTCGCGACATCGATAGATCTACTACTGATGGCCTCCCTGGTTCTCTTCGGCACCCCTATCCCTTTGCATTGGCCTAGAGCCTTCACCAAAACCTATATCTCACAAAATACAATGACCATACTAGGTATGTTCATATTTGCCGGAAATATATTCAAGACTTAATAGAACAATCTGTAAGAGTGTAATTACAACTCTTTTACATACATGTACCTATTTGGACTAGATTGTCCCAAAACATCTATTTTTATAAAAGCTCTAAGAGCCATGTTGCCATTTTTCTAATTACGGCCTCAAATGACCGATCCACCAGTACTCCTACACTTGGAATGTTTATCTCATCAAGGGTGAGCCACGCCCGGTGAATAAGCTCTGAGAGGGTTACTCCTTTAGTCTTATCTGAGAGTCATTGCTCCATGGTTCACATCCACATTCCAAGTAAAAACATGCAATTTCTACCATGGAATCCTACATGCCATGAAATGAGATGAGACTCAATCATGTACCATGCCCCGAGTCCTTACCAACTCCCATACCTGAGTCCTTATCAATTCCTATCACACATGCCAAAGCCTTTTCGTGATAAAAATCCATCATTTTAGGATTACATTCAATGATCATTTTACAAAACAATTCGTTTGTTTTCAAACCAAAAGCTTTTTAGATGTTACACCTCAATAATAATTTTATATCCAAAACCATGTATCTTTTTGTGGGTAGTGAATTTTTAGTGTCACACCTCAAGCTTCGCACACCTAGACACTTTTACGGGCTTTCACCACTGGAATTATATCTAACCACACTACCGGGTCTTTCACCCGAGGGGGTATCTACCCTTACTTGCTATTACCCGACACATGTTTTCATTTACCATTTCATTTTCTTGTCATTCTGATGGACTTAGTTCGATAGTACGAACCCACCAATTAACTTACTAAACACGGTGTGTTGATTATAACCATGCACTGTGCCCATTCAATCACGATGTCCAGTGCATATGTCACGATGTAATACGCCATTGCATGACAATTTCATACCCCATATGTAATGATACAAATCATACATTCTACCATGCATCATGGACAATTATATTTAAAGCATATAATTTCCAAATAAACATTCATCGAATTGCCAATATAGTGGACACATACTGTCGACAAAACGACAGCGAGGTTATCATAAGTCAAAGTGGTAACACCTTGAAAGCAGAACCACGATTTGAACATCAAAGTTGGCGCCATGAGACCACAAAACTACAGTGAACCAGTCTTGGTTTAGGCCACCAAATAGTCCTTATTTAGGCCATAAACAACCCCAAAAATCAGAACACACCAACAGTCCCATATCAGAAAGTTTCGGAGATAAAACAAACCATAAAGCGGGTCATGGGCGTAGAAATAATCTGGCCTTACTTAGCAGTTTTTAAGAATGGAAAACAAGGCTAAATAGTGGAAGCCTCCCTGACCCACTATTGAAAGTTTGGAGCAAAACGACCTTTGCAAAAGCTCCCAAGGAGAAACTAACGGTAGGAGCATCCCTACCTCTTCGACGTAGAAAGAAGGGTAGGAAGCTTCAGATCCCATGCAAGCCCAAACCTTCATTTTCCCCAAATTTTCTCTTTTGGATCTTCGGTGAAACCCCTCGATCCTGGTAAGTATGTGTAGCCCCCATCGAGTAAATGAACTTTAATTCTCTGTCAGACGGATTTCGACTAACGGATCTCCGTAAATCTGAGAAAGAAGTTTTAGATTTCTTTCTTTCTCTTCTCCCTCTCTCTCCTAAGGTCAATCTTGCAAGGAAATATGATTTTCTTCCCTTAACCTTATCCTTTAGCACTATTTATAGCCTTAGAGATGTGGCTCACATTTGGCCACATGTCCCTCTTTTTGCTTTATTTTCGTTTGAGCCCGTTTTTGCCCCGAAACGACTTTCTTTCGCCCCGGTTTAAGTGCTAATTATTTCATATGAACTTTATTTAAATCATTTCCCTTTCAGATTTTCTGATCAAAATTCAGAACTCCTCGATGTTAAATCGTATAGAAAATGTGACGATCATTATCTTGCAGATTAGGTGAAATCGCTGGTTAATTAGTCTCACGAGGCGAATCCGTTTATGAAAACTTGAATCTACGGGTTTTAAGCCTTTTGTATCTATCAAAATTTTTGTTTCTTCAACTTCACTTTCTCCATTTTAATAATTTCCTATTATTAGGAAAGGTAAATGTACCTCTTCTCTTATTTTTTGGAAGCTTCTTCTCCTTGTATTATTTTGGATACTATTTCCTATTAAGTTTTCCTATTAAATATAGATGGAATTGAATTAACATTTGCATATAAATGTTGTGGGATGTCTTCAGACTTGGATATAGGTTTGTTGATGACTGTATCTTTGGATACGTGTTTCAATAATTTCTCTCATTCGTCCTTCATGAATAGCTTATCTGGTAAATTTATATAGTTTCAGGATTTATTATTCTTTAAATGTGGATATTTATCGTATGTTAACTAGTGTTTTCATTAAATAATTCCTTAAGAATTTGAAATATAAGCTTAAACTATTATCAAAATCTTTATCTCCTAGATTAATATTATATTTTGGGTAACATGTGAACATTAATTTTGTATGTACTAAATTTCCTTGGATACTTCACAGGTGGCTTTCATGTGTTTGTATTAGTCTTTTATCATGTAAACTTAACACTATTGGTGTATTTAACTATTATATTAGCCTAGATTAATATAACAGCTAATACATGTCTCCTCAGAGCTATACATGTCTCCTCAGCTTTACATATAACAAAAACTCAAAAAGGGATTAATTTATTAGACAAGAGAAAACTTATATGCAGATAAGAGTTTAAATAGTATCTCGGTTACCTGTTATATATAGCAATCCAGTAACCTTCGCACCTTACTGACAGCAGATCCCTTTTTCCCTAACGCCCTCCTGACTTGACGGTACTTGGATAAGTCAGTATCATAGACACTCAATGTATAGATAGCAACTTAGAAAAGGTATATGGAGAAACTTCAAACTTTTATTTCATAAAACTCTCTCTTATCTTACATACAAGCTTCTCTAAGGAAAGCTTATAACTCCATTACAAAAGACTAGATACAAAGAGGGATATGATTTTTCGATGCTCTTCAAAGGAGAGTTCTTCCTCCTTATATATATACCTCTAGACCTTATCTTCTAGTTGTAGATTAGATGTGATCTTATCTTCCACTTGTTCTCTTCTTTTGTTGTTTTCTGTTGATCTTATCTTTTCTTTAATTCACTGATGTTATCTTCTTGGTATCGCGTGTCCTTCTTTCTCTGATAGTCCTCTTTTATTTGTTATCCTCAGTGTCCACCAAAATATGTCTTTAAAAAGCATATTACAATTATAGTGGTTGACATTTATTATCAAATCACTTAGCTGTCATTTACATTTATAATTATTCAGACATGTCTGTCATCTGCAGCTTTAGAATAGACATTACATATTTTTCCAATGGTAATCCACCCTTCAACGTATTTTGTCTTTTTTTCATAACTCTTTGCCTTCTATATTCTTATCTGAAATTTTAATTTAGTGACAATAATAAACTAAAGTCCGGCTCGTGATTTTCTGTCATTATTTTATGTCTCACAACATCGCTATGATTATCATCTAGTTGTTTGTTGCACAGTGGATTGAACAATTCTTTTTTCTTAGATCTATCATTTTTCCAAATACTGCCTTTATCCCCAATGCTCTCATAGTCTTTGTCCATTGTCTGTTATAATATCCTTGTTTTTTGGGTTTATAATCATTTATTTGAAATCTTGATTCTTCATTGTTGTTTATTGTGATGAGGTGATAGGCTTTGATACTCATTCCACTATCTTCATTATATTCTGGACTTATGGTAAAAATTTTTATGTAGAAGCTCTAATGTTAAATCATATTTTCATTGAATTAACAAGTGTCATTAAAATTTCATCACAATTAGGGCTTAAATAGATCACTGGGTGATAAAGCTAGAAATCCGGCATCTTGAATAAATAAAGGATCAATTTTCTTTGTGGTTATGATTCTTGGGTAGATAGACTCGGTAGAGGTCTGGTAATACCCATTATCATTAGGGTTGTTATAGATAAATTCGAAGAAAGTCAAATACTTTCTTTCCATATCGGATAATATTATTGAAGAGATTATGGACATATTTTCCGTTTTTTCTTGTGGAAAGAAGAGGGTATCATCTGAATTTTCTCTTTTTGGGAGGATGCGTCCTTTGAGAATTTGTTATCTGCCAGTGTTGCCTTTTGGAAGACTGTTATTTTCCAGGCTTTTATCCTTTTGAAGGATAAACATTTCTTGAGTACATTGGGAGATATTTTTGTCTTTTGACAAAGATATATCTCATGTCCTAATGTTATCAGCAATTGTTGTTACATGGCTTTTTCCCGGAATGGAGACAGCGTAATCAAGCTCTTTATTAGTGTTTTTTGATGTTTGAGGGAGACTAAGGAACATCTTCTGACCTTACTAATATTTCTCGATTTTCAAGACGTTTTCAATGAGATTTTTGGGACATATATGACTTGAGTTTGCTGTATTTATTAATATCTTTTTGTAAGTTTATTACTTTTTTTTTCAATTGATATAAGAGCATTATAATTTTCTGTAATTATATTTATTCCTTCAGCCATATCGATGGCGATTTCTCGCAGTTCCTGGATGTTATCCGACATTCATGCTCAAAAAGTCTGCAAGAAAATTGTCGATTGCAACACCTCTGACGATCTTGAAATTGTAATAACTAAGAAAGAGTTTGTAATACGAGCGATCTTCTGCATATCTTTCTTGTGTTGTTGCATAAATCTACAGCAGTGTTATGGAGTTTCTATTATAAAAGTTTGAGTAATAAGAATACCTCAAATTTATTAATTCCTTTTATTATTGCAAGTAACTCATTTTCATTAATATCATAATTAATTTGATTATCATTAAAAGTTCCACTTGTATAATGACATATTTCTCCTAAATCTGTTTTTAAAATAGCTGCCAATACTTATTTGAAGCATCTATTTGTAGTATTAAATTGTCATTTTCATTTGACAATCTTAATTTCGGTAAATTTGAACATATGTCTTTTAATCTCTTAACAATTGTGGTATGTTTTTCAGTCTATCATGTTTGGTTTTTCTTTGTTAATAATTTTTTTAATTCTTGTCTTTCTTTTGCTAAGTCTTTTATAAAATTAGAGGAGTAATTTAAACATCCTAAAAATTTATGCATCATTTCTTTAGTTCTCAATTCATCAGGGAAATCTTTTATTTTTTCGGCTATATGTGATTGTAGTCTTATGCCTTCAAAATCTATTATCATTCCTAGAAATTCTATTTCTTTTTTCTTAATATCAACTTTCTTTTCTAAGAGAACTATACCATGTTCTTTATAGAGTGTTATGAAAGTATTTAAATGATTTTCATGATCTTTCTCATTATCAGAGCAGATTAATATATCATCTATGTATACTATTATAAAGGCCAAATAATCAAAGAATATTTTATCATTTTTCTTTGGAAAACTTGAGGAGCATTTTTTAATCCAAAAGACATTACCATCCATTTATAATGACCTCTAGGTGTACTAAAAGCTGTAATAGGTATACTGTCATTATCCATTTTTATTTACCAAAATCCCTAATTTACAATCAAATTTACTGTAATAAGTTTTCTCTCTTGCCAAAGTTATTAAAATTTCCTTATTTGAGATATAATATCAGTCAAATTTAGTATTCTTATTTACCTCCTTATAATTTATCACCATTCATGTTTTTCCTCTTTTTATCTCACTATGTTTTCTTACCATAAAAACAGGGCTAATATGTGAGCTTTTACTTTCTCTTATTAGATTCATTTGCATTAACTCATTAATTTGGATTTTAAAATGTTCTATATCTTCTTATGGGCTATATCATTGGTTTTACTCTAATAATTTTATCATGATCTATCAGTTTCCAATTTACCGAGTAGATTTTGTCTTTCTATTTCTTTTAATGGGTTATCGCTAAAATTTTCTTTCAATTTTTCACATGTGTCATGGACTATTACTTTATAAGAAATAGATGTATTTATTTTCTATGTCCTCCATTTTCTAGCATTTTTGTCATAATTTATTCTAAAATGTTTTAATATTCTAGGTACTCTTATCCAGTAGTTACAAGGTGTTTTAAACATTATAATATAAATAGTTTGTTGATATATTGAGAATTGTTGTAAAAAGTTATTTCCTAATATAATATCGCATTCTATATTGTCATATTGATAAACTTTTCATATTTTTACTATTTTATTGTGAATCATTATTTCCACACTTTCCTTTTGTTTTGTAATCCTTTCTTTATTTCAAGTTACACATTTTATAGAGATTTTAGTATATTTCCATTCTTTTAATAAAAAACTTTTAAATATTGTTATCTGTGATGCCTGAAAATTAGTTAACGTGAATAACCGTCAACTGCAAATTTCTACCTTAGGTCATTGCACCTAAGCCCAGCAGTATTGGTGGTACCATTGCCCATGGACAGGTTACTCGGCTGCGCCTCGGTCCAGTCCCTTCAGGGACAGTTCATTGTATTTAAGTTAAAAACATGAGACTAATACCTTAGACTCATTAGTAAGAGTCCAATCACAACCCTTTTACCATTATTACATACCCGACTATATTGGCAATAGTCCAAAAGAATTTAATTACAATTATTTTATACAAAATTTACGTGCTTGAACTAGTTTGTTCCAGGCACTTTTTACAAAATGATTTATCGAGCTTCCACCAGTGGTATTCTTTACGTCACGGCCTCAATAGCGCTAGTCCACGATGTTATTTGCCGGTTAATGTATGAGGCAAACCACTCATTTTTATCACCTCTATTAGAGCCTTTGTTCCCCTACGATTAGGACCAAATTGAAGCTAGTTGTTTGATTAGAAAATGGTTTATGTTAAGAGTATAAAATGAGTTTAGTCTAAGACACTGCAAGTGAAGTCATACAAGTAGTAAAAATTGGATACAAGTCCAGATATCATTCCATCGGAGATTGACAAGAATTTTGAAATCAACTACCCTAACTACTCAAGATCCACACTATTTACACCTTCTTGTAATGGTTTGAAAACTGGAATTTAAAAGACAAGATAATCCTATATTATATTCCTCTAGTTAAAATAAAATTTCAATTAAAACAAATAAATATTTGAATTTGAATCGAGTTCTGCGCTAGAAATGAACGATAAAGCTAGCGTGAAACAACCAATTTTTGTATTATAATCCATTGATTTTCTCAATCCTGATTTTGATCTAGATTTGTCAAAGATGCCTAATAATGCAGCTTGGATTTCTCCATAATTCACTAATTAGAGGTCCCTGCTTCTTTGAAAGACATGGATCTAATCAGTTCCTTGTATTTAGAACACTCTTAATAAGATCATGGTATTTTTCTTTCTCTATACTTCATACTCATTTCTTAAGACTGCAGATTTCTTGCACCCCAAGTCTAGGCCATTTCAAAACCTCACACCAGTGGTTGTGTCCTCCTTTAGATCTGATGGATTTTATTTTCCTTGATTAGATCTCAGCTAACACATGATCAAGATCTTTCCATAAGATTAAGGTGAAATCTCTTATTATTTAATTTGATAAATAATCCCCTTCAACTTCAACTATGAGTGAATTGGAAATTTATCGAAGTGAACACTTAGAGCTCTTTAGTTCAATAGTAGTCTAACATACCAAAAAATTGAATGTTCCCGACTCTCGGGAATCTCCATACGTAATGCGCTCCGGAGAACTGCTTGTCAGGCGAGGATATAGTCCTTGAAAGGGTATTGGTACTTTTCGCAGAACGATTCAATTGAAAGACAGAATCAATCAAATAAATCCCGAATCCGGGAAGTTCTTTCCAATTTATGCGAAAAACTAGAACTAATAGCCTGCTCTATTCGATGGAAAATTTGTGCTTCTCAAATATTGAATCCTGATCAACAATGGAGTATTGATCAAGAGCGTCCCTTTATCAGCGTAATAGTGAAAGAACCGAATTCTAGAAATTGTTTAAACTTCATTAATTTTAGGCAGTGATTGGAAAAGAGATTGAGCGATTTGATCCAACTTCACAATTCAAAACGGATTGCTGGTTCAGATCCAGAAACAAAAAAAAAATAAAAAATGATTCTAACTAATCTATTCTAAAAATATACAAGTGAGTCTTCTTCAATCGCCCAGGATGCGGGTTCAGGAAGCGCTTCCTCTTGGCCTTAAAACGCTATTTATACATTTCCGATGGTGATTTTTGGTCGAAGGCTTCAAGTGGATTTCCCCAAATTAAATGGCCTAGCTCACTGTTCAGGTCACGACCTAAAGGAGCTTGTCGCGACTAAGTTTGCAGTCATGAGCTTGCGAAGTCTGTCGTGACTTCAATTACTTGTCGCAACCTTAACTGTTTGTTTTTAGCGGTGAGTGCGTGATCGATGTCTTAAATGCAAAGCATCGTTCTTTGCAACCTCTTCATTTAGTTGTTGCGATCCAGTTTCTTTGTCGTGACTTAAGTTGTTGCCTATCCCCTTGATTCTTGTTGCGACTAAGTTTTCAGTTACGACATGAGTTTTGCCTAGATTTTCTTCTTTCTCTGGAATCTTTGTTGCTACATGAATTGTTGTGTCGTGACCAAGTTTAGTTGCTAGTAGTTATGATTCTTGTTGCAGCGAAACTTTTACGGTCTCCGGAAATATTTGTGTCGCGACCTCAATTCATGTCACTTAGCGGAACATCGCCCGCGCTGCGGGATTACGTGTCACGACCTAGTTTTCATGTCGCGACCGCGATTTATTGCCCGACCACTTTGACTCCTGGTCGACACCTTTTTATGTTGCGACATCATTTGTTTGTCTTACGCGCTGTCCCGGGTTCACGACTCGAAGCTGGCGGTTTGTTTAGTTCCTTGTCGCGACATGCAATTTTAGGTCGCGACCAGGTTATTTCTTTCCTTACTGCACTTTCTATTACAACTGGGGTAGGTCGACTTATTTATCGTTTTAATTCCCACCTTGTCGCAACCTCATTTCTCAGTTACAATTGTTTTTACTTAATTCAGCTTCTATTTCTGGTCGCGACCTAGAAAGTATGTCGTGATTGAATGGTTGCCCTTCTCATCTGTGCTTTTGTTGCAGTTGCTCAAACTTAGTTGCAACATGCTTTTAACTTTTCAACCTATTTTCATGTCGCGACATGAAATCAGTGTCGCGACCTCAACTGGTGTCTTCAGCTTGTATTTTGTCGCAACAGCAAATTCCCTTATGGAAACCTTTCCAGTTCATTAAGCAACCATTCCTCGTCGTGACATCAATTATCTGTTCTGGCGAGAGTTGTTTCTTTCGATTGTCGCGAGATAAAAAGGCAGTTAATGGCAAGATCTTTCTTTGAAAACCTTTTTACGTCTCGACAACTTTTCTGCTCTTGTGCATGACTTTCTTTTGGCCTAGACTTCTTTCTTGTCACAACTTGAAGCCTTTGTCGCGACCTCGAATAATATATTTTTCTTGTTGGAATTGCCAAGTCTGTTGTAAAAACCTGCAAAATAAAAATTTGGTAAGGTTTCCATATTTCTGCATAAAAATCAGCAATTATATTGTAACACAGGTTAGAAAAATGGATTTAAAAATCAATGAGTTTTTGACTCATCATTGACCATACTTTGAAGAGGTTGTCCCATAAAGGGTCGATGAAATCTCTCACGACAAAGGGAGTACTCCCCACTAAGTGCATATCACATTCCTCGACCTTTCATTCACATTCAATAAGAACTTGCCAATTATGGAATCTTACATGCCCGTGCCATGAAATGAGATGTGACTCATCGTAACTTGCCATGCGGCGGAGTCCTCCGACTCCTGCATAACGCGCTGTTCGTGGCGATAGCCCAGTCATTACGGTTAATCGATGATCATTTTCAAAAACAAATTTCATTTGTTTATAAACCAAAAACTTTTTGAATGATATATCACAATGATCATTTTATATTCAAAATCATGCGCCTTTTTGTGGGTAGTTGATTTTTGGTGTTGCGCCGCAAGCTCCGCAAACCTAGACACTTTTATGGTCTTTCATTGCTGAGGACTATGTCTGACCATAATTGGCAGGTCTTTCACTCGAGGGGGGATCTATCCCTTCTTCCTAATACCTGACACGTATTTTCTTTACCATTTTATTCAACCGTGCGACTCTGTTGGACGTTGTCCCATTTAACCGAGCCCACCTAATCAAACACCAAACGCGTGTCGATTGCAACCACGCACTTACACCCGTTGTGCGATGACGCCGTGCATGCAATGCAAATGGCTTTACATATTTACCCACTCGTATTACATGCCATAATGGTGTTATGGGCAAATTTTAATCATACTTCATGCCAAGTATCATGGATAATTATATCTATTACATATAATTCACATCCATCACAAAGCTCATGTCAATATATCATAATACACATATATATCAGCGATCCAACACAATCAGAGTCACTCAAACCCGTGACAACGCTCTAATCATCTTTGTACCATCCATCATAAGTTAAATTATATCATACATATATTATCTTATATAATATACAATTTTTATAAAACTTTCTATTAACATAGTGTCATTTGATCAAATATAGGTGCAAGCAAATAATCCATGTAAATTTTGTAAAAATAGGCCACAATAGGGCCACAAACTCAGCCACAACCCAACCTTAGAACTACCCAGAAATTGTCCACAAACAGACCATGAACCGGCCACAAAACAGTCATAAACTATCTAATACAACTCTTTGAAAAGAGTATGAAATGCCCAAATACGTGAGCACCAAATGCCATTCAGCGGGCATCCCAGTTTCTGGGTCCTAGGGCTGAGCTTTCATAGAGTCTAAGAATGCGAATCGGGTTTGGGCCCGAAAGTTATGGCAGATCTTAGGGGTGGAAATTATGAGTTCGCATGGGTGTGGGAAATTGTTCAAAACGGTCCTTGTATAAATGAGTGCAACTTGGAACAACTTATAACATACTTCTTGCCAAGTATCATAGATAATTATATTTACATAATCCGCATATATATAAATTGCAAATATATCTAACATGCATCCGACGAGGTTTATAGTATGTAAACATATTCATGCAATCAGTTCCCTTGTATCATTTACACACAATAGATCCATCGAATACACCACCATATTTCAAGCTGTGGCCATTTGGATTTCCCGACGGGTTGTGTTATAATTGATTGCTCTAAGCAGTCACATAAGAACCTAAACTGGCACTCACATGGTGCGAACTAGGCCATGCAGAGTGCCTGAAAAAGCGACGCGAAATCACGCACACACAGAGCCAAAATCTTTAAATTCAAGCCCCAAAAATAAGGCACCGCTCAGCCCGACTTCTGGTAGACTAGGTGCGGTTAAGACCACTATGCTTAGCCCTTGTCGAAGCACGAGCAACTGACATGCGGACACATACATCTGGCCTCAAAGCAGCGATTCTGGAACTAACGGACCATGGAAACCCGGTCTTGATTCATCAGCGGTTCAATTTAAAGCGTCATGAACCGCTTGCTTGTTGGGATGAATCTATGTTATTGATGGCTCTTAAGCAAGAATAACCCAAGAAGGGAGAAAACCCTACCTCTTAGAGTGTAAGACAATGCTACACTCACTTAGTGTTCGTGAATCTGAAAAATTAAGGAAGAGCAGTTGGTCCTCCTCCCTTTCTCCTCATCTTCCTTTCCTTTCTTTTCCTTTTCTTTCTTTTCTCTTCTTCCTTCCTTTATTTTCCTTTTCTTTCTTTTCTCTCTTTTCCTTTTCTTTTCTGTTCTATTCTCTCTCCACAGGCGATCTAGCGAGGAGGCTCTCCTCGCTCTCTCTGTTCGATTCCACCCATGTCCATGTGGCTGCCCACTAGGAAGTGTGTGATCCATGTGTCACTCATGCACACACAAGACCGATTGCTTGCATGCCATACACTTGGCTTCCATTCTATGGTGTGTCACATCATGCCATGTGGCATCGCTTTACGTCATGGCGTGATTGTCTCAGCAGCGGTGGCGTCACGAATTTGACGAAATTTGTCTAGGCAACAAGATTTCGCGAGATGAACTCAACGGTGAGGTCCGTTTAGTCATCCGAGATCCTAGAAATTCTGGGTTTTCAACATGCGGTAGTGGTAATCTACCGCCACCTTTACGAGTTCAAAATTTACGGGTTTTGCATTATAGTAATCTTGTATCTATTAATCCACAATATATATAACTTGGTTTCTAGGATATTATTATTATAAGTACCTGTGAATGTTTCTTTTTCATTTTATTAGCAGAAAACACATGTGTTATCACTATATTTATTATTACTTTGGCAATCTTATATTTATCTAATCTATCAAGGAAACTATTTCCTAAGAAAATATCATAATGTCTATTTCCTTGCATTCTATCATATTTGTAGCAATCTACCAAAAAGGTTATTCCTTGTAATCTTATGGGTATTTCTATCTTTAAATTACATTATAATGTTTGACCATTATAATTCTTAAAAACATACGAGCTTGTTATACTTCCTATCATTTCACATTTATGAAACATGGATATGGTTTACCTTCTTTGTGTCTATTAAAATTTTGTTCTTAGTTCTCTCTCACTTCTCCATTTCCTTTATTAGGAAAGATGAATGTACTTCTTCTCTTATTCTTTAGAAACTTCTTCTCCTTGTATTATTTATGCTACTATTTCCTATTAAGGAATTTCCCCTAAATATGGATAAATCAATTCTTTATATATAATATTCTTTAGGAATATCATTTTCAAGACTTAAAATGTAATTCGTTGGTATTTTTATTATATCCAACTTTTGAGATTCTATTATTTCAGTAATTTCCCTATATTCATCACTAATTTTAATAAATAAAACATCAAGTAAATTTTACCATAGTTTTGAGTTTGATAAATACTTCTTTAAAGCACCTGTAACCACATTGTCATTACATTATTGTCAGCACTTTCATAAATCTTCCTTAAGAATTTGAAATATAGTATTCTTTTTCAAAATCTTTATCTCCTAGATTAATATTATATTTTGAGTAACATGTGAACATCAATTTTGTATATGCTAAATTTCCTTGGATACTTCTTAAATGACTTTCATGTGTTTGTATTAGTCTTTTATCATGTAAACTTAAAACTATTGGTACATTTAGATTCTTAGAGAATAATGATTTTATTATTATTTATACTCCTGCCAAATATGCATACTTTTTTTTTTCTCTTACTTTTTCATTTTTAATCTTACTTAATGTTTCATTTATAGTTTCTTTTGTTAATAAATTGAGCTTTATGTTTCCTTTACCTTTGTTAATTTTTATACTTCTTTCTATCTTTTGGTATTCATGGATTGTATATTTTTTATGCATATATTTTTTATTTAGGTATCTTAGCAATCCTTATCTTGAGGCTTTCAGATCAAAATTTAGATTCTGGATTTTCTGTAAATTTCTATTATCAAAAATACTTTTTAATCTCTATCATTCCTGATATTCTTTTATAACTTTAATTCATAGATATCAAATCTTCATGAAAATTATTTCTTACTCATTACGTATCACTTGTGAGAACTATTATCTGTTTTCACTATAAACATACCCTTGCACCACTATCAAAACTTAATATACTTTCTAAATCATCTTCTATTTTCCCATATGATAATCTTTTTATTTTTTGACATTCTGTCTTGTATCCACAATTCCTCCATATTTCCAACATTTGCATTTGCTTTTGTCTTTTGATGTATTTTGTGTAATATTCCTCATTTTATAATTAAATATTTTCTTGTAATATTTTTTAAATGGTTTTCTCTATTCTTTTCTAAATATTTTATATTTTGTAAATCTTTTCTTGGTTTCCTATTTGTTTTCCAAATTTTTCTTTTCTTGTCTCATACCCCAGTTTCCTTAGATGTTCAAATATTTTTGTTACAAATATCTTTTCTGTTCTTGCACCTTTTACTAAGCCTCAAGTTGCATATTTACTAATCTTTTTTGTAGTAACCCTAGTAAATGACCCAATTGGCGGTCGGGACGAAACCGAGCTGCTGGTTAAAATTTTTTTATTCGTTTTAACAGTGTCGCGACTGAATCTGACTCGACCGAAGGGATTCGAGCAGGGCCGGTTTACTCTGACGTTTTCAATTATCTTATCAAAACATTTTCTTTATGTTGTTTCCCTTTAGGTTTCGATTTACGCGGAAGCATTTTCAAATGGTATTACAACATTTACATTTCATAAAATGCAATTTCGGTGAAAGCATTCTATCGCCCTTCAAAATATATACAAAAACAAAACATTTCTTTGGAGCTCGACTATTTGTTTACAAAATATCCCATGTTTAAAAAAAAAAAGAAAGATGATATATGCATGGTGGGGTATGTACTTATACGCCGCAACTTGCTTTATAACTCTGCGCTTCACGATCTTGTCTTCCTTCCTGTCTACTCGAAACCTGCGCATAGATAAAACTACACGCTAAACATTTTCATCTTGTGGTTACATCGATTTATTAATCTCAGTTTAATGACATGCATTTAACGTTAACCATGTCTATTTATATGGAAACATATACTAAATGCTTGTCGTTTTAAGCATGCTTTCATTTTACAATCATTTATTATATCACAATATGCATTTTCAATGCGACAATTAATTCACAATTCAATTTATGAGATTTAAGCATACATAAAATTGCATTTACACTCATCAATTTTAGTTATTTCACTTTGACTATTCAATTCACATTTAAAAGGATTCCGTTTGATGAATGCGATCCTTATTATCGATGCAGCAAATGTGCTTACACTTTCGCTGTTGGTCTAAAAATCGCGCGGATCTTAGTTTGTGCACCTGACGTGGTATCGACCCAAATAATAAATGCAATCATGACGGATGCATTCGGTACATCCGCCAAGTGGGACATTTCTTTGTCATATCGCCAAAAATAAAGCGGCGTGAGATCAGTTAGTGCATCGCGAGTGTCAGGACATTGGACAATTTTAAGGAATTGCCTTCGTGACGGATGCGGGTTGGTGCATCGTCAGGGCGGTTTTCAAAAATTCGTATATCATTCAATTCAAGAATGTCGAGAGTACGACTGGTCTCGTTTACAATTCGATTTATCATTCACATTCATTCGGTTTTCAAATACCACATTTCGTTCATATTCACTTCCATTATCGTCTTTTCAAGGATATACTCAATCTTTATACTCATTTCATATACTCATTCACATACTCATTCATATACTCATTCATATACTTATTTCATATACTCATTCACATATTCATATACTCATTCATGTACTTATTTCATATACTCATTCACATTCTCATTCATATACTCATTCATATACTTATTTCATATACTCATTCACATACTCATTCATATACTCATTCATGTACTTATTTCATATACTCATTCACATACTCATTCATATACTCATTCATGTACTTATTTCATATTTACTTGGTAAACTACCAAAATACTTGAAATAAGAATAAGTCGAAGAACAAACTCAACAAACTTTTCACTTTGATTCGATCCTCGAATCTCAATCTAGGTTGGCTTTTCCTCCTCGTAGCCCATTCCAAAACCATTAAGAGTGATATTATTCGTGCTGGGGAAGTGCTGAGTGGTTTTGGATTCAGGATATTTTTTTGGGTTTAATTTGAGTTCCAATTTCCATGGTATATATAGATGGATTAACCATTCGATGGGCTTTTCGTAGAGTCTAAGAACACCCCAACCGGAGTTCGGACGAAGTTAGAGGTCATACGTAGTCACACCGGTAGTGACGACCTCCCGGTAAACTCGATTACGACAACAGTGAAGCCCCCAAAACCGGGGTGTGACTACCGAATCAACCCGTGGAATACAAGTGGATGTCGGGTTACAGAAGCGCCACTTTAGAAAATCGGGCGAGTCTCAGCATGCAGGGGAGCTCTGCAAATGAATCCACTGCGTAGAGCACATCCCGGCTTGGTCAATATAGTCACAATGATCTAGTATGGATAAAAACGGCCTCTTGGGCCCATCCTACAATATCCATAGAAACATACCAATATGAATCAACTATGTCAATAGTTCCCAAAGTTCAATATTTACTCTTATACAACATGTATATTAAAATATGAATTCTAATACATGTAAACCACCAAAGCCACATTCAGGCTTTCTTCTAGAACTACGGCCTCTAGGGCCAAATTTGTCTCCTCATAGCTCCATGTACTTGTAAAAAGGGGGTCCCACGGCCAGGGTGGTAATGCTCGATGGGAGAATCATTACTAAGTGGGCTACTCACCACCTAAGTGCAGTGCAATGTTCCAAATTAAATACACATTCAAGCAAATGCATGATCCTACTTGAATGTCTGCACGCAGCCAACTCGGATCAGGAGTCTTCAGACTCCTCTGCTAAGCCTCGTATGAGAATTATTAATTTGTTTGTTGTGGACAACCCTCAGATGTATATATATCAATTGAGTAGCTGATTGATATGTTACTGTTTGGACTACCCTCAGGTGAATATATATCCAATTGGGTAAAGCTCAGAAGCGATTGATATATTCTTTGTTTAATGGAATACCCTCAGATGAATATCAAGCCCCGGGCCGCTCAGACGATTGATATTTTAGTTTGGACTACCCTCCGATAATTTAAGTTTCTAGACAACCCTCCGAACCATTTTCTCTAGACTCATCTCATGCACTCACTCCTATAATCATAGGGTGTTCCAGTGCATATGGAATGCATGTATCTTGGGTTCGATATGATCCCCAATCACATTACAAATATATAAGTGAATATACTGCATAATTCAAATCACCTCAATCATGTTATGTAATTATACAACTCATACATCGAAATTAACTCTAGCCAGGCTATTAGTCAAACACGAAGCGGTGCGACTTGAATCACTCGAGCAAACACATTTTCACACAAAAATATATTTTTGTGTCACTATTCGTTCAAACACACAACCATTCATCGGTTCACTTTGTGAACGCATTTCAGCCATTCTAGAAGCGATTTCAATCGAGGCATGATTTTAATGCATAAATTGCCCACAAACGGCCCACTAAAATTACGGACTATCACGACCCGATCAAAAATTCTCAAAAATTTTCCAACAATTCGGTCCCAAGTTTTGGGACCGATCAATGGCCCCTCACGGCCTTAAACCAACCAATACTTGGTTTATTACAATTTTGGTGAAATGAAACACCCAAAACAACCTCACGGTTCTGACTCGACATTTTGGTTTCCAAAAATTCATATCGGTCGGTCCCGAGGTTTGGGGCCAGATCAAATGACTTCCGTTGAGCTGCATGCAACGGCTATTGAAAAGCGCTTAAGAAGGAATATTAAAACTCAGTAGGGAGAAACCCTACCTCAAGGAGTTTGAATAAATTTCCTAAATCCGGTACCCACGCGAAGCTCTCTCCGCGTAGAGCAGTTCTCCCTCTTGTGCGAAAATTTGCGCCAGACGGTTGGATCTCGTGTATTTCTGAAGTTTCTCTCTACAAAAATTCTCCTAAAAAAATGACTCTGGATCACGATTTTTAGGTCTGCGTTTTTCATCTTTTTGGTTTAATGAAGAAGACCAACCGTATGCATCTTTTGTCTTTAGTGACTTAAACTTTTCTAAAATGGCTAGTTATGTCCCTCGTTCCCTGATTTGATATTCGATGCTTATCTGGTAGTCATTTTACATCATTTCTCTACTCATACCCTCATGGCACATGAGTCGTGTTATATCATGAGCACCCAATCGCATCGAAATCATTAAGGCACGAAACACGATGCCTCGAAAATATCACCGACTCCGTCTCGGGTGTGAAGGTACCTTTCTAGCTCGAATTTCGCGAGGCGATTCCAACGGTGTCCAGTTTTGTCATCCAGAGATCTAGAGGAATAAATCATGATTTTATGAAATTACAATTTCATAATCGAAATTACCGAATTTTGCCCTTATTCAGTAAATTTCTCGGGTCTTACAAACACCTCGATCATCACTATCCTCTGGCATATGAATGGATTCTTGACTCGATGGGCTTTTTCCACTGAGTCCAGAACACCAACGGAGTTCGGGTGAAGGGTTATGAGTCTTCGAGTTGTAGGTCATACGTAGTGTCACCGGTGTGACACAGTGACCCGAGCTGACCTCATTAAACTGATTGACACCTCAGTCCTTTTATTTGCTTATCCTCCATCGGTGCTCTGGGCCGTTCTTGACTCAATGGTCTTTCCATGGTCAGAACACCCAGCCAGTTGACCGAAGGAGTTATGACCTTCAGAAGTTGGAGGCCATACGTAGTCACACCAGTAGTGATGGGAAATGGCCCGAGCTAACTGACGGTAAAAACTCGATCGACACCTTGGTCGACATTTGCTATCCTCCTCGAGGCATATGAATGGATTCTTGACTCAATGGAAGCATGAGTCGAACTACCCCAAGCAGGATTCGGACCGAAGGAGTTATGATCTTCCGAGTTGGAGTGCATGCATTAGTCACACCGACCAGGCGACCTCTGGGTGGCGAGCCTCTAACCAAGCCCCAGCCTCTGCTGGTGACCTCTAGTTTGACCTCTGTTGACCTTCTGACCTGACCTCTCTGGTGACCTCTCTGACTCCAGCCTATCTAACTGACCTCTTTGGTGACCTCTCGGCTGACCTGCTGAGTCGGTGGCACCTCTGCTGAACTCATGCGGCCTTTCTTGGTGACCTCTGTGACCTCTTGGTGACCTGGTAAGAACCACTCTTAATCTATAGAGGTCAGTTGAAATTCAAAAGCCCTAACATCCTGATTAATTGATATTTGGACCACAGTACCATAAAGACTCACTTCCAAATTCCCTTCACTTCGTACTTGCATCGGCTCTAAGGTCCCGAATTTAGTGACCTGACCATGAACAACTTTGACGTGGCCAGCGACTCGGTAAAAGGACCATAACGGTCTAAAGAGTCGAATTGAAAATTCAAAATCTAACATCAAGTTCATTGATGTAACTGTAATTACAGGACTCACACTAAATTCCCTTTATTTCTTGCAATCAGCTCTAAGGTTTGGCTAATGCCTTTACACAATGTGGCAGCTTCCCATGGTTTTAAAATACAACAAACATTTCCCCTAAGGCGAGAGATAACCACCACGACCCTTAAGGTAGAAAAATAATCAAGTAGGAGAAAGGCCTACCTCACGGTGTTTGTCAAACTCCGTTAGGTATCTACTTGCGACTCTTGTCACGAGAAGAACTCCTCTTCTTGGCTGGAGACTGTAATTAAGATCGTTGGAAAATCTAGAGAAGGTAGAGGCCTCTCTGCCACAACTCTCCCTTTTCTCTTTTTTTTTTCTTTTCTTCTGGATCACTCTTAATCGTATTTTAAAAATGAGGAAGCTTCCTCCCTCTTTCTTTCATGCCACATGCCATTTCCTTGATTTTTTCTTCTTTTTCTTTTTTTATTTTTATATTTAGGTCCCTCTATTTCTCTATTATTCTTCATTTAAGTCTCCTATTATTTTCTCCTTACTCATTTATTTCTCCTAATTTCACTTAGACATATAAACTTACTTACAATTGACCCTTAGGTCCCCATTTTACAATTTCATATTTTCTCTTTTTCACTTGGGTTTATTTCGGATTAAAATCATTAATCAATATTCATCTAACAATTCGAAGAAAAATACCTGTTGACCCAATTATACCGAATATATAATAATTTTTATTATAAAAATTCTAGGTATTTTGAGGCGTTACACTTTATTGAAATTATATTTTGCTCCCAGTATGGCGTCTTAGTTTTATTTTAAATGATAGCAGAAATAATTACTCCATTTTCCTAGTAATTTCTCATAGTATGTATTTGCCAAGATTGTCATATTCATATTACTATCAATCATCATCTTCCATTTCTAAATTC
Organism: Tetrastigma voinierianum; assembly: GCA_016808115.1. Lineage (NCBI taxonomy): Eukaryota > Viridiplantae > Streptophyta > Magnoliopsida > Vitales > Vitaceae > Tetrastigma > Tetrastigma voinierianum. The sequence goes on from JAEQBH010004354.1 coordinate 772,392, forward strand.
CGCATGTATATTACGTATATCATTCATCTTACAAATTTGCAATTGTGCTAATTTATTTCTAGTTTTTCTTATATCTTTTCTTCTTTGCTCTATACTGTCTGTCATCCATTGTTCACCTAGAAATTCATTTGCTATATATCTAATAAAAGTATCTACTCCTTCAAATATGCTACTTTCGAAGGCTATAATAGTGTTATTTATAATTACATTAAAACTATGGGCGGATAATCCTTCCCACAAAATTTTAACACATCCTGTTAATGTTCCTATCATTATTTAGGTCTTAGTATTATTATCCCAATTTGTTCCTTGTGTCATAAAGTATAATGTCATTGCATGTTATTATTTATTTAATACTGTTTTAATATCATTTTGACAGTCTATGTCTAGGTATACTCCTATATTTCCTAATTGTTCAATTTCTGTTTCTTTTGGTTCATACTTAGGTATTTTATATTGTTTTTCAAATGTTTTTGGGTATTCTTCTTTTATTTTACTAAGTCCTTCCTACATGTTCTATAAGATTCACATATTTTGTTTCATTTAAATTCATTATCTGTATCTCTATCATTATATCTTCTATTTCATTTTCACTTATTTGACTCATTATATTTAAGTATTGGTCTAATAATTTTCATCTAGACTTCCTTTTCCTATATCTTCATTTTTATACGTTCTTTTCGATATTTTAAATATTATTTGTTTCTTATTTTCTCGATGATTCCTTTAACATATTTTGAGTCTTTTCCTATACTTATAAGAGTATTTTGTTGTATTTCCATTTTTATCATTTTATTTTCTAATTTGTTCATTTTTTCTTCAATTTTTTCCAATTTATTGTCGGTTCTTTTTACAACCTTTAATATTTCTTCTATTAATATTTCTATTTTTCTAGATTCAATGTTATTTGATTTTTATATCACTTGAACCTTTTCTAAGGGGATCCAACATATGATTTCTTTATTGGTTTAATCCTTTCTCTCACAAATTTGTAATATTTGTAGAGTCCATATTCTTTATTTTGACTATATCTTTCCATATAAATTTCATATTTCTCTTTTTATCAGATTTTTAATTATTCTTTGATGTTTGTTCTTCATTCTTGTTTTTTATTTTTTTTATTTTCCTATTAGTAAAGTCTTTACCTAAATGTTGTTCTTTTTCCTAAATATTTATCAATTGTTTTTTGTATGTTGGACTTTCTATTTTATTTGAATTATTATAAAATATTTCACTAAGATCTTCTTTTTAGTTGCAAGCTTTTTTAGTATTATCTTCTATCAGATTTAAATCTAAGGTTATAATAATTAAATATATTTTTGTTCTTAAATTTTATATCTTAGTTTTTTTTAATATTTCTTTTTTCATTTTTTGTGAGAGATTTAGTTATATAATTGTTATTGATTCTTATAAAGATATTTGAAGTTTAGCTATATCTAATATTTTTAATATTCCTTCATTTGTTAAAAATTCTAATTTATAATAAGTTAGAAATTCTATTTCCTATCGTGTTATAATTATCATGACTTTCTACCTGGCCTCAGTTCTTTAAAGCTCTTTTAGCTAATTCCATTACCATGAATTTGGCGTAAAGGAAGATGTGTGGTATTTGCTTTTTCAAAGACTTGTCTTTATCAAGACTCACAAAGACTTTCCTATCCTGAACGTGTAATAAGATTAATATGACTACTATAATCAATAGTCTTGTAGTGTTCATTTCTTATCAAAAAATTTTGGAGACTTTTTACTACCTATTCTATTATGAATCTATTGTTCGTCGTTTGATATGGCTCTACTTTCTTATTATATTATTCATTTGTACTGATAATCTTATCCTAAAAGATTAAAATATTTTATATTATTTATTAATCTTGTGGTTTAAGCGAGTTTTCTCACAATTTTTATATTCAAATTCTCCTATATGATAATAATTATAATTATCTATCAAATTTATTATTGTTTTTGTAATTTCAATTTTGATTCTTTATCTTGTGTATTTCAAAATTGTCTGTCATGTTTGTATTGTACAGAATTTTTGTGCTTACTATTCTTGTACTAAACCAATTATGTATCAGGTCATTACCGTCATGAAGGCTGGTATTGTCATAAAAAGGTTCTTGGGTCAATTTTGTTAGCATATTCTTTGTTAAAATGTAAAATAATATTATTTTTTGATTCAAAAATTTATTATTTCTAACTCTCTAACAACCAAATCTTTCATTGTTATTATGTCATTGCTTCCTTTATTTGTTTATTTATTTATGGATAAAGATTAGGAGTTTTGAACATGTGTGTAGGTTAAAATGGTGGATGCATTAAGTTAAATGAAGAACTTTTTGGGTTTTTATCTTAAAATCCTCCCTACCTTCTGAAACACAGGGACGATTCCAGCTGTGCTGTTGGGCGATCTGAGTAGAGGCAGGCTTAGCAAGATCGAAGTGCTGAAGGGGGGGATTTATTTGAGTTTCAAAATATTTTTTGTGAAGTCATTAAACTTGTTAATGAATTCAATGCATTAAATATAATTTAATTTTACATATAGTGACTTTTTCGTACCAATTAATTTAATTTAAAATTTTTAATAACTAATGAATAAGATGTTTAACAACCTGTTTTGAATTTTTAACTTCTCGATAACTTCTGAAGCTGTTGGCTCCCATGGAAGACTCTCTCTCTCTCTCACATTACATATTGATTCATAGCCTGTAGGGTATCTTAAATCAACAAAATTTATAACCTAATACCTCATGCCTCTTATGCTTGTTATTACCTATAGGTATCTTGGCTCTGGGGATCATCATGGATGAATTTGCTGTTTAGTGGAATATTAATACTAAGATTTTACCTTTGGTGATTGTAATTTGGATATTAGAGGATGGATAAGTGGTTTTATTATTAATCATAACTAAAATGATGAAATAGATAAAAATTCCTTTGAGAGGTGTTGGAAGATCACCCGGAAGCCCAGTCCTAGGCAAAATGAGAGTTCCTCAGGAGTCTTTTCCACCATTGAGATAAAAGCTTATAGTTGCCTCCCGGGTGGATTTTGGATGTTAAGGATTGGATAAAAAAAGTGGATTTTTGTGGTATTAAAAGTAAAATGAAATAAAAGCGTAAAATAAATCATGAAGTGTTGAGTCTAATTTGGGCTTGGGATTCTGGGACAAATGAGGGTTTATCTAGGGATCTTTTCCTGCGACATAGAGATACTTCATATAGTTGCTCCGAATCGGATTTGGTTTAACTATAAAACGACCCTCAATGCTATCATTTACAAATATTCAATGTCCATTGTGTTCTTGGTCGGTTAAAACCAATCTCAGCGGAGTCGCATTTCGTGACATGAAGCGGTAACTAATCCGGCATCTGGATCTAACAACCGGCATCCAATGGCCGTAAAGCTTACCATATACGAACCATTCAAGATTGGTCGAAGGATTGAAACCTAAAGTGGAGGAGAACATCGATGAAAGAAATACCTCGTTGAAAACACCCAGGCCCACTTTCTGGTTCCCGCCTGCTAGCCCCTTCTGCCCGAGGAAGGAGGGTTCATTGCTCATCCTTTGAATTGTCATCAGCAGGGGTGTTTTGCTAGTAGCAATGAAAATGGAAGAAAATGAGACTTACAATTTCTAAACCTCGAAATTCAATAAAAATTATCTTTGAAGATTTTTAAGATGAATTATTTTTTTAGGATTATATACAACCAAAATATACCAAGTACCAAGTAACAATAAGGTGAAGCATTGCATAGGGATAGTTTGGGAAGAAATACAAAAGAGCAACAAAGTCAACTAAAATTGTTTGAAGATTATGAGTTTCAACCCCTTGCGAGGGAGTGTGGGGTTTTCTTCTTTCTTCTCCTGTTTGTACTGTGTTATGTCTTGCATATTACAGTTGTATTTCTGTGTTTCAATTGATTTCTTCATGCTCAATCTGCGTCACATCTTCAATATTTATGCTTTGTAGAAACTCTAGCCACCTGGGGTGAGGCATAAGCATTGCTGGGTCATTCAATGTACCAGCCTTGAGTCGATTTAGGTGATTATTCTTATAAAATGCTTAAAACCCGGAGTTTTAAGAGTATAAAACAACACTATTTTGGTAGTAATTACTCCCCGAGCTGGGCACATTTGCCTGAATCTCACCCAGCAGTGGAAGGAAGAATCAAAAACAATCAAGCAGATGGAAATATATATATATATATATATATACAAAAGTGGTTTGCAAATAAAATGGGGGATAATGCTCAACTTTCAACAAGAGTCACAGAATTAGTTTTCACAAATAAAATAGGGGATAATGCTCAACTTCGACAAGAGTCTCTTGTCCTGCCGAGACTGTCTCAGAAAGAATGAGTATGCAATTCAAAGTATCAAAAGGTGTCGGCTCTGGAGGAACCGGCACGAGCCTTGCACAAAGGCAAGTGTTGTGCTTGTTCAGTTTTTCCCAAAGCATAGTCGTAAACTACTCTCTCCCTAACCTGGTTCTTTTTCTGTCATATAAATTCCTTACTAACACCAATGATCCATGACCATGACTTCTTTGATTCTCTTTATTATTTGTGAGTTAATCTTTAGAGTCGAACTCTGTATAAATGTCCATGTAATGAGGTCCATTGATGATCTTTTTCCTAACCAATTAAGGTTTAGGGCCTTCGAGTCATAAGGGGATCTCTCAACCACTAACCTTCCAGGTTTACCAGGACTTTTAATGAGCTCGAGGACCGGCTACACAATTGCTAATTCCACCTATCCACCCGTGTAGCAACAACAAAGTCGATGACTCGACTGATTTAGTTGAGGTATCGAGCTACAGGGCTTTACTTGTATGCGCCCAGGATGCATTACTCCGGGTTTCAGGGGCAAGTGTCTATGATTTTTTGAAAGACTCATTTGGTGTTTTGTTGGGGTTGGGCCTATTAAAAGAAGATGGATCAAAGAAATACTCAGGAGGCCATATTTTGGGCCAGGCAGACGGTTTTGGGGCTTATGTTAAACCTATTATTTATGATAGTATTGATTTTAAGTTCAAGGGTGGAGCTTATTGATGTTGAGACAGAAATTTCAGCGGTTCATCGACTAGAATCGCATGACTTTTAATCCCCAATATCAGCAACATTTGGACCAGAGATCATTTTCTCATATAGGTTGGGCATTCTGAAAAAGGTATGTAAGGTGAAATTGAAACAGCAGCTGGAAGCATGTGTTGAGAGGCTAAAGGCATATGCTTCATCTTTTGAGAAGGCAGACTGTTGGCAAGTCATTCAACTTCAAACAAGCGGACAGCAAACATGGTAACACTTCAACCGTTAAATATACGATAGGATAGCGGCTTTGTTCAAGTCTCCGGTAAGAGTGCAGGAGCGGAAAGCTTGACTAGGAAGAAATGACCTCCTCAAGTAGTCGTGGAGGGTGAAACCTCATCCTCCTCTTGTGTCTGATCCGGAGCGGAATGATGAGTAGGTGGTGGGCGACTGTGAAGTTGAGGGGCTGGGATGATGCATGACTCCGATGGTATGGCTGTTTGGACTCTGGGTGGTACTGTTAGGAGTGCACCAGGTGGTGCCTGACTTATGATCTGTCATTTATTCTTGGATGAAGGATAGTATGGCCAGGTGTTCTTGAACCTGACGGGATGGTTGTATTGTGACGAGGTTGACTTAGTCCACCGACCCATCCTTTCTGACGTGCGGCAATCTGATGCGAATGGGATAATGACAAAATTACGGACATGACCATGATGTGAGAAAATCTTGAGTAGTGATGTGAATAAGATGCCATTAGTGGTAAGAGGTTAGGTCAGTGGCTTGATGGAGAGTGAAGATGTGGGTGTTGGGGCGCAGGTGGAGCGGACCCAGTGGGTCGAGGTAGTCGCTGATGTAATATGAAGTCAAGAATCTAACTAGAGGCTCTTTGGAGGCTGTTTGGTTGTGGTGGATCTCTCACGGGATGCCTTGTGGAGTGGGAGAATCGTGTATGGCACCTCATGAGGGTTGCTTTGGTGTATCTTCTCTTGAGTCGGAAGGGGATGTGTAATGGCTACATGAGGCTAAACAAAAGCCCTCGAGTAAAGGTGTGGGGACCTCAAAGATCAATGGCTTACTGCAGATAAGATGAGAGGAAATATATTGGACCAGCGTGTATGGTCACTGGCATCCACTGGTGGGTACATCTCGGAACAAATAAGACGATTGATGTGTCTGGGGAGAGGATCAGGACCATCTCGGGGTGAAAGGATGGCCATTTGCCACTATAGTCATTGGGTGGCCGGGTATTAGGTAAGCAGCGGCTGCTAAATCAAACACCACCGAGGATCTTTGGCAAGCGTGTGGTGATGGATAGCGTTAGGTTCTGCGTTCGCATAAAAAGGACGTCATGGATTGGTAAGAAGTCTGATACCACCCTCGAATGAAGAATCGGCGAGAATCACATCAAATGGCTCTGAGTAGCCTTTGAATAAACCCCATCCAGTATCAGACTTAATGTTGGCGAAAAACACAGAATATCTGCTCAAGAAATATTAAGTTTGTGGGATCCTTTATTCCGTGGTCAATGTGTCCTTCTGGTAGTAGACATAGGGGAAAGTGGCCTCATCTGCAAGCGGATAGAATGGGCGGGTGACATTGGGTGTTGTTTGGGGCTTAGGAAGTGGAGGAGACTATGGAGGCATAACAAATTTGGGGCCCGGGAAGACTCTCCCGGAGGCCGGAGGTCTGGCCGGCAGGTGGAGGCTACAGGCACTAGTGGGTGTGAGGGGATGCGTGGGCATGGGTTCGGTCAAAGTGTCTCATGCTTCTTTGTCAGTGGGAGAGGCGGGACCCGGCGACCCCAGAGATTCAGTGAATCATAGGGTCGGCCCGTGAGCGCGGCCGGTATGTCTACACGAGAGGGACCTTCGCATGGTGTTAGGAGGATGAAATTTGTGGCCTCCTCGGGTCTTGCCATTGATGCGGCTTGGATGGATGAGGCTTGGGGAGGGGGAAGATAAAAAGCGGGTTATGGAGGCTTGATGAAGGTGTTTTCAGGCACATCTTTGGAGATAAGATCGTAGAAAATCGAGCAGGTTCGCGAAATTTTGCAACCTTGCGAAATTTCACGGGGTTAAATTTGCAACCCTTGCGAAATTTCTGAGCCCCCACCACGGACCCCTATGAGATTTGCCTGAAGCAGAGAGAGGAGCTTGCCAGATGAGATATCTTTCAGAAATATTTAACCACGCGTTATCATTTTCAAGACGCCGTCATTATGGCATCATTTGATTAAGTAGCTCAAGTGAGGTGTCTTAAATCCTTAAAGAATTTGTAACCTATTGCAGCATACTCTTGAAGTGCTGTACTCTGTAATTATGTGCTCCCTAAGATGTCTGAGGTTGGGTTTTCTTACGATGGAATGACTATGCGAGAGTTTACACTAATGATTATAATTTGGATGTGGGATTTGATAAAAAAAATAGTACATGGGTTTAGTAGTGAAATGGTAATAAATAGTAAAAATAGAAAATTCCATGAAGTGTTAGTGCATTGGAAAGGCCCGGGTCTGGCAAATAGGAGTTCAAGTCTTTTTCCTGAAGCGGGGAGAGTAACATACAGATTTACCTCCAGATACGGATCTAGTTTAACAATAAAACTTGACCCTCAATAAACTGTCGGCTGTATAGAATGGCATTCGGTGATAAATTGTGTTCTTAAGTGGGTTAGCTTAGGTCTCCTTGTAAAGTCACATTCTAATGGCTCCTTCGTAATCGCTGTCAATCGTTGGATCACTTAATAAACATAGATAGGCACGTAAAAAGCTACCATATACTAACCATTCAAGGTGGATTGAGGAGATTGAAACCTAAAGTTGGAGGTAGAACATCAATGAAAGAGAATGCTTTACATTCAACATTTTTGATCAATAAAAGCATGTTGTAGATGAAAGGAAAGTTCCCGAAGTACAAGTGAATAAGAACCATGACGAAACAAAAATAAAAACTGCACTTTGCCCGACCAAGTTAAATTTCTGTGATTGGTTTTGTCACTCACATGCATGTTAGTGACTGCAAATTGGTTACCAAAGTTGGCTTTGATTTTTATCATTAATTGCCCTCGTTCCAGACACCAGCTTTATTTCCTAGCCTCAAGGTCAAAAAAACGAGGTGCGCGACTACTCTTGACGTCCCAAATCAAGGGTGTCCGTTATTCCGATCAACTGCGGATGAAATTCTATCGTCTAGTATGTCGCGGGGCGGCAATACCTGATAAAATAGCCTGTGGGACCGTACATCAGTACTCGTATAACAAAAATCTCAGCTTATATTCTCATAGTTTCATGTTTGTTCTACCAAAAGATTTATGCATGTTACAAATATTTTCTTAAAGCCACATTTAGACATATTATTGCCAAAAACTGCACTCTTTGAGTCTAGTCTCCTGGATAGTCTCATGCACAGGTCCCACGATGGGGTGAAACAGCAAATGAAGAAATTATATGCAGGGGTTCTCACTTTAAATGCGTAACAATAACATATATAAACAATCTAATATGAAATGTCCTGGCAGCCATGAGATCCCCGACCCTCATGCTACATTTTAGGTCTGTAGAAGCTCCTCCTGTGAGTGCCAAATGTGAAATAGGCTGGTCACACCAGACTAAGCCATTAGGAAAGAACTACTCAGATTTATTTATCAAAGGCGATTTTGATTCTTTTCCTTTATTTTGTGGGCCCTGGATTGGGGTTTCTTTATGGGCGCGCCACGCCTTTCAACATTTATTTCACGAACCCATCGCGGGATTCTGTAATACAGCAGTAGACTAATATGTTGGAACTTTCCACGGGGATCTACTGACTTGCTCAGCCCCAAAAACATATAGGCTATCATTTTGATCGAAGAAATTTACACGCCGTGAATCTCTACCTTGGACTTTGTCATTTTCCAGTTCGACCATTCTGACTACGATGAATAAGACCTTACCACTTTTTACGGAGCTGACGCGATGTGACCGATGCATATAAATACATGATGCGTGCATTTTCCTCAATGTTACATGCATGAATGAGCCTTGCATGAGCATTTGCAAACCATGGAAAATTATAATTTATATATATAATATGCCTCCATGCAAAACATATAATATCTGCTCCAACAAGCATGCATCAATATCCCATTTCACATAACATATTATTCAAGCAACTGATAACACCTTGATTGGGTCACAAACTTGGGACCGCTCCCTCTAGGGGTACCTCTGACCTCATGAGCATAGGCAGTTTTGGGTTCCAATCCTTATCATCACATCAAACAACCATGATACCTAAAACTTTCAGGTTCTAATTAAACCAACCTGATCCATACCAGTACGATGAATAATACATTAATTAAGAAGAACTTTGAACTAATATACAACATCTCATGGCCTCAGTGTGACCCTACCATTATAAAGCCTTTAGAACATGGTAAACCAGTAAACAGAAAATATCCTGCTATCTTGAGTTGGAAGAACTCTGGCAAGATCCATAATTGTCACTCTCGGTGTGGAACACTTCCTTCTTTGTCTCGGAGGAGATCGCGGTGGATCTCCACAAATCAGAGAGGAGGGCGTTCTCTCTCTAAGAAATTGAAGAACAAGCCAGCCACCCACGTCATTTCTTTTCTTCCTCTCCCGTTTCCTTCCTTTTACTTTATTCTTTACTTTTGCTTTCTTTTCTTTTTTATCTTTCTCTTACTCATTTTCCTTTCATTTTCTCCTCATTTCTCTCCATTTTCTCTTCTCACTTATTGGTCATTTCTCACCTTTTGAAAGTCATCATCTGATCGGGAGGAAATTTCCTCTATCCTTAACAGACAAGTTAATTAGCCTCAATTTTGTTCTTTTTCTTTTTGTTGTGCCCTTTATGACATCGCTCCCGTGTGAACCGATGTGAGCAGCCAGGATCCTTCCTGTGCCAAGCAGTGGCAAATGCTTTCTGTTTGCAAATCTTAAAGTGTCTTTGCGTGGTGTAAATGGCATCCATATCTTTGTGTGTGTTCTATTTTACCTCCAACGTGAAATCAGATGCCTGGGATCTGAGATGGGCGTGGTGTGGAAATTTCATGGGGCAGGTTTGTGGGAAAGAATCCAGGACTTTAGTCATCCGAGATCTGAGTGAATTCGGGTTTAGCAAATTTCCATTCCCCATCATTCATTGAAGAGCATGGTTTCAGGGTTCTCACACAAGCTGACGGATTCTTTTGCCTTTTATGGCGTTGCGCGAGCTAAAGGGTCATGAAACCGCCGGAGCTTGGAGACTTGGTAGTTCAATTTGACAAAGTTACGACATTTTAGCGGTTTTAAATTGAATCAATTAAGTAATCTATGTTCCTCATCCTCCCTCACACACTCAGCATCTGTTTACCAGGAGTCAAATCCACGGCGTTTGAGTTGGTCAGTGAGGCTTTTGCTGATGACTTCAAAACAAAAACTCCAATTTTTTGGAGAAACATTGGATTCAAATCGGGAGGACGATGGGACTTCCAAATGGCGGGGAAAGGTGTCCAGAGAAACCTTTATACACATATACTCTGAAAAAGCCTTTTTCCTTGTCATATTTTCAAGGAGCACATCCTGTATGAAAGGCTGATGCAACCTCGTGGAGGGTATGAAGGGTCTTGCGAGCCTCTCTGATCTCCCGATCATTGAAGGTCTTAGGAAAGTGGGGCCAACTCTGAACACATCTCATCCAGATGTCCATGATCTTGGCATCTTTATTCTTTGCGCCAAATTGAAAAAAAAGGATATCATGAGCAACGGGGCATATCTTACATAAACATCTTTCCAAAATTGATCCTCTGCCATCCCCAAAGAAGACCGCATTTGTTTGACCATTCTTTCCTAATTTCCTTCCGCCAAGCTAGTCATAACCTCTCTGAATCTTGAGTATATGACTCCTCCCCGAGTCTGCCAAATTTACTACCAATAACTTTTTCTCAAGAGTGGTGCAGCGTTTGCATGATTCCAGCTTGCGAAACGACGCCTTGTTCTATCTTCAAGAAGCTTTTGTCAATGCCCCTTTTCTCTTTTGATTACTGTGATGTGACTACCAAAGACTTTCTTATCTAGATAAATACCCTGTATCTTTGATCTCAAATCTTACCACTTTTGGAGACTGGAGAAAAGAATAATAATAAATCATCGGAGAAGAAATTTGGTTAAAGACTCCGAATCGTCATGGCTCTTTAGCCCACTTTAAGAAATGTCTCTGCAGGCTTGGGATTTTGACCTCTTGAAATCTTTTCTTCCTAAGATCCCGAACCTTAGTGCTTTATGTTTGGCTCTGAGGAGGCCCGAGGTAGGTCGTGGGAGGGATCGACTTGCCAACTCACGAAGGCTAATACATCGAATTTGCTTGGACCAATGGGATGATTTCCACTTTTATTTAGGTTTATTTTCAAACCCGAAACCACTTCAAACCGCATGAGTCCGACAATAAACACAATTCATCATTGTCCTTGCGAAAAGGTAGAGTCATCGGCATGGGAGTGATGCGGAAATAACCCGACTCTTCCCCTCTTGAGTCGACAAATCTTGGTACAGAGAGATAGTTACCACCCATTGGCGCTGATTTAACCAGCAGCTTAGGCTTCCGTCATGGGCTGGCTCAAGAGATAGGGGATAGGGGTCTCCTTGTCTCCAAACCCACGGAGCTAGGAAGAAGCTAGGAAGTAGAGGCGGTGGAAACAAGGGAGACCAGGAAGAAAAGTATGAAGGCGCACCATTGATCCGACTAAACCCATCAGCCATGGTCCATCTTGCCACGACTGATTAAAACTCCCGATGGTCTTCGTAGGCTTTTTCTATATCCGAGTTTACTTGGATCGAACCACGCTAATTTCCTTCTCAGAGGGAGTCCACTTTACCTCTCATTAGATCAACCGCGCATCCGAAATCGCGCCCCTCTAAGGCATTTAGGACTTAAATTACATATCGAGACTCTCTTGATTCTGTTGTGACCACTTTGTTGAATTTTGTGTAATCACCCACTAGGCTTGATGACATGGGGTCATGAAAATCCTCTGTGATCTGTTTCTTGGGGTCTTACACCTGCCGAGAAAAGTGGCATTTGATTGTTCAACTGTTCTACCACGTTCTGAAATTCCTTAATCCTAGAACTATTTTAAAGTCCCAGTGAGACCGAGAGCTAAAGGAGCGTCGGTCAGGGAGCCTTTTCTTCTTTAAGACTTATAATCTGTTGCCCGGTTTCTCCTGCCTAGAAAAATTTCCTCCCGATCTGTGACTTCCTCATATGTCAGATCTCATTGAGGAAGACCTAATCGAAAGGGGCGCAAACCACTATGAAGCCAAACTAATGAGATTGGAATGCATTACGGACCTTCGCCAATCTCGACCTCCTTATCGGCTTCTGGTTGATCGCGATCTTCATTAAAGGCAATTTCTTCTCAGCCAAAACGTGACCATCGTGAGAAGACCAGTGTTCACCGTCCCCTTCTTTAAACCAAGTCTCTCTCTGGATTTTTAGCCTTGAGGGAAGTCTCCTCCGTTGGGGCTGTCTTCCAAATCATCTTTGGCCTTGGCAGGTCTCTGGCTTATAGGGACTCGGGACCCCTTTCATTCTGCCAGGCTCAGTCCCGATGCTCGCCTCTGAAGGGCGTCAGCTCTTTTGATACTCCACTTTACCAAACACCTCATTTCCAGTTCTTTGGTAAACCTTTCAATGGCACTGGCTGAGGGAAGAAAAAGGGCCGAAGTTAGAAGGCAGTGGTATCTGCGATTCTTGCCACCGCCTTTAGAATCTCTTTAAAGCCTCATATTTCAGCCGCGTCTTCAAAGCGGAAGGGGATGGACCCGTTCCTAACACCCTCAACATCCCGGCCTGGCAGGAAGTGATCGGTACGGTTTGGTGAGTGTCTTTGAGATCTCATACTGTTGTAGTGGCTCTCCCAAATCTGGAGAATTGAAATCCTCTAGCGTGACAGTGAGTCTTCAGTGGAACCATACTGTCAAGTGTAATGCCCTCCCTGAAGAGGGAGGTCTCTCAAACCCAGGTCATTCAGCACATCAGCAATCCTTCTCATGGAATTGAAAATCCTCCCAGCTCTAGATCTTTTGTTAGGAGAAAGAATCTCATTAAAATCACCTCCTACACACTTGAGGGTTCCAGGAAGCCCTAATCGAACCGAACTTAGGGAAGATTCTCTAAGCCTCTTCTCTCAATCGGGCCATACACAAGAAAAAACCAAGTTAAGCAATCTTCCACCCATTCTAACGACTAAGCGGCTTCGACCCTTGAGTCTTCAGTGAGTTCTTCTTATCCCAAGAAGAATGCTGCGGACCCTCGGCATTCAAGCGCTCGATTCGAGCAGGCCACTGAGGCTACGGAACAATACCAATATTCATTTGTTGAACCTTGGTTTCATGAAGACAAACTAAGTCACCCATTAGATCGAAAAACTCTTGATACTCGCTTGGCCCGGGTCGTTCACCCCTCTGACATTCCGAAGAAGGAATTTACCTCTTCATTTTAACTTTGGAAGAAAGTTCCCTGTCTCTTTCACTCCTTCCTGCGTTAAACTTGTAGAAGGCCCCTGCTTTACCACATGTTCCCTTGCCCAATGAAATTATACTGAAAGATTTTCCAAGATCGTTTACAGAGCGTTGTTTTGGGTTTATATACCACCAAAACCATACAAATTACCAAATTGTCAAAAGCAAGAAACTATATAGGGATAGTTTGGGAAGAAATCAAAAAGAGCAACAAAAGTTAACAAGAATGGCTGAAGAATTCGTAGCCCTATGAAATTTCGTCGCAACCCTTGCGAAATTGGCAGGGGTTTGCTTCTTTCTTCTCTATGTGTTTCTCGTTCGCATACATGCAGTTTACGTGGCTTTGTGTGTTCGATTGATTTCTTCATGCTCAAGCTGCATCTCTATCTTCAATATTTATAGCCTGTGAAAACTACAAAAACTGCTATAAAATTTATCAAAAGCATTGTTAGGTTATTAATGTGCCAACTGGGTCAATTTGGCATATTACTACGCAAAAAGTGCTTAACACCCGGAGTTTTAAGAGTATGAAACAACACTATTTGGATAGTAATCACATATATTCACCATAACAACACTCACCCAAACACTAGAAACACCTATCATACTTGAGAATACAATAATTCTCCATTCCATTAACCCATAACATAATACACCCAACATTTCATGATAATAATTATTTTCAGCTCAAGATTAGGTAAATCAAAACCTCATGCATCGTCCCTTGTTGCAGGCTGCAGGCTGAACTCTAATTTTGAAGCAATTCATTTGCCTTATTCAACCAAACATTATATATGTCATCTGAGAAGAGAACAAAGTGCACCTGCAAATATCGTATGATGGTATCCATTAAGTCTCCAAGCAAAACCTTACCAATAAAAGAGCTTTAACAACTTTATTTCATATATATATAAATTTCATAATTCTTGTTCTGGTAGGAAAACTCCAGGTAGAGGCTGAACCCAGGATGAAATTATAGCATTAAGCATTCAAAAAGAAGGTATGTCATTGCAATATCCACATGACAATGGAGGAGATCCAAGCTATCCCATAAAACATTTCAGATAATTGTTATGATATAATTAGTTTTCACTCTGGTTATTTATGAGATTTATCTGCCTGTTTTTCCGTGCTTCCTCTATTAATATGATCTAGTTGTCTTTAATTTTCTTCACCAGGTGAATGAATAGGCAAGGTTCTCAAGAAGTTAAATCAACGATATTCAGTTAGTGATGAGGTTAATTCCACATAGTTCTTCAGAAACAAAGACCCAAAAAAAAAAAAAAAACCAAGAGGCATGATATCACACTAGCGAATACATATCCTTACCTTATCCTTATGCTATGTTTAGTGTTTGGAAATAAAGAATGGATTTGAAGTTAATAAGTTATTCTTATATATTTCTTTAAACTCATTTTTTTTTTTTTCTCTTGTCTATGACGATTTAATTTGAAAATAGGTAAATTCATAACCAATTTTAGTTATTTTATTTTCTTCAACATTTTTTCAAGGTAAACTAAACATGAAAAAAAAAATTCATTTTCTCTAACATTTTTCCCCCTCTTGGAACCAAACATAACCTAAAGAACCTTGTAAATGGTTTCCACCTGCCAGGCTTCCATAAACTCTAAGAAAACAGAATGATTTATCTACTGTAAGCATGTAAGATACCAATGAACCAAACGATGCCTATAGGATGCTGCTATTTGTTTTGACTGAAGCAGTAATGTTTTCTTTCATTAATCTCTTAACTAAAATTTTCCCAAGTGAGAGAAGTAATCACATAAACAAATATGAGTACTCTATCCATTGTATTGAGACACAAGATTCAATCTCGACAATGAAATAGTTCCATGAGAACATGAAGCAAAATATGAATAACAGATACCTCTTTTAAGTCTTTCCCAAACTCTTTGATGGTAGATATAGCCACTGTGGCAGCTTCATCATAAGGATATCTGAAAGAACAAGGCCACAAATCAAAATGAAAAATGCAATGATCAAACAGTTTTCACCTAAAAGCAAAGTGCCTAAGCCATTTATAACTCGTAAACATACAGAAGAAGAAATTAAAAAACGATTTATGGTCAGAAAGAATCTTAATCATGGATCCATCCAACTCATACTCATGCGAGCAAGAACAACTACAAGACCCTGTCTAGACTTCCAGTAATGAGTCCATATAAGGCAATCCATCAAACCTCTGGAGAAACCATTACTTTTAAACAAATTTCAGTACCAAATTGGCAGTTGTTATGAATCAACTTACCCAAAGACACCACAAGATATTGCAGGGAATGCGATATACTGAATGTTATTCTCTTTGGCAACACTCAAGCAGTTCCTGTAACCAACATGAAAAATAAGGGTCTTACTTACAATGAGAAGCTAAATCCTTACTAGTAGGATGGCAAATCAAACTACTAACAAAATTAGCAGCAACGCATATAACTAATACATACGCGCATGCACTTTTCAGAGAGGCTTCAGGATTGCTATCAACATCATAGATAGGCCCAACAGTGTGAATTACATGAGCTGCAGGCAATTTAAAACCTCTGAAAATCATTAGAACATCAGTACAATGTGAGGAAAAGGATATATATAATGAACCAACATGTTAGAACCTACGGGGTAATCCTTGCTTCTCCAGTGGGGCAGCGAATTCCTGGCCTAACCTCGGGGACCTTGTAGCAAGCTGTTACGAGCTCTGGACCAGCAGCTCTATGTATGGCTAACGAAAGCACAGATAATTTAAAAAAAATTTGATTGGTGCATTATGGGTTACGCTTTTGTTAGAAAATTAAAAGGCAGTACCTCCATTTGCACCACCACCTCCAAGCATTAGTTCATTTGCTGGATTAACCTAAGAGAATGTTCACTTAAGTAAGTTGCGGCCCTGCACCCGCATGTGGAGGGCAAACATAGACAAAGAATGGAAAACAAGCATGAAAATGACAGAGGGCTGGCTTGAATCCATAGCCTCATACCAAGCTAAGCTGATCATATATTGAAATACCAAATTTTCTAAAAGTTTAAACTTATAGTAATTTGGTTCAATCTGCTTATCATACTCTTTAACAAATACCAATACTAAAATCTTGATTTTGGAAACGAACTCCCGAATTCTGAGCTCCCAGTAGGGATTTAATAAAATTCAGGAACTAGAGAATTCAATATCTTGAAAATATGCCTAAACCCACATAAAAAAACCCCCCACCAAACAATGGGTTTTGAAACGGGGAATCAAAACCTAATCCAAGAATTCACATCCTATTTCCATAAACCCACGTGTAATTCCAAGAATGCAAGAAAAAAAAAAGCATCCAGTTCGAGGAATCTAAGCCATTCGGTAATCCAACACATCATGTACACAACAAAACAAGCACCAAATCATTAATATTTGAATTTGATTTGCTATATATAACAGAGATGCAATCAAACCCCATTAAAAAGAGGGAGAGACGTAAAGGAAGAAACTGACGATAGCGTCGGAAGAGCCATCGACGAACCACTTGGTGATGTCCCCTTTCTGGATTTTGAGGACGCTGGTCGGCGATAGAGCCAAATGGGTCGGGAGATCCGCCATTAGTGATACGATCTTCCTCGACGATAAGTATTTAGTGAGGGTTTTAGAGATCGGGTTGTCGAGTTTTCTAGGTTTTGGAAGCCAAGCTCCAAATAGACCACTGAGGCAGCGTACGCCCGCCATCTTCTACACAGTCGGAACTCAAATTGCTAAGTGATATTACGTGTTTAATGCCTATTCGTCTAAAAATCTTGTAATAAACCCTAATTAATTAATCCAATATCTTTAAATTATATATGTTAAACATTTACTTATTTTATGTCACCATGAGTTGTTTTTTCATTTTATTTTATTATAATTCACTTGTCATAGTATTCTATTTTCATAAAAATTCGAACTTGATTTTCCTTAACCATTAAGACAAATCTTATTGACATATCGTATATGTCACCATAAGTTTGATAATATGAAATACCATACGAATTTGACCTAAAACTGATCCATGTTCAACCAAACATGTAAAAAATATATATTAATTGAATTTATATCGTATCGACAAATTGTATTAAACTTTGTCACCCATGTTATATTAAATATAGTTTTCGTCTATATTGAGTAATTAAATTTATATGTATTGATAAATCATGTTAAACTTTGTCACCCTTGATTATATTTAATATAATCGGTGTGCACCTTGATCATATAAATAAAATACTCTAAAGAATAAAGAAACTCAAATTAACGACTATTGAAAAATAAACTCAAAGTTGGATCAACTAAGTTACCTACCGTTATGGTCATGAGAAAAATCTTATTTTATTCATCATATAATAACCTTATTAGATAATGATGATTCAACTCAAACATGAAAAGTTTTCTCTGATTCACAATATTAGCATTTCCTTTAAGAAGATTATGAATTGAAAAGCAATATGAGAAATCTTTAATGATCACAGAAATGAAACGTAATGACTGATCAATCACAAAATAAAAAACTGATGCGCGTTGAGCGAGAAAGCCGAAGGGAACACCATGTCATCCATCAATAGACAACGGGCCGAAACATCTCCTTCAAAATCAAACTATCACTCATAAATCACAACCAATCTTAATTTCTCTCTCTCTCTCTCTCTTTATATATTATATATATATACTATAGACCTTGCGGGTGCCAATTAACCACCACAGCAATAGTTCCCCCACCTACCCTACTACTCTTTCCTTTTCTTTCCTTTCCATTTAATTTTCCCATCTTCCAAACAATGGGTAAAATTACCATATACAGAGACATATTTGTGGGAAAATTAGAACTGATTCCCTTCATATGTTTGGCCAAACTGCCAGCCGGAGGGCGCCACGTTGAGGCTAGTCACGGTTTGTCCATCACTTGTTGTGACTTGGAATGAGAGGGTCTGCCGTTGAGGTACGAGTTGCTTTGCCAATTCTGGCCCCAATTTCTTGACATCGGTTGCCATCCTGTATTAGAACCCTTGATTGATACCGCCCGGACGTCTCCGGCGCCGGCCACGTTTGTGACGAGGACTAAGTTGAAGTATGAGTGGCCGTTGACGGTGAACCGGATCCCTCCTTTCTTGACACAGGGGACTCTGTCAAAGAAAAGAAGTGTTAGATGATCATGTAATTAGTAGATATTGTGTTGCTTGGGTCAAAAATTGCACGTGTCATACACAGAGTGGAGTTATTGGGACAAATAGGCAAACATCATTAGTAGGACAAATTGAGGAACAATCCTCAATCAAAGAAATCGAAAAAGGTAAACTAACACCCTTACGGCGCCATACAAACCTCGATGTACAAGACCTTGTAAAAGGGTCGGTTTTAATAAACTCTTTTAACAGGGTTGTGGTACTACGGGGTTTTGAACATGTATGTAAAAGGTTAAAATGAGTGGATACACATTAAGTTAAATGTGAGGAACCTTTTTTGGGTTTTTATCTTAAATGCTCTCTCACCTTCTGAAGGAAACAGGGACGATTCCAGCTCTGTATTGGGCGATCTGGAGGAAGGCAGGCTCAGCAAGATCGAAGTGCTGGAGGGGGGGATTGCACCAACCGCCATTGGTGTTTGACAAGGCCAAGTTAGGAGGGCAGAAATTAGTGGCAGTGACAGTAATGGAGGCAGAGAGACACCATCTTGGGTCGTCGTTGCATTTCATCTCATAACATGACCCACAGCTCAGCCCATTGTTGAACAGAGCTGTGCTGAGGGCTGCTGTGTTGGTCCCATACCCTTGTCCGTACAAGTTGCCATACCCACATGCCCCACCTGCAAATTAATCCCATTAAAAACGGAAAACCCACCTCCAAAAACAACCAAAATTGCAAGAAATTAATAGATTATAACACGGCACTTAGATGGAGTTATAATTCTCAGTTGCTTTGGTCTTAGGTTTGTTCTTTAATAGTCATCGATTCAATTTTTTTTAGGGTCATCGAAGATTTACTAGACAGACATGACCCATGAGGTTTAGGTTTATTCCCTAGAAGTTTCGAGGAATCTTCTTAGGACCATCAGAGGTTTATGTGACAGGACCCATGAGTGTTAAGTATGTTCCCTAAGGGTTACCAGTTGAGGTCCCTTTATGTCTATCGAAGGTTTACCCAACATAGCCACGAGTCTTAGGTTAGTTCTTTAATAGTCACCATTTGGAGTCTCTTAGGATTATTTAAGGTTTATTTAACCGTTAACTTCATGACTTATGTGATTAGTCGAAGTATGATAAAACTGCTTGAACACCTACCATTATAAAAACCATAAAAGTAAAAAAAAATAAAAAAGGAAAAAGAGAAAACACTTCCATGGACTTACCCATTGTGCCTGAGGCGTCACCACCACCATAGAATGTGGCATGTGCGGACTCCCACCCACCATAGTCACCATACGTGCCTTGCAGGCACAGAGAAAAGAGAAAGAGGAGAAGAGAGAGAGAAGACAATGTTGCACTACTAGCCATTGAAGGGTAAAGTAAGAGCTCAAGGCCTTGTTTGGTAGGGAAGAAAGAAGAATGCTGAGAAAGTGTAGGAAGGGAAGGTGAGTTTATATAGACAAATGAAGGGTGAGATTCAAGGTAGGGGGTTTTGGGGAAAGGGACAAGTGACAAAAGAGAGAAGGCCAATACCACACAAACAGATTCATATTTTAAGGTCATTTTACAAATCATCAAAACTGCACATGCACATGTTTGTTTCAAGTTCTTACACTACCAACTGCTAACTCTTTCTCTCTCCTCTCCCATGGCCCTACCTGCACATGCATTTCTCAACCGTTTGCCATATCATACTCTCCTTTCCCTTTCCCTTATCTTTTTTTTTTCTCTGTTTACTCATATTTTCTTTTTAGCCAAACAATCCTTCCCTTCCCTACCCAACGTGTGAAGCTCAATCATACATATGATCCACACCAACCCTCTTCTTGAATTGAATAATTTGTCGGTTAACTTAGAATTAAACAAAGTCATCAAACACTCATATACTAATCCATGTATTCAATGTCAATTCGATACCTTATCAACAACCACCATTGCCGAATCATCCTCTAATTAATCGTTGAAGACTTGAAGCTAATGTTAGATGATTTATTTATTTTAAGGAGGGGTGTGTTCGGAAAAAAAAAAAGTAGAATTGATTTGATTTAGGTAGAAGTGAAGGTCAGCATGAAAGGGCGTGGGGGGATAAACAAGGGGCCCTACCATGTTAGATGCACATGCAGGTCCCGGCCTTTACGCCCTCTTGCATTCATTTATCATTTTCTTATGATTTTGGATGCTTTCAGTTGATAGAACAGATAAAATAGGAAATGGGGGTGGCTACAAGTAAAAACAAATGAGGAATTAGGAGGGTTTTGGTAGTAGGGTTTAAGAGAAGGAGAGAGAGAGAGAGACAGAGAGAGAGTTAAAAAAAAAAAAACATTACCATCCTTATGATCTATCTATTGGATTTTCATTCCATGTGAAGATCTTTGAACTTGTCCCATCTGTGTGAGAATATCATGGAGGTGGGGGATCATAAATCTCATTGAAGATCACCATTCCCACTTTCTCACGCCTCTTACTCATCTTTTGATCCAGAAGGGTCGAGTCATTGGGTTCATGTTTCCTTTGAAATTTTTTTGCAAGCACTTTTGCATTTCAGAGGATTCAAACTCAAGTGCTCATGTCATCAGCACACTAACGGGTTCTTCAAACTAAGGTCAAGTGCATAAGGGTAAATTCCACCAAATCAGCCTCCCGGTAACATAATATTATGCAACGTCAGAATTCAACAAATAAATAAGGCAAAAAACCAAAGCTCGCTCATTACGTTCGATTGAG
Organism: Tetrastigma voinierianum; assembly: GCA_016808115.1. Classification (NCBI taxonomy): domain Eukaryota; kingdom Viridiplantae; phylum Streptophyta; class Magnoliopsida; order Vitales; family Vitaceae; genus Tetrastigma; species Tetrastigma voinierianum. The sequence goes on from JAEQBH010004354.1 coordinate 793,774, forward strand.
AAAAACACGTTATTCAGTATTAACAACAAATTTATGTTCGAACTTTATAGCTTTATCGCTTTAACACAAGAAGATTGTGTTCCGCCAATGAAAAGGCCCAGTTCGAATCACCTCTCCCACTTTATTCCCCATTTTGTCGATTCAGTGCCTCCGCCGAAAAGACTAATATTCTGTCATTAACTCCACACGTGAATACGACAGAAGAGTGACGATTGCAAAAGACATTTATATTCATATTAAACCCAACCCCATGTCAACCTCAAGAGTTCTCGCCATTTGAATATAATAATATCATACTATTCTCGATGCCGCAGCCTGTGAACCAACCCTCGCAGAATCAACTTTGGCCATTTATTCGTTCGTAAAAGACTATTCTCGATTGTTTAACTCTCAAAGATCAACAATGGCGATATCACAAGGTTGTACCCAACCTGCATTAAGCATCGTCAAAGACGCGTTTGGTCATTCCAAAACATGCAATTTAACTGTGCCCACTGACATTAAATTTGGTTTGCCAATGCCTGATTCATACAAGCTTAGATGAATCTTCAAGTGTCAAGTATATAAGGATTATAATGCCTCACCAGAAGCCCCTTTCGATTATGACAAGTACTTCTTTTTCATGATAGGTGAAAATGTGAAATTCTTTAAGCACCTCATTTCAAACATGGATATTGAATTTATCAAAGGATACAAAGTCTTTGATCCTAGAGTTGACCAATGACTTGATTGTTGCAAATGATCTCAATTCCTTGATTGTAAAGTTATTATCCCCTTAATTCTGGGTTACAATATACTTGTAAAAATACCCACATTATGCATATGGATCTCAATTACTTAATTGCAAAGTTATTCCCATAATTTTGGGTTATAATATGCTTTTATAAATACCCACATTGATCACATGAACAAATAGGTTAAAAACCCAGCAAAACAATGAACTTAGTTTCCTATAGCTTATTATTAACTCATTTTACTCTTCTTCTTAATTTCTCATTTTTGTCTATATATTTTCTTGTCATGATCATTTCTCAAAACGTGTTTTTAGGATGCATGATGTGTTAGATTAAGTAGTTCTATTATCTGACATGAAAATGAGCTTTTATTTGCTAATTAAATGAGGTTGTTTTTTTTAATTAATTATCTTGTAAACCAATTTAGTAATATAAAGTAATTTAATAATTTAATTTAAATCATTGAAAATACATATTTGAAATTCACACTTAAGAAGTATAAACCAAAAAACTTTATTAAACTCAATTTACTAAAGTTCATTTTTATTATTGTTTTTTTATAACTATTCACTTACAAATATAGTATTCAGTTTCTATAAATATGTTCATAAGAAGACTCAATCCTGCACCTAATCATCTTTACGCCTGTCTTAAATTTCCTTAACCACTACATGCTTTTATTACTTAATCTTTTTTATTGTAATTATAATTATGAAAAAGAAAATATCAATTTAGTGATTTATAATGTATTAAACTAGTAAGAATTAAGTAATAAGTTTCAAGTCAATAATTTCAGTATATATAATTTAACTTAAAATTAATTTAAATCATTAAATAATAAGTATTAAATTTTATTAGACATTTCCTAAATTAACCTCGATTGACTCAAAATTAATAATTTTCAAATAAAAACATATTGAAAGGACATCAACCCATTAATACTATTACTACTAGAGTTAACTAATTGCTATTCCTCTTAGTTTTATAATGTGATATACTAGTATTACACATACCCTTGTCAATCTACACAAAATACACTACACATTCTTTTCCAATTAAATCAACTTCATATTAATAAAAAATGAAAGATGAAAGAAAAACATAACCTAGATGGGGAATCAATATAATCTCCATGAAAGTCAGCATTTCTTCATTTCCCAGAGTCATATTTAGATTATCTAGGTTGGTCTCAGTCAAAAGTTGTGGCTATGTGATGAATTAATGGCAACATGACCAATACCATATCACAAGTAATTGGGCACATGGATTCTCTCTTGAGAAATGAATAGAAAATGAGGGAATTTTTTTTTTCTTGGCAGTAAAGAGGCACTTCACATTTATTACTTCTCTTTGTATGTTGCCCCAAACATGGGCAGTTTAGGCCACAAGAGAATGACCATTTGCTCTTTTGTTTTTCCCCTTTTTTTTTCTGATAATAATTTAGTCAATTTCAGGCAAGTTGTCATCATGATTTCTGTGATCCAAATGCCATGAATCACAAATATGATAGCAACCCAAACCAGATCCACAAAAAGGGTGTGTGATCATACTCAAATGTTGAGAGTTGAGAGCCAATGAATTGTCTATGGGAGACCCACTTGGGGGTGGAGGAGAAAAATGATATTATGAGAATGGGATCACTCCATGGGCAGAGGGTGTATTTGGATGTTGCTTTCTGTGGGTAGTTAATAACATGGTCACATATTGCAGACACTAACAACCCCACATGAGGCCTTGAAGATGAAATCAAATGGGGGGGTCCAGAAACTACCCCATGTGCATTTAAATAGAAGATTGAGGTGGTAGACCACACTATGATCCTTCACAAGGTGACATGTTGGGTTGTCTGTTGGTCCACTGTGTTTGCTTTTATGTTGCGTGTGTGCTTCATGAGGGAAAAAAAGGACCACATTCTAATTTCTTGGTATTAATTCATAGCTTTTTTTGCAGATGAAATCAACATGCCACCTTATTCTTTGAATGTTTTGAATGTTTTTTTTTTTTTTTTATGTTTTAACCATTTCAAATGCCTTTCTTTTACTTCTGAAAGTTGAGTAAGCTTGCAGTTTCTCTTATGTGAAAAGACCATTTTAGTAAAGGATGATTTGATTGTTATAGCTGCAAAATACACTCTAAAATAATCATAGATGATCATAATAGATAAAGTAGTTTATTTAGTTCGATTATCCTTTTAATTGAAGATATTTGGAAGCTTTCTCAGGACCTATTACATGTCTATAATTATTGTTATATTTATAGGGAAGCAAATAAAACATCGGATTGTTTATTTAAGAAATGTATTTGTAATACTTATTCAAATATTTGATGGTTATATTTTCCTAAAGATATTAGAAAAATAACATTTGAAGATTATTATGGATCATCGTTTAATCGTTTTTGTAGGTTTCTTTAGCCATAGTCTTCTTTCACCATAAAAAAAAAATGATTTGATTAAAAAACTCTTCTTTAATTTTTGACTTTATTTTGACAGAGATATCTTTATTATTTTTTTATAAAATTAATACTTTCTTTTAATGGTTACATGTAAAGACGTAAAAAGCAAAGAACATTTTTATTTTAAATGAATTACTTTTTAAGAAAAACACGGGAATGATTAGATTTACAAATTTTAGATTATTTAAGGTTTTTTAACCAAATAATTCGATGTTTTGATGGATGAATTTTTTTTATTTGAAAGGCTTGCTCCTTTTTTGGAAAAAGATTAGTGTCTTTCAAAAGAAGTTTGGAATGTTGGAATAGTGAAAAGGAAGAAAAATAATAATGAAAATTTGACTTTTTTTGTATGTAATTATATGTAGATTACTTAACATAAATTAGAATCTAATACGATTCACCTTTGTTTGCATGACATAAATTCTACATGAAGTTATTTATGAAATATGACAAATTAATATAATTAGCACCGACTTGTTTATTATATTATTCTTTATGTATATCATTCCCTTGATTATTCATCAAATGACACTTTGTATAATATATCTTTAAATATGATTTGAAACCACAATACTTAGAATATAGTTGACTTTGGTTTTTTTTCTTTTTATTAATGATTCCAATTCTCATTTCTATTTTTATGTAGACACATACAACATAAAAAGCATTACTGTAATAGAAAGAAGGGCTCTGAATTGGTAACATTTTAAAAAAAAAATAGTTCTATTTTGATTTTGTGTCCATAGGGTTGTTGTTGGCTTTAATTGAATTTGTTACACATATGTCACATTTTGGCAAGTGAGAATGTGGTCCAAGGGGAAATTTTATTTATTTATTTTTTTGGAAATATGGTCCAAGTGAAATTAATTTCCTGAAAAAGTAAAGTTTTTCAAGATGGGGTCCATTTTCATAATAGTGGGCTCAAGCCCTATTATAGGCCCAAATCTTTTCATTGTAGTCTTGGGCTGGGCCTACTCTTTTTTTTATCTAAGGTGTATTGGCATGAGCATGAAGCCCACTTTCTTTAATTTTGGGTCACAGAGAGAGGGTTGCTTGGTGGGGTTTACATTTGGGCAGATGGGCTAGATCTGTGGGCCAGGCCGGAAATGGAATCAGCTATTGGGCCCTCTACTAGAGTTGCAACTCAGTAGATTGGGTTGGGTAGGATTTTATGGTCAAAATTTCATGGACCATCCTTACCTTGTGCTTAGGTCACTCTTGCTTTCTCAAGCATCTAATTTTGCCCATGCAAAAACCCAGACCCACATTGATATCAGCTTTTCGGGGCCCAAAGAGCTCTAAGCCTTGCATAATGCCTATTAACTTAAAAAGAGCTTCGCACTTATATAATATCGTGGTAATCCTCACTAATTATTCAAATTGAGATACGATCGTTCAAGCTTAGATTTAATCTAATTGATCAATTTACATTTTCTCCTACAAATAGGGTTATTGAGCCCTTTCCACGGCTATTTGAAGCCAGCTGATGTGGGATTGATTCTAGCCGCCAACCTGCCCACTCACCTGGTTAAAACGATACTATGTGCTTTCCCCTGTTTGATGTAATAATCGCAGCATAACATGTGGTAACGCAAAATACACTACATGCGATTTCATGTAAAATAATCATAAGTTTCAAGATGATAAGATTCCAAGACTATCTTAATAAAATATGTATACTATCTTACGCTTTTATGATACTATAATAAATAAATACATATAATATTTATAAATTTATTACAGAAGACTTTATGTTATGTATCATACCTTAAACAAAATTAGTTTATATAAAACAATACTGAATCATGTGTATTACATTTTTTACGTTATCTTTACGATTATTCTCACGTTAGTGTTGGGAAACACAAGTTTCCCTCGAAAGAATCCTCAAAATTGAAGCTTTACCTAAGCTTCATTTTCGGAAGCATTTAATATATATATATATATTTTTAAAGTTTGGGCTGATCAAGGCCAAATTGACCAATTCTCACTCTCTTTTTGGGGGGATGGGAAAGGTAAGGTGTGAGGAGGACAGGGTCATAAATGTGTAATTCAGAGATTTAAATGTTAGGACAATGTGGGGGCGTGCGCATTGTTTATATAAAAAGAAATCCAACCGTCTGAAAAGTCTAATGAAATGCATCACCATCATATTCTTAATTGATATGATAAGCTCCATCAATCATGTTACATAAGAGAATATGGTATTATTGATCAAATTTAATTGAAAAACACACTTTTACTTGTTATTTTAAATCAATACAATAAATTAATTATTGATATATTTTTTTTGTAAATTATAAGTTGAGTAGAGGAGCCCACTATGCTTAGCTCATATAGTAGAGTGCTCAATTTTTCAAAAAGGAAAGTGATAGTGAATTTTAAACAAGGCTTAAATATTTAAGCCATTTTGGATTTATTTGAAGATTTTGATTTACAAGATATATTTGCTGATATTTGGCGTATATATCAAACAGATATTTTTATAATGACATTTTATATCTTGAAACTTAACAAAATACTTTTAAATTTATGAAAATATTTAAAAATGTAAATATAACATTAATAACTCAACATACACTTGGCATTACACGGTGAACGGAAATCTTTAAAACTAATAAAACGAAATCGACGCCATCAATCGCAACATTCAATAACAAAGATCCCATCTTAGTCAAGATAACACTCATACCGCGACATAAATTGTTCGACAATATTAATTATACGAACGAACACGCGAATAAACGCCTCGACCACCCAATAACTGTGAATTTAATTCATTGTCGGATTTAATTCTGGGCGCAATACGACCATTAGATCTTTTTAAATCGTCGATCAATCCATAACCGCGGACGTCGACTTAAAATTAATCGTTTGATTGCACCACCGTTGTGGAGAAAGATTCAAAATTCAGGCACATGCAGCGACTGTCAAATCAAAGAAATTCAAACGTATTCTTGATCAGTCAAAATTGTTTAAAATTTTCAAAACACGCTAATCTCGATCGCTGGATGTCTTTGACATCGAATACGATATTTTACCAAAATTTAATCCATCTTCACGCGTGCGCCATGTGACCGATATTTCCACAATATTTTGGTCTTTAACCGATATATCACCAATATTACCAATATTTTCTCGAAATTTCGATCAACCAATTATCACTTAATCAATATCAGCTAACCTCATCGATATTCGATATATCGCGATATACCCGAAATTTTAAACCTCGTGGCGTATATAGCCCTATGCTCGTTCTGATTAAAGATACCATATCAGAATTAAAGCCATACTTTTAAAAAGTTTTGGTAGATGATAGATTGAATGTCCTTACCTTCCCTCTAACCCGTTAATGATATTTTTAGAGATAATAAAAAGTAACTAATTTACCAATAAGATCTAACTCAAATCTGCTAACTCGAGCGAAGATATGAAAAGAGATCCATGGCTCGGAAGTCCCAATAAACAAATTCATGAACAACAACATACCATAATAATACGCAGCTTAATGGGGACAAGTTAAAAAAGTAACTAATTTAAATAACAAGTAATGCCTCTAAATCCTTACTTTTAAATCTTAAACCCTAAACTTTGAATCATAAAGATTTTTAGTATTAAATGTAACCTTCTTAAACCTCAAACCAATCCCAACCACCACCATTCAGTTGGACCCAATCATAAATTATTTAACCTACTTCAATGTCGGCATAATCAAAATATGAGATATTTCATAAATGTATGTAGGTAGAAATTCGAAATATCAGGTAACCAAATGTGTTTGCATTTACATGAAAACACACAAAACCATAAAATTCTCAATATTTAAATATTGTACTCTATTTTATTTTTATTTATTTTTACATGTTTGATTATTCGATACGACTTTTAGATCGATTCTTTGACAAATAAGGGACAAATGTTTTTTTAGCCCATAACCGTGAGCACCATGATCTCTGAGATTCGGTACTGATAGCCCTCGTTTGATAGTCTCTGCATTCATAGCCTATACATAAACAACCGATTCTACTCACCTCACAAGATCACGCAGCATTTCTCTCGCATTTATATAATTTATGGAGCTACGAAAGAAGACAAACTCCAAGGCCAAGCCAAGACGCCTGCTGTGACTCTCAAGCTCCGACAATTACCATTCTACCCTGGCATGGTAATTCCATTCCATAATGGGTGATTACATTAATAAGACCTCTTCAAAGCCTAAAAACTGCGAAAAACTATATTATCAACGAATTTTTCAACTTCCAAATTCCTTACTCCTCGAAGAGATAATCCCTAAAGGAAACAATCCACATGATGCGAAGAATCTGGCCGGGTTGAGATATGAAAAGATTCTCCCTTAAACTAGGAGTGAGCTAAAACCCTACCCAAGATGAAGAAGGATTGCTAATCGAACCTCATAACCTGGAAAAGATCCCCACTCGCAAGGTAAGCAATTTAACTCGCATCATTCTCTCCTTTCATTTTTTTTTTTTTTTTTTAACTTAATCATCTTATACGCTACCACCTCACTTAACTCCTTCTGCAGCTTCATCAGCGCTTACCGGATGCCGTAGACCGACATCAAGCACCTCACACTTGACGCTCAGGATCCGGACAATCAAAGCCCCAACAATTGGCTTCGCTTGCTGGAAACGAATAAAAGTCTCGGCGACGGCCGCAAGGATTGCCAACGACTCTTTAGCAGCCCCTCGCTACCTAGTACTCTTCACTCTTCCGCATTTGATCTACCCGGTTAGTCAACCGAACAATTGACGCATCAAACACCAAAGATCGCCTCCACGGTAAGGAGATGGAGAGAGGAAGCAAGAGGAGCAGGGCAGAGACAAATGCAAGGGAGTTATGTTTTCTCATAGCTGGAATTACTTGCAACGTGAGAATGACTCGCCTGCGTCCTGTAGAAAATAGCCTCAAACTTGGAAAGGATGTACAAGATGGCTATCGTGCTGAACATCTAATAGTCCACAATAAAGGAAAAGAGCCCATTATTTCTAAAGGGATTCGACTAAGGACTTCCGCTGGACACTTAATCATTCCGTGAGGCCCCCATCCAGTCTTCCACCATGAAGGACACACTCGAGGTAGCACAAGGGCTAAATCGCGAAGGAAGCACTCGCAATGCCCCGCCCCTCACGATGTCAAGCCGCTGCGCCGCCGGAAATTAGGAGCAAAGCACAGAGGCGAACCAATCGCTTCAAGCCCTCGAAACGCAAGGTCGCAGCCCAACGAGCATGATGTCGCCTATGCCACCGAGGTATCCCCTGGCAGGTCGAAGCATTCTATGCACAACCTACAACCCTAATCTCGGGGTTTGAATCCTGCTCTCGGGGCCTGGCAGGCGCAACACATTCTACTACAGCCACCCTCGGTGCTCATTACACAAAATTTTTACCACGTTTCTCGATGGCTTTAATGACCCTGCGATCACATTACCTGATTACAACCGCTTGAAGATGTTGCCTTGCCTCGTCAAGACAAGGGTAATAACCCCGCCAAGCTCCCAACTTACATTAGTGTCTTAGAACGCAATTTATCCAAACCAAGAATCGAGGAAAGGCTGCACATAGGGTCAGAATCTGCTTCGCTACCCAGCTGCTCCCACAAGGCTCGACTTGCTGTGTTCTCGCCGAACTTGTTTCTATTGGGTTAACGAATGCCCGAATATCATTTGGCGCCTTCATGTTTGCAGAACGAACCCTGAGCCCGAGAGCACCCTTAAACCCCTACGGTCACCTCGTGAACAAAGCTCGCACAGCCGCTGAAGCAGTTCGTTAATCGCCTCATGAACAAAGTCAGCGAACCGCTTTCAGATAGCTCCCGTGAACATGAGAAGACTTGATGCACAACTAATTTTTCCTACAAACGAAGATGATTAATATTTTTAACTCTTGAACTTCAACTGCTAATTGAACTTTTATTGTCTTATCTTTATTCTAGTTTATGTCATTATTTTAGATGAATACTTTGTCAGGTCAGAACTGAAGTCGTGAAACACTCATTTGACCGCCTAAGATCTCTATCAAGAAGCTTCGTCTCGAACCCTCGGTTTATTAAGTTCAACTCAGTCGAGCCTGAATCGCCATTTTAAGGCCTCGTGAAGAACGAGCCAAGCCCGAAACACTTCAAACCTCGACTCGTCACCAGAACAGCCAAAGCGACAGCCTCGTTCCTCACTCCTCTTTAAAACCTGAATGAGCCGAAATGAGCCTACCTATCACTCGACTCAAGCATAACTCTAGTTGTACAAAGGAAGGAATCAATAGCCTAAGCAAACTAGAAATTATAAGAGTGTTAGCGGTGTTGGGGTGAGAAGTAAAAATAAGCAATAGTAAAAGTAGACAAAAAGGTGTAGTTCATTGAAGCACCAATGGTGCTCAGAGAGTACATAAATGATGGCAATGCACAAGGCCCTTTACAAAAAAGTTATACTACAGAACGAGAAAGAGGGGATTAGAGTCTCGCCATAATCCTCGACAAAGAATAATCTCCCATGGGCTTCCTCGCCACCCTGCTTAGAGGAACTTCCTTACTGGTAAAGTGGCTCCCAATCGCCTGACAAGGGGCACTCGGTTCATAAAGAATCGCATGGTAGGCTCACGGAAATGCATGTCTTCTTCTTGGGATCACTCGGATTCTGGTTTCACAGATGTGTCAGGTTTAAAACACAACACCCGTACCTAGGCAAAAATCACCCTCTCTAGAGCCTTCCCGGTATTCATCCATCGCCTCTCGGTCTATGATGAGTAAAAACTCATTGATTTTTAAATCCATTTTTCTCACATCTGTTACAATATAATTAATGATTTTTAAGCAGAATATGGGAAATCCTTACTAAATTTATATTTTATGTGTTTTTACAAATGCACTTGGCAATTCCAAAGAAGAAAAAAATATATCAAGGGGGTAGCTGAAATAATGACAGACTTTGCATCGTGAGCTCAGTTTAGACGCGTTTTGTAAGAGTCTTCGATTAAGGATGTAATAGTAATGTGTTGGCCTAATGCGGGAGACCTTGTTTTGTATAATGTCGAGAATGGATAAGTGTTAATCCAACTTTGATTTTGATGGAGTCTTAATGGCTCAATTGAGAGTTATACCGAATATGAAACGAAGGATAGTACATGCTCGAAAAAGTGATAACAAGTTACAAGAGATAGCTTAGTCAGTAAACTCTGGAGACAAGACTAATTATGTCATATATGAAAATGGAAGTTTTTGGTACGGGGGCATAGTACCCTCATCGCTTCAGTTCAGGAAAAATTTCGAGGACGAAATTTATTTTTTAGGGGGGGGAGAATTGTAACAATCTCAAATATGTTCTAGAGTTTTCTATTTGTTTAGGGTTTACTAAAGTGAATACTAATTTTAAATAAACAAACCCGAAATTTGTACAGGATAAAACAAGGGTACATATGTAATTTGCCAAAAAGGGACATATAAGTCATAAAATAAGAAGGCTATGGGTTAAAATATAAATATGTCTAACTTTATTTGCAAAAAGAGAAGAACCTAAGGACTAAAGTGAAATAAATGAAAACTTAACCCAACAAAAATGCGTTTTTGGGAGCCAAACATTGATTCAAGGAGAAATTTTCTTGATGAAGCACTAAATTTTGGTCTCATTGGGGGAGAAGAAACCGGAGAAGAAGAAGAAGAGAAAGCCAAGAAGAAGAAGAAGAAGAAGTCAAATTTAATGATGGATCTTTGACTTTTGTGGGTAAAATTAAGGTGAATCTCAGATGGGATTATGTATAATTGGACCATGGTAGGATTTTCTTTATGGTTTTCAAAACCTAGGGGTTTGTTAGATTTCATCCCCAACCCTAGATTTCTTGAAAGTAGGGAAGTTGAAACCTCAAAATGGTACAAGAAAATATGGAATCCTCCCTTGAGGTCGATTCATGCCTAATTCTCAAATAATGGAGTCGCTGTAACAAACCTTAACTAATTATCAGATTCGTTTGTGTATGGTTATGACCCATATTGCTTGTTTTTGAATTCACGAAAGGTTTTAAGCAAGATGCAGATCTGGCATTTATCTGAAAGAGAATCGGCGCTACAAGACTGGAGCATGAGCGTTTGATGAGCAGATTAATATCGGAATGGGTCGGTGGAAAATATGGAAAATGGAGAAAACCACCATTTATGAAATTAGGCAGAGACTTGCATTAAACAGAGTGGTACCGGCACGATAAGTAGCCTGGTCGACCGGCACGCACTGACTTTCAGATCGGTACCCAATGCTCATTTTTGAACCAAGTTAGTATTTTCGCCATAACTCCTAGCCATTTCTTATCCGGGATGAATATTCAAGTTTCTGGGCTAAACTAGACTTCGCGAGAATAAAACACCCTCAACAGTGACCTTCAAATTTCGACTTATCGCCCGTGAATTCACTCAGAAGCTGGGCCATGGTCTGCTTGCCTCTGTCTCTGGCTTTGAACATAGAGGATTCCTATTGCTTAGGACATATCTCGAGTTTCGTGTTCGATTTTATGATTCCAAATGAGAAGAACCCTTGTGAACTTTGTACTCTTCAAAGGAGGCTAAAAGAACTGTCAATATGGAGTCAAGACACTTGAAAATGGGTATTTCAAAATGTCCTGGTGTAATATAGGCAATGACTAGTTTGGCATGAAAATGCCATAACTCGAGTTTCGGGAAGATTCAACTGAATCGATTCCAATTTTTAAGAAAGTGATTCATGTGAGGAACAAGAATACATGAATGATGTGTGAATATAGGTGTCCTACCAGGCATATGAAATGCCGACAATAGGCATGAACAACAGAAAATATTGTGAATGTAATACAGATAGATGCCTCATTTAAACATGAATATGATATGAAATATAAAATAATCGGAAACATGAACATGAACATGAAAGAAAATATATCATGAACACATAATGTGGCTAAGAATGCCCTTATTATAAGATAGTAAAACATCAACTCATATAATTAGTAGGATCACCTAAGACCGTATATCAATGACGACACTCGTTACTGGGCATGAGCTGACGGCATTTCAAGACTCGCTTAGTGCTACGGCACCAAGACATATTGTACCTTCGGTACTTAATGTCACATTCACTCATTTTTATGATTTATTCACTGTAGTCAAACAAATTTATAGCCGATAAGCATCACAAAGACAAGAGTAAAGAATGAATACGGTGAAGATCCACCGTACCTACTGCAATTCAGACTGCTCAGAGGTACCACGCACTTTCAGATAAGTAAAAATCTCTGTAGTACCTACGGGTACTTCCGTATCGAAATTAAGGCTGAGTAGAGCAAGTTCCGCACTATAAGACTAAGTCTCATACCATGACATAAGATCCTCAGAATACAAGTATAAGATCCGAAATACAAGAATAAGATCTTAAATACAAGCATAAGCTCCGTAATACAGGTATAAGATCCGAAATACAAGAATAAGATCCGAAATACAAGCATAAGCTTCGTAATACAAGTATAAGATCCAAAATACAAGAATAAGATCCGAAATACAAGCATAAGCTCCGTAATACAAGTATAAGATCCTAAATACAAGAATGTTTCAGAATACAAGATAAGACTTTGGACAAGTATATGTCTCGTAATACAAGTATAAGATCCCAAGGTACAAGAATAAGCCCGTAGTACAAGTATAAGATATGAAGTACAAGTATGAAGTTCTGCAGACTCTGCAATCTCAAGAAGGTCTAAGCTCTAAGAACTCCACGAGATCCTGATGGCACTGCGATACGGTTCAAGTAGATGTCCTTCTGGGATCCGACACTATAAGTCCGAGACAAGTATGCGGATAGTCCGAGAGTATATGTCCTTCTGGGGAGATCCTCGAATAATTATAAGTCCGAGACAAGTATAAGTATAAGTCCGATATATATGTCCTTTGGGAGATCTGAATAATTATAAGTCCGAGACAAGTATAAGAATAAGTCCGATATATGTGTCCTACGGGAGATAAGTATAAGTATATGAATAAGCTCAAGATCTATTACACGAGAAATCTATATAAGCATTTCTACCGGAGATAAGTATAAGTATGTGGTCCCATTTATAGATAAGTATAAATATATCCTACGAGATAAGTATAAATATGTGTCCTACTGAGATCTGGAATAAGCATCAAGCTCGCACAAGTGCAAGTTCCGAGTAAGATAAGTTTGCTATGCGATGTTTCTCACACTTTATACGAGGATCCGAATCAAGCATAAGTCAAGTTACAAGGATACCTACGTATGTAAATGCGTTATATGAATTCACGAAGATTGATATCCGCATCAAGATATGGTTATTATGATTCGCAGATAAATGCATGTGTACCAAGATAAGTTATAAGATACGCTTTCCCCACTAAGCTGCAGTTTAGCGATCGGTTTTTAATCCGTAGAAATGAGGAGGACATCCGCATCTTCCGTGATACAAATCGGAGCCAAGACACTAAGTAGTGGTTCATCACAGCATGTCCCGCGCTCTGATTTGTAAAATTGAAAAGTACGCTTGTATACTTAAACTGGACTCAAGATACGCCAGATGATTCAATGACACCACTTTCCTGGGCCGGTAGTTCTAGATATGTAAATGATTTTTTCATATTACGTAAATCAAGCCAGGTACCCATAGGATACAAGTTCAGCTTGAGGGAAAACAAGTAAAGAGTCCCAAGATATCTCGTGTCTAACCTTGCCTCGGACGCCATTCTGTTGGACCTGTGAATCGTGGAATTGGGTGTGACACTTGTGAGGTCGCAACAAGGGATTCTTAAAATTAGCAGTTTTTAAGTCACGACCTAAGTAAGCATGTTGCTGCAAATTTGTTAGACAAAGACCTTAGGTCACGACAGAGAATCGAGGTCACGACAAGAAGTGATACTGGAAAGACAGGATGCAGAGACAGAGAAAAAGCTTGAAAGAAGGATCTTGTCGCGACGCTGAAAGAAGACAACTCTTGTCGCGACAGAAAAACAATGTCGCGATAAGGAAATGACTGTTTACAACCGACTCAAGTCTCGACAGCGATTTTTCAAGTCATGATAATATGACAAGATGGAGATATTATTCGAGGTCATGACAGCGCTTCGCAGTCGTGGACAAGAAAGAAGTATGTGCCAAACGGAAGTCATAAGGGACAAGAGAAAAGTTGCTGAGATAGAAAAGGGGTTTCAAAGAAAGATCTTGTCGCGACACCGTTCTGTATGTCGTGACACCTAAAGAAAACAACTCTGGTCGCAACAGATAATTGATGTCACGACGAGGAATGGTTGCTTAATGAACTAGAAAGGTCTCCACAAGGGAATCGGTTGTCGCAACAAATACAAGTCAAGACACTACCGAGGTCATGGGGATGACCGGGATTTCATGTCGCGACATGAAAATAAAGTAATTGAAGCAAAGCATGTTGCAACTAAGTTCGAGCAATCAGAACAAAAGCAAAGTAGAAGTGGTAGAAACTATCTACCATGACATACATTCTGAGTCATGACTAGAAATAGAAGTCGAATTCGAGTAAAACAATGAATCGAAATGAGGTCAGGACAAGGTGGAATTAAAATGTTTAGTCAAGTCGACCTTACCTGCTGCTACGTAAAGTGCAAGTATGAAAGAAACAACCTGGTCACGACCTAAAATTGCTTGTCACGACAAAGGAACTAATCGGATCGCTTTTTGAGTCAGAATTCGAATAAAGGAAGAAGACAAAAACAAATGATCTCAAGAACATGTACTGGTTACGACTTAATCGTAAAAGTGAATGCATTAGGAAATTGTGTCACTTGCATGAAAATCTAGGTCGCAAATACGTAACCTTCCCGCAAAGTGGAAGGTCAACAAAATTTACATGAAATTGAGGTCGCGACACAAGTAATTGGAGACCAGAAAAAGTTGTCACAACAAGAATCAAGGGGATAGGCAACAACTTAGGCCGTGACAAAGAAACTGGGTCACGACAACCAAATGAAGAAACTGCAAAGAACAATGTTGTGACAAAAGACATCAGGTCGCAATTCCCTACTGCCAAAAACAAAACAAAGAAGGATGCGACAAGTAATTGAAGTCACGACAGACTTCGCAAGCTCATGACTGCAAACTCGCCGCGACAAAGCTCCTTAGTGGCCGCGACTTCGAATTAAAGGAGTCGGGCCATTTAATTGGGAATCCACTTGAAGCCTTCGAATCAGCCTAATTTCTAGAAATGTATAAATAGTGTCTTTACACAGAGGAGGCACTCTTTCTCCGAACCTGCATCATCGGGGGATTGAAGAAGACTCCACTTGTATATTTTTAGATTAGATAATAGAATCGCTTTGATATTTTTTTCGTTTTAACCCAACCAACAATCTATTTTGAATCAGGAAAGCTGGGATCAAATCGTTCAATCTCTTTCCAATTACTGCCTAGAATTAATGAAGTCTAAACAATTTTTGAATCAGCTTTCATTTTATTACATTATAGTGGACGTTTCGATCAATACTCATTGTTGATTATGATTA
The DNA here is from genome assembly GCA_016808115.1 of Tetrastigma voinierianum. Lineage (NCBI taxonomy): Eukaryota > Viridiplantae > Streptophyta > Magnoliopsida > Vitales > Vitaceae > Tetrastigma > Tetrastigma voinierianum. The sequence goes on from JAEQBH010004354.1 coordinate 809,472, forward strand.
AGTTTCGAAGCACAACTTCCACCGATCGGACCTGTTGATTAGTTATATCTTTTTTGCATAAATTGTATGAATTTCCTCGTGGATTCTCGTGATTTATTTTGAATACGTTGCTTCAATTGATTTCCACCTCAATAGAGTAATTAATACCTTCAAAGACTGTGATCCCGCTCTCGATTTCCAGAGGCCTTCACGACACGCCAGACAAGACTCCCCAGAACTCGAACATTTAATTCAGGGGTACGTTAGACTACTATCGAGGAACCAAAAAGTTTCGAGATTTCACTTCGATAAATTTCCAATTCACTATAGTTGAATTTGAAGGGGACATTTATCAATTTAAATAATAAGAGATTTACCTTAACTGGGATGGAAAGATCTTAATCCTCTCAAGTAATGACCCCACTGGCAAAAGTGGAAAATCCATCGATCTAAAGGAGGAGTCATCAACCAATTTGTAGAGGTTTTTGTAATGGCCCGACTAAAAAGAAATCAAAGAAATTAAGAAATGAGTATGAAGTATTGAAAAAGAAAAATATCCATCTTATAAAGAGCTGTTTGGGATATAAGAATCGACACCCACGTCGGAAAAGGCTTAGGACCCTAATTCAAGTGGAATTATGAGAAATCCAAACCGCATTATTAGGCATCTTTTTACAAATCCGTGATAAAAATCATGATAGAGAAAATCAATGATTATAATGTGAAATTTGGACTGTTTACGTAGTTCCTTTTCGTTCATTTCTTGTGAGTAGAACTGATTCAAATTTTGCTTTATTTTATTTGTTTTAATTCAAATCTTATTTAATTTGGAGGAATATAATATAGGATTATTTTGCCTTTAAAATCTATTTTTCAAACCATTATAAGGAGGTGTAAATAGTGTGGATCTCGAGTAGAGCTAGATACGATTTCAAAATTCTCACGATCTCCTCGAGGAATGACATCTCGACTGCATCCGCTTTAACTACTTGTACGACCCGTGGCACTTCCAAAGTGTCTTAGACTAAACTCCATTTTATACTCCAACATAAGACCATTTTATAATTTTCAAATAACTAGCTCCACTTCGTCCTAATGTGTGGAATCTGTAAGGCTCCAAAGAAAGGTGTTAAAATTGAGGGTTTAGTCTATACACACCGCAGCCAAACACTTCACTCCGGCTTCGAGACTAGAGGAGACACACTTTGGCCCCCGTCGCCCAAGCTCTGGGTGAGGGAGACGTCCGATCAACCTCTAGCCGAGCGCCCCGACTCGACCTATGCCTAACTCTTCCTACCACCCCTCGGTCTCCTCCTCAGAGCAAACAAAGCATCTCGACCCTAGCCAAGTCACCCTCCTAGTTTTTCCCTCAGGTCACTACCGCTACTACCGCACCGGCAACCTAAGCTTCCCTCCTTAGCCCCGCCCCCCTTTCCCCGCACCATCCGCCTCTAGAGCCCCCTCCGCCTCCGTCCAAACATCCGAATCTGGACGGCCCTGCCCAGACTCTGTAGGCACTCTGCTCGAGGCTACGCCTCGCATGTAGCCGTAACCCTCGTATCCTCCAAATTTATGGCAAAGCTCCTCAGGCCGGCGCCCCCATGTTCATGAGGGCAAACAGCCGCCGCGCAAAGAGAGAACATTAGAAGGAACTCATAACATCAAAGACAGTCAAACATCAAAGGTTCAACCATACGTCATACCTTACTGGGTCATGGTGGCCGCATACATCTCGGGCCCTCGTCAATGAGTCAGAACCTCTTATCCAAGCCGGAAGGGAAGGTGAGTAGTCTTCTCACGAGCCACCGCCGCAGTGTGGCCGGGTGGGGTGAAGATCGCAAGACGTAAGGCTGACGAAAGGGTCCTCGTTAAAGGCCTCAAATAATGAGCAACCGCAGCTTAATCAGAGTCATGCATCCTCCATCTCGCCCAATTCCATTGGCTCGACCTACGAATTATGCACTAGCCTATTAAGGAGCCTCCGGGTACCATTAACCGTGGAACCGCCCGCGCGACACAAGACGGCCGCCTCTCGACAAACGTGATCATCAACGAGGAAATCTCTAAGGACTGGAATCTCATCCTCCAGCGCGGTTGCACAAGCCTTTCGCGAGACCAGCGCCACCTCGGTCGCGTTAGATAGGCCTGGCGACTCGTCTGCATCAATCCACGACAATCACCGCCGGATCACTGACTCCTCATCAAATCTAGACGCATTTAAACATTTGTCTCCTAACCTCGGTGTCGAAAGTGTGGTCCCTCCCCGAAGGCGGCAGCCGCCATGCGATCCACATAGTAAATCCAAAGGACGAGCTAGACATTTTAGTCTCTCTCTTGGTCGATTACAATCACGGATTTCGTCCACCCACAAACCCTCCAGCTCGCCTACAGCTCCTTCGCCTGCCCGCATTTCTTCTTTCTTCTTCACATCAGCCGGGGATGTTTAGTGGTCCCGCATGGACAAAGGTAGATAATTGGCCGACAAGTGGCTCCTGAACCCATTTTAAGCAAATGATCTTTAAGGTCCATATTTAAGAACAAAATGCTCGCCCTTGACGACCTCACTAGGCAAAGGATGAGGAATAACAAGCACTATGTAGAGGAAAGGACTAAGACCTAAATCTTGCAGGTTCTTTACAGATAGAAGGAGCTTGTGATGGCACTCTCTCTCTATGATCTCCAGCAACTTACGGATGCGATCCAACCTCGCCTTCTCCACCCAGTTGACCAATCGACCTCTTCTGCGCCTTTCTACAAATCATCAAGAAATGTCAATACACCCACAAGCTAGGGAAGTAAGAGATATACCAATCAGGAACGGAGACAAACCCAGGAATGTAAGAGATTGGTTCAGATTGAAAGGAAGTGCTGGAAAGCCAGAGATTTCATACCACGAGCCATTAACTAGGACGACCCCTTTCGCCTCTGTCTTAGGGGAGTCAGGGAGCCTGGTTACAAATTGCAGCCGAGGACTGTGGGTCGACATGGACAGGATGCCCCCAGTCCCAAGCTTCAAAGTATAAATAAAGCATATCTCAACCAGCGAGATGTCTAGTTGGTAGAGAGAGTTCATCACATTGCAACCCATCAAAATCCGAAAAGCATTCGAATGTATGAGTGTAGGAGGTACCCAGGTAAAGTACAAGAATTGTTTCAATTAACGATGGAACGGAGGCGACACTCAAGAAAGAAACTATTCCTGTAAAATAGATGCGATTATCCGCCTTCCCTCCAAAGTCGAGGCCAGCAAGGGCCGAGTCGTCTGGGACTGATTAACTGAATGGCAATATAATCCTCGGGCCTCACAGATAAGAACTGTACTGCTACGGCGAGGCGTTCTGGGTACCCCTTCTACTCCTACCCCAATCGGTTGGAAACTCATGACCTCTTGCCATTCTACAGGCAGATAAAAAGAAGGGGAGTAGAAGAAGATGTCAACTTGAGGTCCATAAAACAAAAATAAAAAAGGAGGAAAGGAAAGAACCCTCGAAAGGAAAAAGAAATCTTCCTTGGAGATTTTACGACCCATCAGGGATAAAACCTAAAGAAAGTAAACCAAAAACTTTTGCGGAAACTAATAGAACACCTCTAACCACGAAGACACTCAAGTAAACCAGCGACGTGGAAAAGGTTTGAGTTGCAAACACTCACCGGAAAATCAAAAGTCATCGGCTCAAGAGTCTCTCGAGGCAGTCTTTTAGAAGGAAAGTTTGGTGTATATAGAGGAGGATGAAGAGATGGGAGTAAAAAAAGAAAAAAAACTCGAGAAAAAACGCAAAAGAAAAATTCATCGGTGACCCCTATCCTTATTTATAAAGGTAGGGGGTCGACAGACGCATTAAATGCGCCGATAGAACAAGATGCGTAGGATGCACATTGGGAGACGTGCGTCTCCCATGTCCCTTAAACACACGCAAGTGTCACCTTCGAACGCGTTTAATGCTCTAATCGTTTTTTACAAACCTTTCAACTCTTAACATTTAACATTTGAAACCACAATATTTTTCCATGACTAAATAAGACAAAACTTCAACCTAAAATGCAGGGCATTATGAAAGACTACGATATTTCGGATCTAAGACTTCGATGGACTGGGTCTGTCAATGTGGTTGTGAAACAACCCAATTCCACTTAATTTTCACCAAGACTTAGGCGATAATTTCGACTGAGGAATCTATAGAGGTCACTCGAGAAAACAAAGACAAACCCTTCCAAGGCTTCGCTTCGAGGCGCCTCGTCAGACTCAAGTTGCCGTCCATTCTACCCCATATGGGAAAGCCAACCGTCCATTCTACCTCATATGGGAATTCTATCTAATATGGGAAGAATGCTACGAATAAGCACTTGGAAGCGGAAAATATGCAAAAGCGATATTATCAGATAATTTTTCAGCTTCCAAATCCCTCACTCCTCATAGAGATAATCCTAGAAAAGGGAAAAATAATCCCTGAGAAGGAAGAACTAGTCGTTGATAAGGAAAATAAGATTTCCTTAAACTTAGCGGATAAAATCCTATCACAAGAAGCGAAAGCGGAGTGGATTTCGTTAACCCTATAAGCCTGAAGACATCCCCTACCTAAAAATAAACAATTCTAACCGTGTCATTCTCTCTCCCTCTCGCATTTTTTTTTTTGCTTACTTAATCATCTGATAAAGTGGCCTAATCTATCGTCGCCTCGAAACGCCCTCTCTCTTGCGGTGCTCTATCAGACCACGATGCTCAGAGAATCTACGATCGTTAATTCTTACAATTTGACGTTTAGGAGATCCGACGATCAAAGTCCCAACACTAACTATATAATTCTCTAAAGTTGGAGTTTCGGTTCAAAATGACCTTTTTATAATATATATATATATATATATATATATATATATATATATATATATATATATATATATATATATATATATATTATATTATAATATATATAATATATATTATAATATTGTTCAATCTAATCCCTCATGTCACGTACAAGAGATATTTATATTCTTTTAACTTTTAAAATCTAATTTAGAAGCCGCATTTACAATTGAGATTGGAAAACTTGTATTTTAGCTTATTGATTTGAAAATAATTACAAAAAAGGTATAAAGAATACAAAATATAGGGTTAAATATGACTTTATAAAAATAATTGTCATGTATGAGATAATACCTAGACTATTAGCTTAAGATTACAATTTATTAAGCGTGAGTATTGTCACGCCCGATTCCTTGGCCCGACCGACATGGATCCGAACCGGTTCGGTGCGAAACCATATACCGGACTTCTTACTTTTTTTTTTTTTTTTTTTCAGAAATAACTTTATATATTCGTAGGTACAAATGATTTTAGTAACCAACAATCATTTACATTTACAAAATGAACTACCACCGAATGGTATCCATTGTACTTATACATTTACTAAGTCCCATTCGATACAAATACATACCTATACATATCTAATACAAACATCAGAGATCATAATGGTGCCACGCAGCACCTATCTCCCGAGATTTACCTGCATCAGCCACATGAATGTCCCGGTCTCTTTATCTCCTCGCATCTACACTGACACCCGCTGTTTACGCTACTGGAACATGCAAAGAACTAATTAATAACAATAATCGCTCATTACTATCTTTTTACATTTACTAATACTTATGCATATAACTGTTTCCAATCTTACGCGACTCTAACCATCATATTATACATGTGTATTTTATCCTTTCAGATTCCATATATTCTTTTTCTTGTTCATACATTTCCCCTCGTGTCATGTATTTTAAGGTGTCAGGAACTCATATCTAATACATGTATGATAGATCAAATCATATTCAAAGTAAACTTATTGTGCATACAACAATTCGTAACAAATCAAATCATATCAATTTCATACATGTGTTCAAATCAAACTAATACCAATACATATTAGACTCTTATCGCTATCACTACTGCCATTAATCAACTCCCTTAAATTACATTTCATGATCTGGATGCCCAAATCCTTTTGTTTTCGCTTTATTATATTTTCATTTCAAAGTACGCGAATCTAATCCCGACTTGACTCCGGCCAAGGATCCAAGCCGGAGCCCCGTTTTTACTCGACATTTTCAATCAAAACATTTTGTTTCATTTTATTAAATTTTTGTTTTTAAAGTGTCGCGACCAATCCCCGACTTGACCCGATTGGCGGATCCAAGCCGGGAGCCCTGCTTAATTCGACATTTTCACCATCTTCCAAAACACGTCATGATGCTATTCCATTTCGTAATCTTTTAATTGCTTAAAGCACTTCTTTCGCAATCCCATGACCATTTTTACACTTCCATGAGAATCAACTTTCACACACTTAATAACATGCATTTGCCAAAATAATGCCATGTTATCCACATAAACTTCATGCTATTAATTTTCAGATGCTTCAATATACAATTATTTACTATATCATATCATGCATTCTCAATACGCAACACCATTTCACAATCCAATTTTTATGATTTAAGCATACACATAAAAACTTCTACTTACACTGCCATTGTTGGTTATTTTACTTTGACTATTTAATTACATTTCTGACTTCGACCGCTTAATGAATCCCCCTATCGTCATTCTAATGTGCCTACACATTTTTATAATCTTTGCCTCCCATCACGACGCGCGATGTCGCTTTGGTGCACCCCGACATGTGGTATTTATTCCTGCTTTCTCCCATCATGACGATGCCGCTTTGGTGCATCCCACACGTGGTATCAATTATTCTATTCTCCCATCATGACTGGACGCCGTCGCGCATTCCCACGTGGTATCAATTATTCGCGATTCTCCCATCATGACGGATGCCGCTTGGTGCATCCCGGCGTATTACTTATTCGGCTCTCCCATCACGACGATGCCGCTGGTGCAGATCCCATATGGTATTACTTAAATGTCATACGCCATCAAGATCGATCCAATCGCGGTGAATCCCGCTGGCGTGACATTTCAACGCCATACGCCACTGCGACCTGACGCCGATCACGCGATCCCGCCACGACATCGAAAATTTCGGGCGTTTCGTGACGGGAGCAAGCCGCTTACAAGATCCCGCCAAAGGCCCATTCTTCATATCATCTAATTCATTACGACTTGATCTCAAGTGAATTAATCCCGCTTTATTATTATTCTACTATTCAAGCCAATATCATGATATTTCGATTTCATATTCACTTTCAGATATCTTTCAAAGATATACTCAATCACATACTCATTCATGTGATAATTTATATATACTATCCTTAATTTCATTCACGTATACTTATTCATATACTTATTCACGTATACTCATTCATACACTCATTCACATATTCATTCATGTATAACCATTCATGTATACCATTCATAAATTCATTTACGTATAATTTATTCACGTATACTCATTCATACACTATTCACATATTCATTCATGTATATTCATTCATAGTTCATTTTACGATACTTATTCACGTATACTCATTCATACACTCATTCACATATTCATTCATAAATTCATTTACGTATACTTATTCACGATATTCTATCATTCGTTATCATTTCGCTATATGCGAGCAATAATCATATATCACTAACCACATTATGCGTTTCCATGACTTATCATTTCTTCATGTTACGCTCATGTTTCATTTCGCTTTCATTTTCATTTTCCATAATCATTTTCTATGTTTCATGAACACTCTACATACATTTTTCATTTTCTACATTTTCCTTTGTTTCATGCCTATTACATATGACACTCATATTCTCGTGAAGTATGATGTCAATGAAATCACACCCTTCATTCATATATTCTTATTCTTCTTATGAATCTACTTTACTTAGGAAGTGGAATCAATCTTAATCGGATCATCCAACTAAAGTTATACATTTTCACGCCAAACTAAGGCTTACTCCGGATTACACTGTAACAGTTTGTATTACTAATTTTTCCGGGGTTCAACTTTTATATCGACACGTTTCAGATTTCATTTAAAGCTAAGTGTGCTAAGGGTTCATTCCAATTGAATCACCCAATTGGAGCAATCAAATTTCAAGTTGAGCGTCTCAATGAACCCTGACCATTTATGTTCAAAGTTGGAAACCGTAATTTGTCTCGGCATAATGTGTCCCACTTTTGAGTGAATTTTAGGCCTCTTAGGATCAGAATTTAAAATATTCCTATTCTTTAAGTTTTGTTCTTGAAGTCTATTTTGACGAAATAATTGAATCACTTAAATCGATGTGCTAAATGATAAGTTTAGCTACCAAAATACAAAACCTGCCGAACAGAAACCGTAATAGTTTCGTGCCTGGTAACTTAACTTCTACCGGCAGAACTCTACCAAAACGATCAGACAGCGTTGTGCCTGGCACAAGTCTGTTGCACTGCACAAGTCACTGCAAATGCCCTTAATGTGTGTTTTCTCACATTTTTTCATACTTTGATCCCCAATCACTTATACTTCAAATACACATCAAACAATCTCCAAACGCCCTTAATCTCTTTTTCTACTCAATTTCTTCACTCTTATATTTTCTTCAAAATCCATCACGGATTTCTTCCAAAACCTTCTAATACAGGTTATAACCCATCCTCAACAAAATCATGAAAATTAATTGTGGGTTTACTCTAAACCCTAACTCATTTACTTACAATTAACTAGCTTAATCCAACTACAGAGAGCGATTCTACAACTATCTTCAGGCTACTTGTGAGTTTTAACAACCCCACTCTCTAATATTATCTTGGTTAGGGGATTTCATCCTAACAAACCCTAGGTTTTGGACAAGATAATAACCATACAAAACCAAAGCATCCATACACAAATCCAAGCTCCATACTCAAGGTTAGCTCCATACCTGGCTTGGCTGACCTCCTTCCTTCCTCTTCCTCTTCCTCTTCTTTCTTCTCTTTCTTTTGCTCTTCTCTCTCTCATACTTGTTTTTTGGTCCCCAAATGAGACCAAATTGGGTCTTAAATCCCATATTTGCTAAGCGCTTTATGTTTGGCCAAGAAAAACCATTTCATGGCTTCATATAATTGCATCTTGGTCCCCAAATTCTTCCTCAAAATCAACTCATGATATTCTAGTTTAACCCCATCTTTCCTCTTTAGCGACTTCTATCCTTTTTAATAAATTGCGCATCGCTTTATTCAGAACTTTCCTAGCCCTCATTTTATTTCCTAAAATTCATATTTAACTTTTTAATATACTAAACAAGTCCGAAACTGTGCATATTTTTAATGCTAATGTAGCACTACAGTTTCATCATACTTTCAATAAACCGTATTGAATCGTATATCAGCTTTTTTATACCTTCTGCAATTATTTCCATATCAACGCAAGAAAACACTAGTTTCACATGAAGAGACTATGACTATTAAAGAATATATACCGCTTATTAAGGTAAGAATTTACGACCACCATACCGAAACATAATTATTTTCTACGAAACCTTACTGATCAATCCATATATTTTTGTGATTATTTATATACTAATGTAGTCGATTTATATAGTTGAAATTTCAAGAAAGAAAGCCCATTTTAAAGACAATTTGTGGGAGTGGTTCATTAGAAATTTAAACTGAATAAACCTGACCAATTCGCTTGACCCAAGTGGTCCGGGTGACCCATGGGTTTTTGACAATCGTTAGCCCAATTGGATCCAAAAATTTTGGCCGACCTTTTAAAGAATCACTTTAAGAATTTGTGATTCAAATATTCACCTATAAAATTCGATATTTTTGCTATCTCAGAGCATAAGGGTTTTAAAAATAATTATTACTATAATATATGATTAATATATTAAACTTTGGTATTTTAACTATTTTATTTTCAATTTCTAAATGTATATTTTTAATATAATTTATATGATAATTTAATATTAAAAAAATCTTGTTTGAAAATTTACGGAATGTGCATTTGGTCTTAAATAAATTACGCTTTAATATTAAAATATATTTTATTTATCTCATTAATCACGCTTTAAATATTTACAATTTCATTTTTTTTATTTATTCTTTAAATTTTATTCAATCATATATGTTTTTTTTTATAAAAATGAAGTTGCTAGTTTATAAATTAAATTAAATTTAATAACTAAATTATCAATATATTTTAAATAATTTTATTATTTAAACTAGTATTAATAACAAAATAATTTTATTTTTATAATAATTAACAAAAATTATATACTAATTTCTTTCCTAATATGATTATAGTATATTAAAATAAATATGATTTCAAACAAATGATTTTTCATTATTAAACTATTGGAGAGTATTTTTAAAATATATTTTTAATCAAAAATAAACGAATTTACGTTATTAAACATTCTAAATTACTTCTAATATTTATAATAACTCAACCATCATCGAGGACAGATATCTTTCTAATGCGAATCACATACATATTTGGATATAATGAGAATTCCAAGACAAAGATATACAGATTTCCATTTATCAATTTGTAATTGTTTTTTTTCAGATACGTTATTGTTTCATACTACTGCTTTTGCAGACTATTTAATAATAATTTGGGAGATTTCATTTATAACAACATATAACAATAGTTTATTTTATTTTAAGTTTTTTATTATTATATTATCTAAAACTAAATCATTTTATATTCAGATATTATTTATTTTATCGCCAAGGACGGAAATTTTTATAAAATTAATTTTTTTTAACATTTTTGGGCGCTTTGACTCGTTTTATCCTCGTTTTGGGTCTCAAGAACCCGCATGAACTGCAAGCTTGGACTGATAAAAAACTGAATTCAATTTCAAGCACTGTGTCAGATTAACATAATTGTTTTGACCTGCAGCCTGAAAATTGGAGCCAGACTGTCTCAGGATTTCCAGCTCTACTTGAATAACACAAGTTTTCCGTTGAGATTTCAATTCGATCCCCTCACGCATTTAAACAGGAAAACAGCCCCCAACAACCCAAGCACCATGTGGACCCAAGAAAGACACCTTTGCAGTAAATCAATCAAAGCTATAAAAACCTCCAGAAAGTATCAGTATGAGTAGTAGTAGTAGCCATGGGCGGCAGCAGCAGCTATAGAATTAGAATTAGAACCTTTATACTTGCATGCATACCAGGGTTGATCATGTCCTCGATGCTGCTCGGTGGCATGGCTCGGGTTCGGGTTGAAGCAGCAGCAGCCATACCTTGCACAGCTGGTGTCGAAAATCATATCAAGCAGAGGCTCACACCATGCAGGGCCTTCCTCCTAGGCAACCAGATTACACCACCAAGGGAATGTTGCACAGGCGTTAAGAGCTTAAATGCAGAGTACAAAACTGCAAGAGGTAGGCAGAGAGCATGCTCATGCTTGAAGGATGCCTTTGCCAAGCACCAGCCTGCATTCAAACTGTCATCCGCTCGGAGTCTCCCCGGGAAGTGTAACGTTAATATTGGCCATACAATCACCACTGCTAACTTCGACTGTTCCAGGTGAGCCTGTTTTCCACATTTGAAGGGAAAACTATTTGTTTCTCTTCTAAGGAAGAGATTTGCTCCCAATTCTAGGTAATATCGACCTTTATGCTAAGGATGAAACTAATTGATTGGAGACTAATTAAGGCTTGATTAAGCCTTAATTACATGCTAATATTCCTTGATTTATTGAGAGACCGATGCTGGAATGTATAAGCTAAACATATGAAAGAGTCTAAGAAAGATAGGTTGTTTTCTTTGGCTATTTTTGCAGCGTGAGATGAGAAAGAAGGCAAAGGCAGCACCAAATTGATGAACGCAATAAATTGGGAAGAAAATAGGAGGTTGGAAGGAAACCAAGTAATCGTCCCAAATTATGCTTGGATCTATAAATGAAGATTGAACAGTACTACTTGTGTGCAATTTGTGTTTATCAAGCAACTTTCAAGAATATTAAATATTTGCTTTGCAACCAAATAAATGCCCAAATTGTCACTCTCTCTAACATAGCATAGTTTTGTGTATGAAGATGGAAGTAAGCCAATCTAGTCATTACCAGAGAAACCGAGTTCATATATTGGCATAAAAATAAATGAAGAAATAAACTAAAAGGAACTGACATGTGAGTTTCTCAACAAGAAATGAAAGTTAAAAAAAAATTCAAATATGGATAAAATATAAAACATGAGAGAATTATTAGGACTGGTATAGGAGATCATGCAATGGTTCATATTCCTATGCTGAATATATATAGGAAACACTAACTATTAGAGGCTGCTTGTTCTAACTCTCAAGAGTAAATTAAATGCTATCCAAACGTTATTTATAGCTAAAAATTGTGGTGGTTTGCTTTGCTTCCATGGCAAACTCAAAACACATGCTTGATGCTAAAAACAGTACATGAATTCAAACGCTAAGAAAGAGAGATATCCAGTGGCCTAATTCCATAACTGGGTTCATGAACAGTTTTTCAGAGTCTAACTATTGCAACAAGCACATGGCAAACCATGGAATGACAGACAGGCATTGAAAAGGAGATAATAAACCCAGTTTAACTTCAGTTCATGCATTTAAATAATAGAAATTGAGTTCTTTCCTTGACAAGAAATCATGTTTAAACACTGACAGATGGGCAAGATACAAATGGGGCACTGAGCATGAAAAGATATATCTCCGCCTCTTCAAGAACCAAGAACATATGATCCCCATACTGGAAAAGAATTCCAAATTGAACAGAGACAACTCATGAATATTACAACAAAACATGATGAAAGTTACAGAAGACCCTGAATCCCAATTCAATTAAAAGAATTAAATTGAAAAGAATGGTACTACCTCTCCTTGTTTATAAGATGTCAGTCTATGAACAATCCAACAAATAAGGTTCCATGACTAGATCAGCAAAGTTTAGATTAAAATGTGCTGCTGCTTTCACTGGCAGAAATTGATGGGCCTTCAGACTTCACAAGATTAGGGCCCCTGCTACTGATATCAAGCCCCTGCAATCGTCCAAGAGGATCCTGCTGCAACATATCTGAGAGGGCATTTGAGTGGGCTACTCCAAGCAGAGGCTGGAGGTGGGCTGACATGTTAGATGGGAATGGAGGGAACGGTGGTATTTGCATATTTTGGGACTCATTTGGTCCTGGTTGTGGCTGGTGTGAGAAGAAAGAAGATTGTGTATATGGAACATAATGCATTCCCAAATTGTATGCATCTGAAGAGGTCATTATTTCTCCAGTAGCAATCTTAAGCCTCTCTACTTCCTTCTTTAGTGCTTCATTCAGAGCTGTATTTTGAGAACAAAAATACAATAATATACATGTTTAGGAATTTACCCAGTATATCAGGAAAGCTGTAAAACAAAAGGCCAGGTTTGTAGCTTCCCAGCCAAAATCAATTCTCGAAGTAAACCTAAGACTATGATATGGAAGTACCTATGGGTTATAGTCATGTAATTCCTAACGCACTATCAAGAAGGTAAATATTGCACATTTGACAATGGCTAATCAGGAGGGTATCACCGGACAAATTCCAATATTCAGATAACTTCCATGCCACTTCACTAAGTAAATGACCCATCGGTGACTTGAATAAAAGGTGGAAATGAACTTATCGATCAAAAAAAAAAAAAGGTGGAAATGAACTTGACATGCCTCCACCAAATGTTTATGAAATATAAACATGACAAAGATTCTATTAAACAAGTGGGGCATAATTATTTTTTTTATCAGTAGGAAGTGGGGCATAATTTCAAAACCATAAATCATGGAACATACCATCGCATAGCTGAGCTTGTTGTTCCATGGATTGTAACCTAAGCTTAAGCTCTGTGTTTTCAGTAGTCAGGCCCGTTGTATCCCTCTATAAGAAAACAAAATAAGGCTATAGGCCTTTAGGTAGCATATCAATAGAAATAAATGGAAGCAAATATATACAAAGAAAAAGACAACAAATCCAAAATAAAGGCCATGAAATTATTCATCCCCCCTCACAAAATATATGCAAAGAAGAAGATAACAAATCCAAAATAAGGGCCATGAAGTTATCCACCAAGTGCCAATTTCCTTACTTGCCAAGGATATAAGCACCAGATCAAATGCATAGTTGATTATGGAAGCAGTATTTAACAAGAGGTTTTGTACAGGCAAGTGCTATATAGTTGAAAAGCAATCATCCTAATCTATCACTATCATTATTAGTTAAGTTCAAACTTTTAAACAGTATAGCCATTGTTTTGGCCAGCCAATGTTATAGTTTGCTGAATATGATCACTTTATTTTCACTCATAAAAAAATTGTAGTTTTCCATTATGACCTAAATCTGACCAAGTCTGGTTTCAAATGATGTATGTCTTTTGGGCTTAACAGTTCAGTTTTCTATCATATTCAGGCCTTTATTTTTTTTCTTCATTTTTTTATATTCCTTTTAGATTCGTGGGAACCTCACGATGTTTTTTTTTTTTTTGATCAATAAATCTTCTTCTTACAGTCCATCCAATATAATTAGTGCTCAGTCTTCAAAAATCTTGAACCTAATGTATGGTTGGTTCATAATGTTATACACCCAAATAGGGACCAATAAATTATTAATCCTACAGGGAGGCAAATATTGTCTTTTGATTGTAAATCAGAAAAGAGGGGCATCTGTGGTAAAAAAGCAATAGCTAGAAATCAATTTTCAATGGCTTTACCCAGGAAGCAGTAACATACAACACTAAAATGAAAATAGGAGAGGTAACAAGTGACATTTTCCAGCAGTTAATGCGAAAAATTTCCAATCGAGCCGCTTGCCCAAGTATTCAGAATAAAATATAATTTTTAAAGCATGTCACACATAGATAGAAGTTGTCATCAAGAAAGCAGCAAAGAAACACATAACAGCCAGGTTTTACAGTAACATAGGTGACACAAACCATATTTCTGCAAAAATTTAATTAGCACATAACAAGTTAGAGAAATGCAAAAACAAAAACCTGGAATAGTGTGAGTTGTGCAGAAAGAGTGGTTGCTTCTGTTTGAAGGCTCTGGACTTTTCTCTCAAGCTCTGACATGTACCGGGCCTTCCTTTCCTTGGAGCGAGCAGCAGATTGCCGATTTGCCAGAATCCTGTACAGAACATTTCATTTATGGGAGAAAGTTTTAGGAAACATAAAGCTAGATATCATTATGGGATACAAGTGAACTGAATATATCAAGAGGGTCCTATTTTTGCTTTGGAACCAAACAAGCTTAAAAAATGGATAACATTGCAAGCTTTGCAATAAGCTAAACTTTAACCCAAGAACAGAAAATAATCACTCCTCTCAAGAAGCTTAATTGCAACCACCAAATCAACACCTTTTGCATGGATCCATCTAAAATCTGATAACTTTAACAGGAAAACCCAATTGACTTAGAATAGCTATTACACCATGGCATCAACCAAGAGTCCGCTAAGCTGCATTTCAGAGTTGTCTAAAACTATGAAGCAACATTTCCTTTTTCATAGAGACCATTCAGCATTTCAAGAAGCCAACGGACCCCCACACCACTTACCATTGCATTCGCAGCGCAAGTATATGCCTACTTCATCCATTTCTCCACTAAAGCAACCTGCCTTTCAGTTTTTCATCTTTTAATGCAAAATTAACTTTCTATCATGTTTGTAAACAAGAATATAGAGAAAATATTTCCTTTCTCTCTTTTCCTTTCCATGTTTGCTACGCCTCCATGCTTAAAGACACGTTATGTAATTTCCTTTTTTTGCAAAATCAGGGCAGTTTTACTTTGTGTTTGTTTCCAAAGAAAATGCTCAATTTATATAGTAATCGTAACATGTGTGCAGTATAATCATACTGTTAGGCATTAAAATCCAATATCATGAGCCTCTGCTTTCCGTCAAATCAAAAAAACAAAAAAGTCATAGTTCATACAAAAACATCAATTATCACAGCATCATCACCGGTATTTCGAGTAAAAGAATATAATTAAGAAACGAAATGAAACAAATGCAGAGAGTAGAGTGACCACACCTCTTCGCTCGCTTCGGATCGAGCGTCCAAAGCTCAGCGAGCTTATCTGGAGCCATTGCCTTCTTGGCCTCTATAGTGTCCACAAACAGATCCCCTCTCGACAGTGACGAGCCGTCCACCGAATTGCTGTGCCGGTGCCGAGGCCTAGAGCTCTTCTCTCCGTCGCCGCTCTCCGCCGCCAAACCACCGCCGGCATTGTCGATCGGACCGTCCCCTTCGGGCCTGGATCCTAGCTTCTCCGCATCAATGTAGGTGCAGAAGAGGTCGTCCTCGGATCCCATTTCCTCAAAGCTGGCCGAGCCAACGTCGAAAGGATCGGAGACGAGATGAAGGTCTTCCGGGATCCGGAAATTGACCTCGGAGTGTGCCCGCCGGTGGTGACCTCCCCGGAAGGAGGTGGCCGGATTCGGGAACGATGTTGAGGGAGGCAGGTGAGCATTGTGGGAGTTAGAGCTAGGGTTAGGGTTAGGGTTTGATAGATCTTGCATCTGCAGAGCTCACTGCGGTTTGACTCCAAAACGACGTCGTTACCAGAGTATTTCCTCTCCAGTCATGGTAACGTTGTGCTCTTGGAACAGCAATGATTAAGGGCACGTTGAGACTTGAGAGGGATGACTTAACACTCATTTTAGCATAACAAATTGTTTTATGCGAAGGGCATATTCGTAATTTCACGAATAAATATATCAATAAAACTATATCCTAAAAAGAAATTCACACACCATTAAACATGCTTTCATTATATATTAAAACAAAATATTAGATAACAAAATAAAAATTTAAAAATATTCTTAGATATCATGCATGCCTAGCCCATGCATGTGATACAATGTTTAAATAGGTAAGATATAGGAAAGTGTCTTGATTCGAGTTTTAGTATGAACAATTTATTATATTATAAATAAAGTGTTTAACTGTTAAAAAAAACATTCTTAAGATTTTTTTTTTACATTTATTTACTTTACAATACAACGTTATAATAATCCGTTCTTATGAAGACTGGTAATCCCTTTCTTGTGTTCCGTTCGATCCTTAACCACTAAGCTAATTAGCACATACTTAACAATATTAAAAGTAGGTTAAAAATATTTTAGGTTTTCAAGTAATTTTTTATTTTATTTTATAAACTATAAAGAATAATTTTCAAATAACAATGTTAAAAAACAAGTCCTTTTCTGAAAATAAATTTAAGGTATTTTTTAGTTCTTGTTTTAAAATATACAAAGAAATAATAAAATAATATTTTAAAACCTTTTCAATATATAATAATATAATATTTCATAAATAACAAGGTATTTTTTTAATAGGACATTTCCTTCAAAAAAAAAAAACCAAGACAAAGACAAATATGTGGGAGTTCCTGACAATTGTGTTGCAAAATACCCCTCAAATTATGATTAATTGCACAAAGAAAACTGAAATTAATCATAATTATAGAAATGGTGAAATACTCCTTATAGTTTGAATAATAATTAGAATATCCCTGAGCAGTTGTACGAATAATATTGAGAATTTGAATATTTAAAAAACACCCATATATGTAAAAATCTAAAATTGAGGAATAAATTTGGATAAATTCGAAAAGATTGGGCCTTTTTATTATAATAATAATAATAATAATAATTGAGGAATAAATGTTTAGAGGGGGACACAACATATATTCTTAATCATATTTCAACCAACCAGAATTGACAAGAAGACATCAAGAAATTTGCAATCAAATTTATTCATTCTAATTAGAGCTAGACACATTATAAAGTGGTCCATTCCTTATAGGGATAAGGTGGGCACAGATACTTTATATGAGATATAGATAATTCCCACATTATCTTATCAATAATATATATTATTATTAATAAAAAGAAAATTTTATTCCTCATATAAAATATTACTTTAGTTTTTGCATAGAATTTTTTTTTTCATTATTTGGAAATTTTACAACATTAACACTATCATTTAGAGATCATGACTTTAACATTAGGTCCAAATAAGGTTTTGAGTTAAAGTTAATAAATTTTTTTTTTTCGAACAAACCTAAAAATTGATGAAACTTGAACAATGTTTAAATGTGATTCTTCATTTCAATCTTTCATGGGATGGATCTCGTCTTAGTAGAGGATGACTCTATCTCGTGTGATCAAAAGTACATAAATTTAAAAATTAAAATTAAATGATTGGTGACAGATCTAGCATGGGCTTAGGGGGCAAATGCACTCATCCCCTTGAATTTTTTTTGGAAAAAAAAAACCCTATGTTGTTAAGGTGATCAAACTTAGGTCCTACACATTGCCTTCCTAAAATCAATAAGTATTAAAATAATTGAGCTATAACGGTTTATATTACTAAAGTTTGTCCCCCCTTGATATCGAATCCTGAATTCGCCATTACCTATAATTAATGTTCGATCATACGATGATACAAATGTAACACTATATCAAAATTCCTATGTCAAACTAATGATAGATTAAGGGAGTATCAAACTACTTTAACTAAAGTGTAAAATGTCAAAGATTGAGGCTTGACAAGTCAAGTGATAGTAATAGAAATTGGGAAGAAGGGTGTCCCAAAAATTGTGTGATTAGAAGTTGATGTGAGATGGAGATGATGAGAAAGGGGAAATTATTGGGGAGAGATTAGGTAATGGTCATGTCACTATACCATAGTGGGGCTTTAGATGCAGGACCATGCCATAGTGTCCCAATGATTTCTCACCTTGAAAGTCATGTTTCCTCCCTTCCATCCTTACAAAATGATAAGTTTTGGGCTCACAAAATTTAAGATAATGCTCACCAATTGTGTTATTGTTTGATATCTTCACGTGACATGTGAATACCTTCTAAGGCTTCAACTAATGATTATCCTGTAGGGCTCGTTTATGTGTGCTTCGATTAATTTTATAGGACCTTAAAGTTAACGATCAGATAAATCCTTCAATGATCCTAAAAAGACTTAAACACTAGTACGAAGGGTCGAACATTGGCGAAAACTGATAGAACAAATGACTTCACCTTTTTGTGATAAAAGGATAGAAGCAGGAGTGGAGGGAGGATTTGGTGCTGGGAATAAGCACTTTTTTTGAAAAAATTTAATTGTGATTAGCAGGATCAGGTGCCATAATCCAAATTGAAGGGGCAACCTTCTCCTCTGCTTGATTCTAATGTTACTTCCCCTTGTGTCAAATCCTTCATTAATAAAGGAAACAGAGGAGGAGACCAAACACAAGGCCTACCATCATTTCGTATCTTCCTTTCTGTATTCCAGTGTCCTTTGCCACATCCATAAAGCCCCCAAAAACAGATGCAGACAGACACCATCACAGCTCTGTTTGTATCCCTCCATTGAAGGAAGTTCTGGGAAATCGCGCTACTCTGGTAAGGCCTGAGCTCTGGCTCTCACTGTTGGCATGGTTCTTGTTTTCTTTGTTTCCTTTGTTTGGTCCTGATCTGAGGAGGAAGATGATTCAGTTGGGGTATGAAGGAGGAAGAACTTCAAGGATCTGAGAAAGCGGAATAGATACCTTTAAACACTTATTCATTCCTCTCCTTATCTTTGTGACCAAGAGGATGCTTTTTGGATGTCTTTATCTTGAAGGAATCCTGACAGACACTGCCTAAACTCAAAAGACCCCTATCTCCCCCTTTAGCTGAAAGCAGATCAGGAATAAGGAAAAACCCCAAGAAACCTAGTCTGTAAGACGCTTCATAACCAGCCTAGGGAGGAAATTCAAGAACCAAGGTGAGAATTGAGGCCCCAGCAGGCAAAATTTTGACCCCATGATGAGTGAAATGAATTCCATCCTTTCGATCTCCTTTGTCGTTCGATTCACTGCTGAAACAAGGTGGAGAAATGGGGTTTTTTCAAGCTTATTTGCATAAGATCATCAGGGAGGTTCAGAAGGTCTTCAAGAAGGTGGTGGTGGTTTGAATCACCCTTTTACCAGAGGCTGAGAAGTGAGAAGTAGAGAGAGAGAGCAGTATCAGTATGGCAGCAGTGTTTCTTCAGGATCGTCCTCGTCGTCTACTTCTTGATACAGACCCTGCTGGTGCATCTCCTAACAGTGAAAGCAGGATGAGAAGCTCCTACACAAATGAGGCGAATTTCGACACCAACATGGTGATCATCCTAGCAGCCTTGCTCTGTGCATTGATATGTGCCCTAGGACTAAACTCAATTGTCAGGTGTGCTCTAAGATGCAGCAGGAGGATTGCTTTCGAGACTGCAGACGAGGCTGCTGCACGTCTAGCTGCAACAGGGCTCAAGAAGAGTGCTCTACGCCAGATTCCGGTGGCTGTGTATGGTTCAGGAACAAACATCCCTGCTACTGACTGTCCTATTTGCCTAGGAGAATTCGAGCAAGGGGACAAAGTTCGGGTTCTTCCTAAATGTCACCATGGATTCCATATGAAGTGTATAGACACATGGCTGGTGTCACACTCATCTTGTCCAACTTGCAGGCACTCACTGCTAGAACAACACCCTCCAGCTTCTGATGCAGTAGATGTGCATCTGGAAACTGGAATTAGGCATCCTGGAAATTCTCCAGGAGGGCAGCATGATGTTTCTGTAGGTGTTGTTGATGGGGAGACTTGATTTGGGTGAAATACTTACAAGTTACAAACAAACAATTGTACTTGATTTTTCTTTTTTCTTTTTTTAATTTCAGTTTTTAAAATTTTTAGTTTGTTTATGTAATTAGGCATAGAGAACTGCAATACCAAACTAAAGGATTTTGAATCAAATCTGTTTATGCTTATGGAGTTAAGAGGTTTGAGAACTAATCGAAAACCGAACAACTTAGAATACTGATTTGGATAGATTGATGTTTAGAAGGGGTCAATGCATCAGCACCAAATCAAGCAGAAGGGTTTCTGAGCATCAAAACTACTCAAAATGGAATGCAGCTTTTGAAGGGGGTCAAGATGGAAATGGACCAGTAAAAGCAGAACAGTCTTTATCCTAGAGGAATAATGCAGTTCTGGAACCACCTAGTTTGTTTCTCAGCCTGGGTGATTCCCTCTTGCAGCTGCCACCCACATAGTCCTTTTGTCAAGTTCTTTGAACAGTATGGTTCCTTGTATCACCAACTCAAAAGTTCAGTTCAAGGGATCCGATTCCCCGGCTAATCACTAGCTAATAGGCTTATGAGGGCAAAAGAATTTTCATTCACAGGATTATTTTGATCATCCATTGATAAAGGGCAATCAGCAGATTTGTATTTTCTTATCAGATGTCTCCAGGGCAGTTCATATGCTAGTCGATTCTCGCAACTGATATCTAAATAGCAAAGCAACCTTGCTGGAGAACTGCAGTGAAAAAGAAGAACAAGAAAGGGGAGTCTTGCTCAAGCTATGCCTCTTTTTTTTTTTCATGGTTCCTAGTTTCATGATTTCATTCGAACAAGCCACTTTAGTGGCTTGAAAGTCATGGTTTTGGACCCAGAAGAGAAACCCGGATGACAATATATTCTACTTTACAGATTAAGTACTAAAAAAATGTTGATTCTCTTGTCTATAAATCAGTGAGCATGGAACCTAACCTAGACCACACTTAATAGGAAAAGGAAAGGAAAAATGATGGAAAACAACTACAGTTTCCCACCACTAGTTTATTAATCAAAGGGGATTAATGAGTGAATTCTACTTTTTCTAATGTTTGATTTGATGGGGGCATGTGGAGATGAAGCATATGGAACACAAGGAACCAACCATCATTTTATCATTTTATGCTCATAGAATGGAATCTCATAACTCTTTTCTTCTTTGCTTTTACCTTTTTTTGGCCTACCAGCCCCTCAAGTTCTTACATTCATTCACAAATCACATATGAACCAAATACCTAAGTAATCAAGATAACTGTTAGTTGAAAGGGATAGTTTTACTAGCATCGTTCATCATTGGACTGCCCTATTATGTCACAGACTAATTGATACCTATTAGGGAGATTTTTCTAAATCATATGGATTATGGCAAAGAAATTTCTGCTTTTTTGGTGAGTGTTGATGATGACTGGTGGGAAGGGAAGTCATGCTTTGATCCTTCTAACAACATGCCCACTAAAATGTTATGGTGACACTAGTGTCGCATCAGACGTCCGATCTTCTGCAGACATCACTTACGCGACAAACCCACAAAAAGTGGGTTTACGACGGCACACGACCGCCTCTCCGACGACAAGTTTCAAGAGGTGATTTAAAAAAGATGTTAGCGAAGTCAGCTGGGATCAGATCCTTCCCTCATAGGAGCCTTTCTATTTTATACTTGAATTTCTACTTGATTATTGATGAGTCTTAAACTTATCTATTTTTAGTCCATTTTTCTGGATTTTTTAGTATTTTTAGAGTTATTTTAATGCCAAATTATGGAATATTTACCAAACTTGTGTTTTGCAGGCTTTAATTCAAAAAGGAGAAAAATTCAGCAAGAAAGAAGAGAAAAACAGCAATTGCAACAGTCTATGTTGCGACTGAAATTTGATGTCGCGACAAAACTTCCTGTACAATTACTAAAGAAACCATGTTGGTAACAATACTCTGTCGCAACACCATAATTTGATTATCGATAATTGAGTTAGGTCACGCATGTACACAACAGTTGCTACAGAATAGGAAAATGATATAGGTCACCGTGAACAAAATAGTTTGTGTCGGGACATTGACTTTTGCAACATGGAAAAGTTTGTTGAGACAGAAAAGATGCTGGAGAAAAAGTTTAGGTCACGACAAGAAAACTAGGTCGATACAAAGGATGCTTAATGGATGAACTGACCTGGTTGCAATTAGAAGAGTCAATGTTGCGACATACTTCAAGCTTAAAAGGTGTTTTGACGACACGATAGAGATCTTCAGGTAGCGACATAGGAATAAGCTTAACATAGAGAAACGAGGTCATGACACAACTTCTAAGTTGCGACAGAGGTTTCAACACAAATGCAAAGAAGTCATGTCACAACATAACAAACTGGGTTGTGACAAAGAAATTAGTTGAACACAGAAAAGTCCTATTGTGACAAGAAATATGGGCTATGAAGCACTAAGAGAAGCCAAGGTAGAGAACGCTTGGCGTCGTGACTAGAAAAACTAAGTCATGATAGAAAATATGTCGCATGTAGAAAAAGCGTCGCCGCGACGTAATACATCGGGGTCGCATGCAAACATCTCCAATATTAAAAAGTCTAGGTCGCAATATAAAAATGAAGCTATAACAAGGGAAAACAGATGGCGGGTGGATGCAAAACTCGCTTGCGAAGAATTTGGGTCGCGACCAAGATGATAATAATACAAGATGCTATCGCAACATAACCTCGAACAAAGACGCCGCTATGACATGGAAACCTCGGGTCGCTACACCAACTCGCAGGTCGTGACCGAAACTGCGGTTGGCGCATGATTATCGATGTTACGACATAACTATTTGAGGAATGCACAGAATATTGTCCCGACAAAGGAAACTCTGTCGCGACAAAGTTATCACACTGAAGGAAAGAAAAACGTCGCAACAAAAATATGCTGTCGCAACTCAAGCAAAAATGAGCATAAAATCTTCAAGTCATGGCGGTATTTAATTATACTACCTACAATAAGAACCAAAGCGTAAAATGTCAAGCTGCGGATAAGAAAAGCTGGGTCACGACACCAATTTGAAGAAGTAGCTTAGCGTCACTGTCGCAACTGAAATCCAAGGAAGAACACAGGAAACATGTTGCAGCATACGACTGCTTGCTGCAACAGAAACCTGCAACAAAATTCAAAACTCTGTCACTACATAACTTTTAGGTCGCGACTGAGAAGACAATCTGGGCCTAAACTTTAGGGATTCATAAAAAAAGGCATTGAAGTTAGGGCCCAAACTTTTAGGGCTCTATAAATAGAAACGACTGCGGAAAGCAAGACAATTAGTTAGCAATGACGAACTAGAGTACCTGGGGAGTTGAGGACTCTTTTGTACTATAATTTTCTTTTTCTTTTATTTTCTTTTTCTTATTTTTCATTTCTTCGTAGATTAGTGTTAGCGTGATATTTTGATTCGCTACTGGATCTGAAATAGTAATATTGTTCAGAAGTTTTGAAGTTGAAATTTAATGTTCAAATTCATTTAAGATTACTGTTTGAATGCAATGAACTCCAGACAAATGCTGGAACTCATTTCTTCAGTTGATTGCAATTATAGTGAAATTTTCCTGATCAGTATTTCAATGTATGCTGTAATCTAGTTTTCAAGAACACAACTTCCACTAGGAAAGATTTGATGTTAGTTATGGTGTTTTCTGCAAAATGAGAAGAAAATTTCCTGAGTTGAATTTTGAGTTTATTTGAATGGTGTTGTTATTGATATTAATCATTCCCAATTTTAGTAGCTTATACCCATGAAAGGACTATTGTTTGACTCTGATTTCTAGGAGGCCCTCTGAGTGACATAGAGATGGAGATTCCTGAGAGCTTAGACCAATTACTTAGGGGTATGTTAGACTAATATTGAAGAATTAATGAGCTCTGAAAGGTTACTTAGATTAATCCTCAATTTGCTCATGGTTTGAGAATGGGTTGAGTGATATATCAATTTAATCAATTAGAGATCTCTCCTTGGTCTGGAAGAATGATCTTGATCCCGTGTTCGCATGAGATCTAATCTAGGAAAGAGAAAACTCTTTCAGATCTTAAGGACGAGACATCATTCTTGTTGTAGAAATCTTGCAGTTGCCCTGTCTTGGGAAGCAAGAAATCTGTAGTCATAAGAAATGGGTATGAAGTTTTGGAAAAGAAAAATACCAAGATCTTATAGAGAAATTCTATTTACAAGTAATTGATTAGAATCATGTTTCAGAAATGAACATGAACTTCTATTCAGTGAAAAGTATGGTTAGAGGAGGAATCCAAACTGTACTACCTTGCCTCTTGACAAATTCAAATTCCAACTCAGGGAAAAATAGAATGAGATTAGGATACAGGAATTGACTATTTCACAGCAGTAAAATCCCAGTGTTTACTTCCAACAATAATTTGGTTCAATCCAGTTTACATTTAGAATTGAATTTTTTCCCTTTATGCCAACTATAGGATTCTAGTGATTTGAATTCTTATTAGGTTACTAAATTTTCATCTAAACTAGATGTTCAAATAGTGTAGAACTTGAGTAGTTGGGGTAGTTGAAGTTTAAATTCCTTTCAATCTCTCAGTGGAACAATATTATTCGAATTTATATGTCTACTTTATTACTCAGACGACCCGTGCACTCAGCTTTTAAGACTAAAAGTAAAATTTTAATTGAATTTAGTGACAAAATTATTCTTCTTATGAGCTTACAATGTATTTTTGGTCTGTATCAAGTTTTTGGTGCCTTACTTGGGATTAATTTTTAGTCTTCTAGTAATGTTCTCAATAATTTGAATTTGCAAAACAATTTTTTAGTCAACAAGTTTTTGGCGCCGTTGCCTAGGATTTTATATAATAATCCTTTGATGATGGTGTTTTAAAATTTGTATATAGCATTTGGTCTTAACAAGTTTTTGGCGCCGTTGCCGGGGATCGAAGGAATTTAAAAATCAATATATAGACAAAAGAGAGAAATGTTAATTTGGACATTTTTCTTTGTTTTTACAAAAATTTGAGAAAAATCAACAAAAATGGGCTTTTGAACAAAGCAGCTGGCTAAATAAGCTACCATCTGGGAAGCCTAATGAATATATAATTTTTTTTTACCATTGACTCTATTTCCATTTTGTGTTTCCACTCTGTGAAGGTATTAAATGGACAAAATCGTGGCTAAAACTGCTGCCTCCCGGATACGTAAATCGAGAGAACCTTGAAAAATCCGAAAAGCCACTAATATTTCTAAGATAAAGTATGGCTAACTAAATAGAAATATCAGCATCATTCCGTATAGTTAAGAAACTCGTGAGACCACAGAGGCCTAACATAATGGAGGAATTTTGGAGGCCCATCATCCAAGAAGAATACTCTGCTGTGAGACAACCCCCTATTGAAGCAAACAACTTTGAGCTGAAGCCAACTTTGATTACAATGGTTCAAAAGAACACTCAGTTCACCGCCACCCTTCCAAGATCCAAATGAGCACTGGGAGATTTATGAGAATGGGAAAACACTGAAAACTGAATTGTTAGACCGTATGTAATCAAGCTTTAACTCTTCCCATTCCTATCGAGAGACGTGGGCAAAGAATATTAGTTTGACTCACTACCAATCAGATCAGCTGAATACTTGGGAAAAACAGGAAACATTCAAGGGAGCAGTTTTTCCTCCAAATTTCAATATTGGCGATAAGAGAGAAATCATCGTTCAAGCCAGTGAGGATGAGAGAGCTCACACCGTACGGGAGAGGTTCAAGAGACTGTTGAAGAGGTGCCTTATGCATGGGATAGATTTGACAACTCAGATGTACATTTTCTACCATGCCATGAATTATACCTTCAAGGGCATAATTGATGCATCTTGCTGTTGAGGTTTTAAAAGAAGAAGTGTAGAGGAGGCAAGGCTAGTTATTGAAGATCTAAGCAATGCAACTACAAGATTCCACCGAATCTCTTCAAGGAGCAAAGAAGAGATAAGGGGAAAATGGTCCGAGACTGGATTGGATGTAATCTGCACCATAGAACAAGAAGGTTGTGATTTTCCTTTACCTGCTCGTAGTCCGAGAAGTGTGGAGAAGTTATGAGGGTTTCGTGGCTTCCCAAGCAAACTGCTCTGGTCGCTCCATACCCCACTCCTGTGGTCCTGACAACCCGTCAACCCGCTGGACAATCCCGTGACACCAACCCGACATCCCATTACCACGTCCTATGGCTCAGAGCGTAACCCTCAGGAGCAATTTAAGTATAAACATGTGCCTATCCTTCCGTCTAGGGCAAGACATTTAACATAAAACACAATAGACCATTTTAATCACCATATACAATTGCTTTTTTGTACAAAAACATGTACATGTAATAACGTTTGTCTACAAGAGCTACATCAAAACAAAATGAGCCACATCCGGCTTTTATCCCCATATGGGTTCCTTGCGCTACCAAATTACCGCGACCAACCCGTACCTGAAAAGGTCCCGCCAATAAGAGCAAACCCGCAGAGTGATAATCGCATGGCCACTCCCACCTGGCGCATGCAATGGTCGCATACCAAGCACCCGGCCCAAGTAAAATGTCTACATGAATGTCATATGTCACGAGCAAATGTTACTTCATGCCTATATCCCTAGTTACTCATCGATCGCATTACTCCATTGCGGCGCTAATGGGCAACCAATCCCGAGTCAATCCCGACTTATCACACAACCCAAGTCTAATTGATAACCATGACCGCATGTCTTCTTTTGAGCAACGTAACTTTCTGGACACACTAATGTCTTTTTACATAACCCATGTTCCAGTTGATGGAACATGACCTGTGTGTCTTCTTTCAGGGCAATATAATTTTTCAGATCACAATCGAGGGTCTCTGTACCCATGTTCCGTGCTTTCACCGAAGGCACGGTCCTCTCTCTTCTTGTTCTGCCCAACACACATTATTTATATTTCTTTTTATGTTTTAAACCGTGAGACATTTATTGGACGTCATCCAAAGTACAAGCTCACTACCCATTTATCAACAATGATGATGGATGACCACACCCATGCACACACACCCATGTCATGCGAAGGATCGTGGCATCAATGCAACACGTGCCATTGCACTATATGTCATGTCCTATGTACAATGATTACTATAAGGACTTCCTATACCATATAATTACATCGCGGTACCATGGACAATTCATGTCTAATGCAACCTCGCGAATCGATGCAAGCATGTCAATATATCAAACATAGCATATATTAACATAGAATCACTCATGCACTCACTATGCACCTTGTGATACTATAACTCATGGTTATGAGTTCCACACATCAATCAATCATGGGCAATCATCTTAGCTTACATAATTCCCCTACAACCAACCAATGTTAATACAATAGGACACATGTGTTAATTTTACCAACCATGTCGATACTTTAGCCAACTAATGGCTTACCTTTATCCCTAGGCTAACCATGGCACTTCATGCCCCTAGGATAGCCTATAACATGCCATGTGCTGGCCATGTTCATTAGCAAACACATTACAAACCAATATGGTAATGTACCCATATTGCAAGTCAAACATGACACCTCTTAACCAAGAGATGCCACAACAAGCAACCACATACAAAGGCCTCCGAAGCAAGCCTTAAACAAGTACAATAGGGCCTAGAGACCAACCCCAAAACGTTGCAAACCCGGGCTCCAAATCTGCCCCGAAACAAGTCACGAAGACACTATCTACTGAACCGATCGTCCTGATGGTCGTCCAATTAGTCATCTGGTTGGATACCATAGCACCCAAGCCTTCTTATAACAGTGAACCAATCGACCTGGCCAGACTGATTTCCTTCCGGATGGTCATCCGGATATCCTTCCGAATTATTTCTACCCTAACAACTGCCCTTGTCTCGAGCCTCGAGTGGCCCCTGACATCAAGACACCTTACCTAGTCCCGAGACTAACCATGCCAGAACTGAAACCGACCCCAAACCCGGGGCCTCCCGTACCATTCGAAATGGGCCCCAAAGACACCCGCATTTCAACCCATGGTTAGGGGATGACTACAATCTCTACCATTCATGACCCTTTTTAATCAGCCATTTAGGCAAGTAATGACACACCCCAGTTTCTGGGCTAAGACATGGCATACTATGCATACAATATACCCTACACCATGCCATGTAATGGCCATGTCAACACGTAACTTCTCGCATCAACACAACCAAGCAACCTACACACTTGGTACAACATCAACTTTCAGCAAAGTTGTGAACACCAATTTCCCTCCACAGGCACATGGATAGATTATTGACTCCATGGGCTTTCCATAGAGTTCAAGAACACCCAAAACAGAGTTCGGACGAGAAAGTTATGGCCGTCCAAAGTCGAAGGCAAAAAACCAGAACACATTTTCGTAGCCCTCTGCGAAATTTCGCACCTCTGCTAAGTTTTTGCAGCCCTTGTGGCTGCTGCTACAAAATTTCGTGGCTCTTGTGAAATTTCAGTCTACCCATACGAATCACTGTGAATTCAAAAACTGATCCACTGTGAGCAACGCAATCCATTTACTCAATCCCAACCTAGACTACACTATGAACAACACAGTCCAATATACTCAATCGCAACCTGGACTACATTGTCCCATGGACATTTAATTAGGTTTGTACTAGAAACAACACAGTCATACAACATAGTACAACAACACAGTCCCATGGAATCAAATAACACGAACCCATTTAATCTATTCTACATTGGAACCTTTTACCAATTTTTTTTTTTTTTTTTACCAATTTTTTTGTCCAATTCTGGACAGCAGTCTCGGAACCAAAACCAAAGACTAGCCATTGAATGGATCTTAGACAGGAAATAAACCGAGTAGGAGAAAAACCCTACCTCTAGTAGCGTGTTTCCCCAGAACGCCGTTTTTTCTCTGTTTTTGCTAAAACCCGAACCTTGGTGAAATCCCATGATTCCAATACCCACGCGTAGCTCTCGTCGCGTAGAGAAACTTTAATTCTTGGGCTACTGAACTCTAATTATTGGAACACCGTTAACAAATTGGACAACTTTTATTTTATTTTCTTTTTCTTTCATCCGTTTTTCCCACGCCTGGATTTTTCTCCCTTTGGTTTTATTTTCTTTTCCTTCTTTCCTTTTTCCATTCTCCTCCTCCCCTTTCTATCCCACGAATTGTTCCAATTTGGTCTTGGGAGGAAGCTTCCTCCCATCTTCCTTGACTTCTCCTCCTTGTGACACTTGTCACCATGGTGGCCATACATGCATGTGACAAGTGTCACATGCTTGAGGCCCTTGGGTATCTTCTCCCACACCACTCATGTGGTGATCCTCCATGGTGCCATTTGGCATTATACCAAGTGTCACCCGGCACCCCGTACCTCGAAAAACGTGAAATTTCAACTGTCTCAAAATCTGACGAAATTCAACATGGTAGCTAGATTTCACGAGACGATTCCAACGGTGACGTCCGTTTCGTCATTTGAGTTCTAGAAATTTTCCAGATTTTCCCAAAGCGGCAAAATTACAATTTTACCTTTTTTTTTTTGAAAAAATTGTATTTATTTATTTATTTTTTCTCGGGGTTTCACATGTTGCCTATGGATATTATGTGTTTGAATACGACATATGTGTGGACCTATTAGATGTCCTGGATGGGAAGCCTGATTATGCCAATGCCCCTCTTTCAGAGTTCATCGTTAGGGCTTACGTAGACCGACCAGAGGTCCTAGATGGAAAGCCTGGTTATGCCGATTCCCCTCTTCCAGAGTTCTTCACTAGATCTAGGTGCCCCCCTGCCCTAGCGCCCTCTAGAGTTGCAATGGTCAAGGTGTATGGCTGAGAGGAGGGGAGTCTTCAAACATAATATTTCAGACTCTTCTTTTTCTTCCACTTTCTCTTGTTTTTTTTTTTGCAATCAGTCTGGTATGGTTGCTTGGACGTATTTGTAATGGATCTATCATGACTGCTTGGATGTATTTTTTTTTATTTGTATAACCATTGATGCCTATTAGCGTATTTTAATGAGATTTGGTTTTTGGCATACTTGTGCACCCAACTTTCTAGTCTTCACTTTTCTACGATGCCGTGTGAGTAGTTAATTCGAAATCAATATTTCTAAGAAGCCTCATTGGTTTCATATGGACGGGTTTTCGATTTCCCTACTGATTGCTCTTCGGGTTCCGTGACTACACCCGCCCGGGCCATTTTGAAAGGCAAATTGAGGGCCCCAATAGCCAGGCGAACCTAGGCCCATTGAACTGTGGGCACGTTGGTTGATAGATCCAAAGAGTTGAGTGCTTAAAATCAATGAGCTCACGCGTGTTTTAGATGCCCTTTAAGATAAAACGTCTTGTGAATGCCAAGCGTGGGGGGAGAAGAGCACGTCTCTTGATACTAGGGTTGATCTGTCTGCGCATTTAATGCGCCTGTCCTTGCCTTGCCCTATATAGGGATAGGGGTCCAGATGTTAATTTATTTATCGTTACTTAGAAACCTTTCGCCCGAAAATTCTTTAAGCATCTGCAATACTCCAGAAAATTTTGGCAAAGGAGTCGTTGAAGATTTCTAACCATTTTCGATCTCCCAGTGGGTTTTTCCTTTGCTTCACTTTTGATTTGGCTTGTACGAATTGTTTTGTTTGTGGTGGTTTTGTTCTGGTCTTGCCTCGAATGCGTGTTCTTTAGTCGTCGATAGGGTTCCGGTAGGGTTTTAGGATGCACTCAGGCTTGGGGGCATCCCAATAGGTTTTGAAAAGCTCCTCAGTCTAGGGTTTGGGTCTTGTTATCGTTTTGTTCGGAGATCCTCGAGTTGATCCCCTTTCTTTATTTTCCTGTAGAATGGCGAGAGGCCAAGAGGAGACTTCCACCAATCAGGTTGGGCGCAGGAGGGGGCCTAGTGATGAGTCTTAAACTCATATATTTTTAATCCATTTTTCTGGCTTGTTTTTAGTATTTTTAGAGCTATTTTAATGCCAAATTGTGGAATATTTACCAAACTTATGTTTTGCAGGCTTTAATTCAAAAAGGAGAAAAATTCAGCAAGAAAGAAGAGAAAAATAGTAATTGCAGCAGTCTATGTCGCGACTGAAATTTGTGTGTCACGACAAACTTTCAAACAATTACCAAAGAAACCGTGTCGCAACAACATTTCCTGTGTCGCAACACCATAATCCGATTGTTGACAATTGAGCTAGGTTGCGACAGAAGACAACAGGTCGCGACAGAGAATGGGAAAAACATATGAAAGTCAGCTGGGAACAAGATAGTTTGTGTTGCAACATATTGCTAAACTGAAGGTAGAATATTTGTCGCGACAGAATCCTCGTCTGTCGCGACACTGACTTCTGCAACATGGAAAAGTTTATTGAGACAGAAAAGATGCTGAAGAAGAAGTTTAGGGTGCGACAAGAAAACTAGGTCGCGACAAAGGGTGCTTAATGGATGAACTAACCTAGTTGCAACAAGGAGAGTTAATGTTGCATTACATTTCAAGATGCAGTGTGCTTCGATGTCGCGACAAAGATCTTCAGGTCGCATAATAAGAATAATAACAGAGAGAAAAGTCGCGAAGCACAAATTCTAAGTCACGATAAGAGGTTTCAACACAAATGCAAAGAAGCCAAGTGTCCGACATATCAAATCGGGTCGTGGATAAAGACATGTCAAATTAACAAAGAAAAGTCATGTCACGACAGGAAATATGGGTCGCAACACGAAGACAGGTCAAGGCGTAGGACCAGGTCGTGACTCCAAAAAACTAGGTCACGATAGAAAATATGTCGATGCGTAAAAAGCGTTGTTGGCGAAGACATATCGGGGCTGGGCGGCTACGCAAAACATCCCCAACACAAAAGTCAAGGCCGCAACATAAAAAATGAAGTTACAACAAGGAAACAGGCTAAGTGGAGGTAGAACTTTGTCGCGACAGACTTTTTGGGTCGAGGCCGAGATGACAATAATACAAGACAGGTTGCAACAAGAACTGCATTAGAACTACCGTCACATAAGAAAAGCTAGCCACACCGTACCTAGAAGAAGGCCAAGATCACCGGCTGCGACTAAGAAAACACCGCGCGACCGAAATCCACATGAAGAACATAGGAAATGTGTCGCGGATATTACCACCATCGCAATGTAAACCTCAACAAAATTCAAAACTCACACGATAGAACTTTAGGTCACATCGAGAATAATCTCAGGGCTCTAAAATTTAGGGATTCATAAAAAAACATTGAAGCATATTCAAACTTTTAAGGCTCTAAATAGAAACGACTACGTGGAAAGCGAGATAATACCAACATCGAATCAAACTCGTAGTACCCGGGAGCTAAGGAATCTTTGTATTATATTTTTCTTTTATTTTCTTTCTTTCGTAGATTAGAGTTAGCGTAGGATTTTTTATTAGTTTACTGGATTTGAAATAGTAATTTGTTTAGAAGTTTTAAAGTTGAAATTTAATGTTAAAAATCATTTACGATCACTATTTGAATTCAATGAACCTGCATAAACACTGAATCCCATTCTTCGCCTGATCAGAGATACAAAGGGAATTTTCCTGATCAAAAGATTTTAGTGTATGTCGTAATCCAGCCAAGAACACAACTTCCATGGGAAAGATCTGATGTTAGTTATGTATTTATGCAAACGAGAAGAAAATTTCCCTTCGAGTTTAATCTTAAACAGATTTGAATGGTGTTGTTCTTGAATTAATTAGTCTCACCTTAGGAGCGATACCTCCATGAGACTATTGTTTGGCCTCGATTTCTGTGAGGCTCTCTGAGTGACACAGAGATGGAGATTCTTGAGAGCTCAGACTAGTTACTTGGGGGTATGTTAGACTAATATTGAAGAACTAATGAGCTCTGAAAGGTTACTTAGATAAATCTCAACTGGTTTAGTGGTTTGAGAAATGAGCTGAATGATATATCAACTTAAACTTCAATTAGGAGTCTCTCCTTGGTTTGGAAGAACGTATCTTGATCCTGTTATCGCGATCTAATCAGTGGAAAGAGAAAACACTTTAGATCTTATGATGAGACATCAGCCCATTTTGTAGGAATCTAGAAATTGCCCTGTATTGGGAAACAAGAAATTCATACCACAAGAAATGAGTATGAAGTATTGGAAAAGAAAAATACCGATTCACGATAAATTTAATTACTAAGTAATCGATTAGGAATCATGTTTCTGTGAATGAACATGAATCTCTACTGAAAAGTATGGTTAGAGGAGGAATCAGAAGCAATTTGATGAGGCCTTAAACACTCATAAGTAGTATACCCAAGGTCTTTCTTAGGTTTTTAGCCATATTTTTAAGGTTAAATATGTATTTTCCAGCTTGATATCCGAAAATAATTGGATTCGTGAATGCAAAGCGTACGATGTGAAAAGAGCAACTGTGGAAGCAAATTGGAGCAATGGAGAGCAATGTAGGAAAGTGGCTGCAACGCCGCACGCCCAACGTCAGCGCGACGCCCCCACGCCGCGGACCTTCCAACGCCGCGACGCGCCCCCATGTCGCGGACGCCCAACGCCGCGACGCTAAAGTCGCAACCAATACAGGTCATCATCAACGCCACGACGCCTCAACGCCGCGCACGCCAAGACGGATCCGCACTCATCATTTAAAGCACGAATGGTTCAGAATTCGGGGCATCGGGAGGCGTACGAACGAGGGCACGGAATTCCAGAGCAGCAGTGACACAGACTTCGAAGAAGTGCCCGTGATTTGTACTGTTTCTCATTTTTGGATATTAGAATGATGTTTTTAAGATTAAACATTTTCATTTTCTCATTCAGTATGTTCTAGATCTATATCTAGGTTATGCTTCGAACCCCGCTGTTGATGGGATTAAAGTTTAGTACTTAAATTATTCAGCTTGTTTATCAATTTGTTTGCATCTCGCTTTATATCTATGATTTAATTATATGGTGATGTCTCGCCAACATTAGTGCATAATCACACCGAGATCTCGAGGATTCGAGAGATGAGGCTATCCAGATTCTGGTATAAAGAAATTCTCTTCACGATTCAGAATGTAGATATTCGATCCTCGAAGGTGGCATTTGGGGTTAGAATATTTAAGCATCTCGGAATAATCGAAATGATAGAGATATACTCAACTCTATCTTCACTAGATAGGCTGATATACCTCGAGAGAGGATATCTTGTAAGCAAGATCACCTCGCCATTGACAAATGATAAAATATATTGAATAATAATATCTTTAAGAAATAATCCATTAAAAGCCATAATTTATATTATAACCCTACCAATACCAGTAATTCATTAGAATCAATAGCTTAGTCGAATTACATACTCAATTTCCTTCGAAAAATCGCCTATTCGTATATTATCTAAAAGTGTAACCTTTGTAGTCATTATTAATTCGCCCCTCGTGATCGATATCCGTATCAAGGAGTACACTATAATATTCGGGGCGACGCGCGGCACTCGCGTATTATAGCGTACATTTTACACACCGCGCTGCCTCGTTTAATTTCTGCCAGTCTCGACCAAGCTGGCTGGATCCCCAACCAAACCGGGGACGCTAGGTTAATTCTTTTTATTTAATTTTCTTTTTCAAATATGTCGCGACCAGAATCCCCGGCTCGACCGCGAATGACGGATCTGAACCGGAGCCCGGTTTACTCCGACGTTTTCATTTAGCTTATCAAAACATTTATTTATGTCATTTGGTTTTAGGGTTTTCAATTACGCGGAAGCATTTTCAAATGGTAGGCCCATAAACATTTACTCTTATACAATTCGTTTACAAAATGGCTTATCTTGCCTTTACAAAATGATACACAAAAACAATGGTTCAGAGTTCAACGATTTTGTCCACAAAATATCACATGTTGAAACAATATGATATGCAAATGACGGGGTATATACTTATACTCCGCAACTTTCTCTATGACTCTACACTTCGCTTCGCCTCCTTTCGCCTTTACTCGTGAATCCGCGCGATAGATAAAATTCATACGCTAAGCATTTTCATGCTTAGTGGTTCTATACGCTATATTCCAATTTTCATTTTGCAATATTACGCATTTATCATATAAAATCATGCATTTTATATCAAGCAATACTTATGCTTATTCATTTTCGCATGCTTTCACTTTACAAATCATTGATCATATAAATATATGCATTTTCGCATGCAAATAAATCATACTATTAATTCAATTCATGAGGATTCGAACGCATACACTCTTAAAGATGTGTTTAGTTTTACAAATCCCATTTACACTCATCAAGTTCAAGTATTTCACTTTGTCTATGCAATTACATTCGCGACGAATTCCGCTCTAAGTGAATCCCCATCCTTTTATCATTCGCAATGTGCTTACACATTTCACAAATTTCGGGTCTCGTGATCATGACGGATGCCACCATGGTGCACCCCGCCATGTGATCCTTTAAATGCCATACACCATCGCCTAAGGATGCCAATTGGGCATCCCGCCAAAGTTGTTCATTCAGAGGGATCGGGATTCAATCTCAAGATGTAAAGAATCACCACCTGGCGATAATTCGATTAATTTTTCACATGCAATTAATCGTCAATCATTTCATTATCACATTTTCAAATCCATATGCACTTTCGTAATATCATTTCAAAGATATACTCATTCCATATAATCATTTCGCATTTACTCCGTATACTATCAAGGCAACACTCGGGCGTAAGGATAGAGTCAATGAACAAAAACCGCTTCTGCCGGGCTCTAGTTTTTTTCCCTTCGATCTCGGTCCTAGGTTAGGTGATCCTCACCCGTCCTTAGTCAATAACAATCATGCCACTCTTAGTGGATAAACAATTATTATACATTTTTTTTGAATGTCAATTAATTTTCGCAATCTGCCTCAGTTGATATTACTAAGTCTCCATTCAAGACGACTTCGCCGAAGGCGTATACAAGATGTTTTTCATTTAGTTTTATTCTTATTTGAACCCACATTAATAATTTATTAGGATCCTTGAACTATCGGGGTACGAAGACGGGACTTTCGGAAACAAAATAAAAATTTTGGCCCGTGTGAACTGTGACTTCGCCATGGTGAAGCACTTCGCTTCGGCGTAGCAGAGCTATGCCTTGGCGAACTCGAGGGGGGCCTTTTCTGGCCCGCCTTGTCGCGGTGAGGCAACCCTTCGCTACGGCGAAGCACTTCGCCGTGGCGAGGGTGCCCTTCGTTGAGGCGAAGGAGCCCGTAAATGCCAATTTTTCCTGGTTTCTTCTTTTTGCGTTATTTTTTCTCCAAAACCCTCAAAAACTCCAACCAAAATATGGAATCACTCCCAAAGACATTCTAAAGTCATCCTAAACCAACCATGAGCAAAACCCATGGATGGATTAGGGTTTCTCTAACCCAAACCTCATTTAAAGAAATTTAGTATTTTGGTTCTCTACCTTTGAAATCTCTTTCAGACTTGAAGCCCTAGCCTTTTTCTTCCTTCTTGATCACTTATGCACCAAAAATGGGAAGATCTCCCACCAAAATCACTTCCTTCCAAAGCCCTAGCTTTCTCCTCTCTCCCTCTTTGCTCTCAAAACGTTTTTTTGGCTCAAAAGAGCCTTCTAAGACCACATTTGGTCTAATATCCCTTATTTGCTTAAAGCCTTGTTTTGCTTACTCAATATATCCCATTTCTCATTTTTGGCTTTTTAACTCTTCATTTCACTTTCATTTATCATTTAATTCACTTGAAATTTAAGCTTATCATTTGACCCTTAGGTCCTCATTTTGTAAATTCCAAATTTGCCATTTTTCACTTGGGTTTAT
The DNA here is from genome assembly GCA_016808115.1 of Tetrastigma voinierianum. Classification (NCBI taxonomy): domain Eukaryota; kingdom Viridiplantae; phylum Streptophyta; class Magnoliopsida; order Vitales; family Vitaceae; genus Tetrastigma; species Tetrastigma voinierianum. The sequence goes on from JAEQBH010004354.1 coordinate 846,780, forward strand.
TTCCGGGTTCGATCAATTCCTCATTTTAGCATATAATATTTAATCATATGCTCACATATTCATTTCACATTTCACATTTTAACAATTTATCAGTTTCCTTGATAAAACCCAAGTTTGGCTCAATTTATACTCGGAATATATAATAAAATTATTATAAAAATTATAGGGTATTTTTGGGGCTTTACAAATCCAAACTATACTACCTTGCCTCTTGACAAATTCAGATTCCAACTCAGGAGAAAATAGAATGAGATTATGAAGCAGGAATTGATAATTTTTACAAAGGAGCTTTAAATCTTGTCTACTCTAGCAATAATCTAGTTCACTCAGCTATTATTTAGGATTTATTTTTCTTTCCCTTTATTTTAAAATGTAGGATTCCAAGTATTATAATTTTTATAGGTTACTAATCATTTTGAAATGGAAGTTCAAAATAGCAGAACTTGGAGTAGTCAGTAGTTGAAGTTTAAATTCTTTTTAATATCTGTGGGAACGATATCCGGACTTATAGATCCACTTTATTACTTGTACTTCCACTGCGGCACTTGCGCTTTTAAGACCTAACTAAATCTTTTTTAAATGAGTTCAAAGGACAAAACAATTCTTCTTATGAGCATACAACTTATGGTCTTAATGCTTTTGGCATCAAGTAAGTGTGACTTTACTTAGTCCTGGTAGCAAAGAGTTCAAATTTGAGTAACAAGTTTTTGGCACAGTTGCCGAGGAATTTACTTAGTCCTTGGTAGTAGTGTCTGAAATTTGAGTAACAAGTTTTCGCGTTGTCACGGGATCAAAAAGAATTTAAAATCATTATTTAATAAAAGGGAAAATGCTAATTTAGACATTTTTCTTTGTTTTATTAAAAATTTAAAAAATCAACAAAACATTTTTAATAAATGTAATGGTCAAGCTTACCGATCTTTTGAAGCTTATTTAAATATATAATTTTTGTTACCACTGACTCTATTTGATTTCAGTGTGTTTCCATTTTCAGGAAGGTATTAAATGCACAGAAAATCAGAAGCAGAACTGCTACCTCTAGATACAAAAATTGAGAGAACCCTGAAAAATTTGAGAAAAGCTACTAGTGCTGAAGATAGAAGTATGACTAATCAAATAGAAAGATTGTAGACTATTCAAAGAAAAGCAAAGAGGGAGACCATGAGGCCTAAATACAATGGAGGAATCTGGAGGCCCATCATCCAAGAAGAATACTCTGCTGTTAGACAACCCCCTATTGAAGTAAACAATTTTGAGCTAAAGCTAGCTTTGATTACAATGGTGCAAGAATCGCCCAATTCACTTCAGCCACCCTTCCAAGCATCCAAATGAGCACTGAGATTTATGAGGATTGCAAACACCGTGAAATCGAATGGAGTGAGACTGTATAATCAAGCTTCTCAACTCTTCCCATTCTCATTGAAAGACGTGGCAACGACATGGTTTGACTCCACTCAAAGGATCGCTTACTACTGGGAAGAACTGTAGCATTCATGAAGGTTTTTCCCTCCAACTCTCATTGCTGAGAGAAGAAGAGAAATCATTGTGTTCAAGCAAGGGGAGGATGAGAGTCTCTATACTACATGGGAGAGGTTCAAGAGACTACTGAAGAGGTGCCCTATGCATGGGATAGATCTGACAACTCAGATGGACATTTTCTACTATGCCATGAATTATACCTCCAAAGGTAAAATTGATGCATCTTGCTGTGGAGGTTTTAAAAGAAGAAGTGCAAAGGAGGCAAGGCAAGTTATTGTAGACCTTGCCAAATGCAACTACAAGACTCCATCTGAATCTTCAGGGAGCAACAGCAGTGACGAGAATTGGTCCTGATCGATTGACAGAACTAAATGAGAAGCTGCTTGACAAGAATGATGAATGTCGAGTAGCAATGAGAGACGATGCACACTGCATTACTGAAGTCGAGAAAGCAGAGGAGGAAGGAGAAATAGCACGAGGGGTATGATGGGTGAAGAGCCCTACCAAGTCAGGAAACAAAGTATATGAATGAGAGAAGTTACCACTTCAAACCTAACCCTAACTCACAACACTACACTCCAAGATCGATAACCACAAGAGCTTTTGTAAGAAAGGAGCAATAAGGCCTCCTAGACATGGACAGAATCCACCATCAGTTTATACTTAGCCTGGTTCCAAATAACTCGCAAATAAATACCAAAGAAGAATAAATAAAATAAGGATAACAAAGGAGAGTATCAAGGGTAGAAAAGAACTCAAACCTTTGAAGATCAAAATGCAATTCGACAAAAAACAAAAGAATCCTTCAACGCAAATGCAGAAGAAATTCCGTCGAACTTGAGAATTTCCTAACTAATACAAACCGTGTTTCAAACAAATATCATGCCATACTTCTGAGAAACTCGGAGACTGGCGAGGCGGGGGCCATTCTATCTCGCCAAGCTAATCCAAAAATACATTTCCTAGGGGGTAGTAATCGATCAATCCTAAAGATCTCACACTAACTACAATAAGAGGCATTGATGAAATGCAAGGAAGCAAGAAAATGTAAGACAGAGCATGCATGGAGACTGAACCAATGAAGAAAAGCTCAAACTAGAGGAGCAAGCAAAGAGAGGTTGAAAAGAAGACAACATACAGCAAATGCCTATCTAGGACAGTAAACTGAGCAACTTCTTGGGAGGCAACCCAAGCAGGATTTTTCTTAAAAGTTTTAATAGTTTGAGTAGTTCAACTGAATTTTTGTGTTTGAGGTTGTATTTATATATGTCAAGAGTTTTATTTTTCGCTTTGTTCATTTTTAAGACAATGAAGCAAAATTCAAGAAGAATTTAATAGATAAGCAGAGTCTCTCAAATTAAAATATGCAAAGAATTAACTACAAGGGGAGTATTTCATTCCTAAAACTTATTTTGAATGATAATGCATATATTAAGTTTGGGGAAATTTGCTGCAAATTGCTTGAAAGCTTTGATTGAGTGTTTTCATGATAATGAGATTACCGTTCATAAATAAATTGATGGTTTTCTGTTGCTATATATGTTTTTTTTCACAATGCTTGAATTGCAAACATTGGACTAAATTGTGGGAGATGAATTGAGTTGGAAGGCGGTTTTAAGTTGCAGGAATTTGGGGAAACAATCCTTAGTCGTGACAATGAAATCTGTGTCGCGACATTGTTTTATAAGGAAAAAGGGCTGTCGTAACAAGAAATGTAATGTGACGCCCCTAATACCTTTTACTTACTATAACTTATACACTTTAAGCTCATTCATATAATGTTAAACATTTAACTTGTACTATATTATGTAGCAACGGATTACAAAATATATATACAAGCTCCATAGATGGAAATGTTCAACATTTACAATATTTACATTATTTACAAAACAATAGATATACAAAAATAGACCAAAAGGTCTTCTAATGGGCACCTATGGATGTTTTGGCCTTGGTTGCTATTGTGGAATGTCTGACTTTGTTTCAAATTTTCCTTTGTACCTACTAATTTTATTAAAATAATTCGTATGTTTATAGCTTAGTGGGAATTAAGACATATGGACAACCTCTATTAAGGGTCATCACACTTTAAACACACGTGATATCAATTTAACATTTATGTTTCCTATACATGCTTATTCATTTGCACATATCATTTATAAGTAGATATACTTACATGTGTCATCCTTATTTGTATTATCATATTTCATTTCGTGATCATATTTCATATATTTTTCTATATCATTTTACACTTTACTTTGTTCTTGTAACTATAGCATCATTATCGTATAGCCGTGCGATGCTCATATCATATCATATACTTTATACTTTTCCTTTACATATACTTTTCATTTTTCTTTTATGTTCATGCCTCAAAATACCTTAGAAGCGGATATGGGAAAGAACTGTATGTACCCGAAGGTACGACATCGCTCTCTCTATCTCGTATGTACCAAGGTACGACATCGTTTTCTATCTCGTATGTAATTCGAAGGTACTATCACTATACGAGATGTGTTGATCTCGTACACCTAAACGGGTCCGGCTTATAATGATCCAAATGAGATCTATGTCATCGACCCAAACGAGGCCTCGATATTTGTAAACTGTATGCTGCAACAACTGTATCCCTATAGGCATGCCTATCTATCCAACTACCCGGTCATAGAAAGACAATCAATTTTATTTTGTTTTCATACTAATCTTGTAGGTATTAGAAAAAGATATCTCATATACATGAATACCTACTGATATCATGTATACTTATGAGATATTCATTTTCAAATAATCTCTTTTAAATATTTCACTGCATTTTCATATAACCAAAGTATACGTATTCTCGTAATTTATAGCAGAGACTTCTATCATATAATTACTATCTTATCATAGGGCATTGTTTGCCTTATTATCCGACTCTTATATTTAGGTACTCTGCCTAATTGTTCCTTACTTTACTCACAAACATGTATGAACTTTTCTCATACACTTATAAGGTCCTCATTATCTAATAGACGAGTCCCTGAGCAATGGAATAACAAACAGTGAACTAAACACAACATTTTGCCATGCTGTGAACAATGGCTTTTCCGCTGCGAACCCGAGGCAGGGCCAACCTTCCCTCTCGGCCTCGCAAGAAATGAGTTTGGGAGTTTCCAAACCTAACCCATAGACAAAATAGAGGGTTTCAAACCATGCATCTATTCTTTCATACCAAAACTAGACATATTCCATTCACAAAGGAAGGATTCCCTTCTCATCTTCTACTACTAGGGTTTTACTAACCCAACTTTCCACAATTCTAGGGTTAGGATGAAATCTAACGACACCTTAGGTTTGGAACAAATCCATACTAACACTTTCCTACAAAACCATGAAATTCCATACCTTTTTTGCTCTTCTTCTTCTCTTCTCTTCCTCTCCTCTTCTCTTCTCTTATTCTTCCTCTTTTTTTTTCTTCACGTTTTTGGTCTTCCAAAAATGAGAGACCAATTGATTTTATCCTTATTTGATATTTTTCATTTTCCTTTTAATCGGGCTTCTTTAACTTTAAATTCTTCATTCTCAATCTAACTTATTCAAATTCATTTTGACATACTATCTTTTATCATATGACTTTGTGTCCTACTTGACAAATTACTCATTTATCTCATAGTTCCTGCCTTGTTTTCACGTTTTAATTTTAAATTACGAGAAATTTCCTAATTATACTCATAAAATACCCTAAACATGTTATAAAACAACTAGGGTATATTTCGGGGTGTTACATGTAATGATTAAGACAATTCATAAGAAAATTAGGTCGCGATATTAAAAGTTTGGTCGCGAAAGAACTCACTGAAATATGATGTCGTGACACTATTTTTCCTGTTGCAACAAGAATATTTGAAACTAAAGTGAATGGCAATAGAAACAGTGTCGCGACCACCATTCAATCAAAGGTTTAACCTACTTTTTTTGTTTGCAAAACAATCTCCTATTTACTATAGGAAATTTTCTCAATGTGACCCAGATTGTAACTCAGAGGGCACTTGTTAAGTCCAAATGACTTGTGTCGCTACAAAATTTTCATCAATGTGGATTAGTCATTGCTATACTAGCCTAAAGTGTGTCGCATATTTGAGGTTTTAAATATTAAAGACTGAGGAAAATATTAATTTTGATATCACAAACAAATTCCGGGAGTTAAAATTAAAGGTTATTGTTGTGACCTAATCATTTATTGAAGAGAAACATTCATTTATTGAGCCATTAATTGAAGAATGTTTCAAAACTGAAAAGCCCTCCTCCTTCCAAATGCCTCAAATCATTCACACTTTCAGCCAATTTCAACTTTCTGCCTCTCTTTGTCTTCCCTAAACACTAGAGTTCAGAAACCCTAACCATACCATGTTTGATCCCTATCACCTTGATTCCAAACCTTCAAGAAGTCATGGAAGAGTGCATCGAAAATAAAATTCAAACAGTAACAAAATCATCAAGCAAAGAACTAGCACGTTTGAGAATGGCGGGATAATGAAATGGAAACGAATAAATGAGCAGGAGAAGAGTCAAGAAAAAGAAAAAAGAGGAACTAATGAAGTTGGCGCAGAAAAGAGGAAAGACATAAAGAATGAACTTCATTTCGGGAAGGCAAAGCCTAAAACTTTAATGGAATAAAGTTTGAAGGGAGCGGTTTGGTCACAGTGGGGTTTAAAAGTTATCTTTCCTTTCAATAAATGCTTGAAAAGAGAGGATGGCACATCGGGTGAATACGCTGTGAGAACCCGGTTGTGCTTCTAGTGAAAGAATTATTTCAAGTAACAAGGTGAAAGAATAAAAAAAGGTATATGTCAGAGGACACCGGGTGGAGTTCAACAGAGAAGAGATCAACAAATTGTTTAATCTACGTGTGCAAAAGGATGGTGCAAAGTTCAAAAATAGGTTAAGGAACCAAAACTCTAGAAAATAGTAGACCTACTGACCGCTGGAAAGGGAGAATGGAAGGGGACAAAGAAAACCCCTTGTAGATCCATCGCTGTATGAGACTTAACTCGGTTTATGTTTGTTCTATTTTATCAAGTATGTCCTCTCGGCCATCTAAGCATCTCAAGATAAGAGAGAGAGGGTAGCCAACTTTCTCTATGCATTGCCAAAGGGCTACAAGATAAAATGTAGAAAAATTATTGAGAAATCCATCTTAGGATATTCCTCATGCAAATTATGAAGGAATGATTCCACACCTGTGAACAATAACCGATTTCTCAGATCTAAGGAGGAGTCATTTGAAGAATGGGAATTGAGGAAACCTAATTCCCAAATCCTCCTCCGACCAATTGTGTAACAAAAGGACCAAAGAATGGCAGGGAAGGCCTAGAAAAGAAACAAGAAGAAGAAAAGGGAACAACGAAGGATGCACCGAGCCCGACAGTGGAAAGTCCAAGTCAAATACAACTGTAATTTTAGGAAAGTCAAAACCCATTATGGAGTGCACCTCTGGTGAGCTAAGACAAACCTAACATGAACATTTAAGGTTCAGGATGTAACTACAATCATACGTAATTGATAGAATTTGTAATAATTTAAACTATCCCAATGGGGCTTAAGTAAATATGCTTATGTATTTTAGTATAATTTGATTTTTTTGTTTTAAAAACATGAAATGGAGAAACCCGGAATTTGTATAAGATAAGTAAGGATAAATTGATAAATTGCAAAATAGGGACCCAAATGACATAAGAATAAAAAAATTGTATGCCAAATTAGGATTTTGTTAAGTTAAATTGTGAATAGAGAAGAGATGGAGGACTAAAGTGTAAATAAAAGGAAAATTTAGATCAAAAGGAGAGAAGACCATTTGGTCTCTCATTTTTGGGGAGAGCAAAACGTAGAGGGAGGGAGAAGAAGAGAGGAGAAGAGAAGAAGAGAAGAAAGCCAAGAAAGGTATGGAAGTCTAGTTTTTTTGTATGGAAACTATAATTTTGGTAAGGGATTTTTAGGTATGAAGTACAAGTTTTTATAGATTAGTTTGATTTTGTATGGAAAAGGAAAAATCAAACCATAAACCCATTTTGATGAATTTGTATTCAAAAGATCCTTACTTGGTATATTGGTTGTGTTTTGGACTTGGTTTGGTTGATTGTAATCCTCAATTGAGGAATATTTGTATTAAGGAAATATTGCGGTTTTAGGAGAGACAAGCCACAAATTTTCTTCCCAACTTTGACACTAATTATACTGGTTCTGGTCCGAACTCCGCTTTTGATGTTCTTAGACTCCATGGAAAGTCCTTTGAGTCTATAATGCATTCATATATAGATTGATGATATTAAACTCAAATTAGGTCCAAATCACAAAATAGTAGCCCTGCTGGTTTCTCGCATCTAATCGCTCGGAAGCCTCAAACTTCGGATGGTCATAATTTCTTCATCCGAACTCCATTTTGAACGTTCTTGGACTCTATGGAAATCCCTTTGTTTGAGTCTAGAATCCATTAATATATAGCTTGATTATATTGGAACTCAAATTAGGTCCAGAAATCACAAAATTGCTTGTAGCCACTGTTCGTGGGAAGCCTCCAACTTCGAACGGTCATAATTTCTTCATCCGAACTCCGTTTTGGATGTTCTTGGACTCTATGGAAAGCCCTTTGAGTCTAGAATCCATCCATATATAGCGTAATGAAATTGGAATGATAGTAAATAGCTCATAAGCATACATGGTAACCATAGTTATTCATGCATATAATGAGATATAAAAAATGCAAAGATACGAATAAATGATTGTAAATATTGCATATGATTACCGAATGACAATTATTCGAATATGAGATATGTACTGAACATAAAATACACAAGGATTGTCTGGCTTAGAACTCGTAGAGGGATAGATGGGCATGCCTATTAGGAAAAACAAGTTTGCAAAGATATCGATCGCTGCCCTGTCATATTACAAAGACTTTCTGCTCTTATAGATGGTCATTGTCTCGCATAATGATAATAAGCAAGTTTCTCGGGTTCTTATATACCATCTGCTTTCGCATGAGGTTAGCGCCTTCTGCCCTTATAGTTTTCTTTATCCACTTCCAAGGTTTATGCAAGCATGAAACATAAAACAAATGACTTGAATATGACATATGAAATGATATGATATGATAAGAGAAGCATAGCACCGCTATGCGATGACAAGTATATTGTGACAAGAACATGAAGCAAAGTGTAAAATGATAAGAATGAAACATGGTATGATAAGTAAATATGAAATTTGTTTAAGCATGTTTAAATGATATGATATGTTAGATGTGTATTCATGTGTATAGAAGTAGTGATGACTTTTTTGTCAGAGTCATCTCAGATATTAATTCCCATTGTCATGTTTAGCACGGGTGTTTCATCCTGTGTATATAGGAGAAGTAAACTAGGAAGTCCGGACACCCCACATCAGCAACTAAGGCCAACACACTATTAGGGGCCCACTAAAGACCTTTGGTCTATTTTTGTATATGTTTTGTTTTTGTAAACGATGTAAATATTGTAAATGTTGAACGCTTCCATATATGAAGCTTGTATATTTTGTAATCCTCTGCTACAGAATATAGTATAAGTTAAATGTTTAACATTATATGAATGAACAAGCTTAAAGGTTATAAGTTTATAAAAAATAATAATAATAACACCCTCGCTTGACACTGCAGCCGAGTCAAGGCCATGTAATCACATGTCTATGCAGCAAGAGATGAAGGAGAGAGATGACTAGTTAAAGAGACAGCCCCAGCCTAGGGATGAGTATTTTGATGCGAGAGCTCAAAAGAAGGGATCAGAATTTAGAAGATGCACTAAAGAAAAGGGATGAAGAATGGAGAGCGTAAATGAGAAAAAGGGACATAGATGAGAATGTTTCCTGAGAGATAGAGACAATGCCTTGAAGGAAAGCATGGATTCAAGAGATAACAACTCGCATGAATGGGCCTAGACACCGCAAACATAGTTTCTGATGTTGAGCTATGATGTTAGAAATAACAGACACTCCCGGGAATCTCTAGCTTATGAGGCAAAGGAGAACTTACGTAGAGCAATGACAAAGATCCTGCACTCAGGCTAAGTGAAAACAGCCTAAAGAAGAAGAAGATACCTCTACCACAACCATCCAGATCGTAGACTCTACTCTATACTCCCCTAGGGTGTGACAAACCCACCTATACCCTATACCAACCTAAGAGTCAATTAAAGGGCAGGCACTTCTACATCTTGTACAGAAACACAAAAAGATAAAACTCCTAGAACATTAGGAAAAAAAAGGACTTACCCCAATAGAGGAGGTAGAAGAATATCTAAGGATGGAAGCAAACCATGGAAAGGGCTACAAGGAATAAAAAATGAACAATACATACCTCCTCCAACTCCTCATCCTCTTTGTACTCAAAGCAATTCCTTTGAATAAAATAAAATTTTTATAGCAAAAACTTTGTGTTCAATTGTGTTTGTGTTTGATTGGTGTGTTTTTGATTAGTTTCTTTTGCTTCATGTTTGTTATCTGCTTGGTTGAATAAAGAAGAAATCAACTACCTGGATAAATTAGCTCAGTTGCTACAACATGTTTGGGTGAAATGACTTGATTACAATTGTTGGTGTGTTGTGCTGTTTTGAGTCACCGCTGATCAACTCGAACTCTCAGACTTGATTAGAACAACACAACAACAAACCTCAGAATCCAACAACTTTTGTAATTGAAATTATAGTAGGCCTCAATGAATTGGAAAAGGAAGTTGCATGTGGAAGTTAGAATGAAGTTTAAGGTTTAGATTTAAGAAAATGTATTTAATAGACTGCACAAATAAGACTTTTGAAAATGTTGTATAAACAATAAGGTTGGTGAAAGTCCTGAAAAACAATGCACATGGTCAAAATGTTCCTTAACAAATTGTGAAGGATTAGGCTGATCTTCTCGGGGTTTAGTCACAATCAAATACCCAAGGTCCTAGAACTTATTAGATTATTAGGTCAAGGCGTAAATCCTAGGCAATACCACTAATGTGAAGTGACATAGCCATCCTCGAAGTTTCGAGCCTTCAAGCCTACTCCTCAAAATATGCATAAGCATATAATGAAGTTCCAGATTTGAGCCAAAATTGTTCAGTTTCTTCATTTAAATAGCAATTAGAAGCCTAAAACCCTTCCTACGTAAAAGAACCCTTATTTGCCTAGGTTCTTGATAGGAACTTCCAATATAGAAAAATGACAAGTTTGGGGGAATGTTATTTTGATTTAAAAGGAAACAAGGATGAAAGATGGAAAAAGAAAAGAACAAATGAAGAAATGGAAAAGATTGCAGAGATGAAGTCAAAATTGTAAATTGTCAAATGGGATTAAGTTTTGTCTTGTGGCTTTCCTCTCTTGAACAATTAAGTTCTTAGGGGTGTTTCAACACCTAGTACCCTAATGCCAACTGGTATGGGAGCTGCTAACCCAAAGTTCTCTAAGAGTGGTAGAAAGCCTAAGAAGGCAAGACATTGCACTAATCCTAAAAATATTCGACAAGTAAAAGAAAAACAAAAAGGGACTTCTCTATGAAAGATGTCAAGCTGAGAATATGCAGAATGATACATCAAGGACAAGTTTGGGGGAATATATTTTTCAAACATTAGTAGGAAAGAAAAGGATGAAGGATAGAGGCAAAATACAAAGTTGAAGAGTGGAATCTGGGTAAATTGTTAGCCTAAATTCTCCACTTATCTACCAATTACTCAAGCCAAACTCTACAAGCCTAAAAGACCAAATTGATCTTGAAGGTGGTACTTGCCTACATTAGTGGAGAAAAATATGAAAAATAAGCATATGGGACCTTGAAGAGCTAAAAGAAATTGTAGTCACTGGTAGAGTCCTGCGATTAGCTAATCCTCGCCATGAAGGGAAAGAAACCATCACACACACGTAGATCAGCATTAATTGACCGAATTGTTTACATCTCGAATTCATCGCTGTTTCGTGATAATAATTGGAAATTTTCTTAAGTTTGAACTAAAAACTAAATTTGAAAATAAAAATGCAATTTATCACTTACCAAATTGCAAATTTAGAAAAAGACGTGGCAAAATTTAAAATGTCCTTAAAAATAAATCTAAATTGTTTGAGGACAAACAAAATCTTTCTTTTCTTTGCTTGGGGACAAGCAAAAACTTTAAGTTTTGGGGAATTTGATGAGTCTAAACTCATCTATTTTTAGTCTATTTTTCTCGGGCTTGTTTTTAGTATTTTCAGAGCTATTTAACATACAATTATGGAATATTTACCAAACTTGTGTTTTGTGGTGTTTCAATTAAAAAGAAAATCTAGCAAGAAAGAAGAGAAAACCACAACTCTGTGATCTTATGTCATAGAATTAAATTTCAGCAGAGAGTTGTACAAACTTCCAAGCAATTACCAAAGAAATCCGTGTCGCAACACATTTTCTCGTGTCATAAATACCTATAATATGATTATTGATTAATTGAGCTAGGTCACAAAAGACAGCCAGGTCGCGATAGAGAACGGGAAAACATATGCAAGTCACCGAACAAGATAGTTTGTGTCGCGACATATAATGTCAACCGGCGCGTAATATCTCGTAGTGGGCTAATCTCGCTCAAGGCGGTATTGACTTTTGCAAACATGGAAAAGTTTGTTGAGACAAGTAGTGTGCATGTTGAAGAAGAAGCTTAGGGGTAATCTAATAAGAAAACTAGGTCACGACAAAGCGCTTACTGATGAACTAACCCGTTACAACAAGGGAGAAGTTAATGTTGGCGACATATTTCAAGATGAAAAGGTGTTGATGTTGCGACAGTAGATTCGGAAGGTCGCGACACAGAATAAGCCGAACAGAGAAATCTGCAGTCACGACACAACTTCGTTGCGATAGAGGTTTCGACACACAATGCAAGAAGTCATGTCGCGACATACAAACTGGTCGCTAATAAAGACAAGTCGCTTGAACAAAGCGAAAAGTCCCTACCGCGACGGGAAAATACGTGGGTTATGACACGGAAGACAGCCGAAGGCGTAGGTGCCATGTCACGACCAAAAACTAGGTCGCGGACAGAAAAATATGTCGCGATGCAAAAGTGTCGCCGCGACATTACATATTGGGGTCACGACATGCAAAACATCCCCAACACTAAAGTTAAGGTCGCAACATAAAAAATGAAGTTGCAACAAGGAACAGCATCAGGAAGTAACTAACACAAACTTGGGTCGCGACCGAGATGACAATAATATAAGACAGTGTTGCAACAAGAACGTATTGAACTGGCATCGCGACAAGAAAGCTTCGGGCCGCGACACCACTCCGCGTTTTTACCAAAGATCACTTTCACGACCAAGAAAACACTGTCGCGATTGAAATCCAAGGAAGAACAGGCAGAAACAAGTCGCGACATAATGCATCGCTTAGTCGTAAATGTAAACTTGCAACAAAATTCAAAACTCGTCACAATAACTCGTCGCGGACTGAAGACAATCGAGCCTAAAATTTAAGGATTCATAAAAAAACATATTTAAGTTATGGGCCCAAACTTTTGTGTGGCTCTTATAACAGAAATGGATTATAAAAGTATGTTAGTCAAGATTGAACGAACCAGAGTACCTTGGGAGTTGATGACTCTTTGTATTATGTTTTTCTTTTTATTTTCTTTCTTTCGTAGATTAGAGTACTTAGCGTATGATTTTTATTAGTTTAATGGATCTTAAATAGTAATTTGTTTAGAAGTTTTGAAGTTGAAATTTAATGTTAAAAATCATTTATGATTACTGTTTGAATTCAATGAACTTCAGACAAACGCTGGAACACATTTATTCAGTTGATTGCAATTTCAAGTGAATTTTCCGACAAGATTTCGTATGCCGTGATCCGCTGAGAATACAACTTCCATTTTGGAAAGATCCCATGTTAGTTATGGTATTTTATGCAAATGAGAAGAAAATTTCCTGAGTCAATCTGAATTTATTTGATTGGTGTTGTTCTTGGAATTAATTGTTCTAATTTAGTAGCTTATACCCAAGAAAGGACTATTGTTTGCCTTATTTATGGTGAGGCCTCCAGATGGCAGATGAGATTCTCAGAGCTCGCACCAGTTACTTGGGGGTATGTTAGACTAATATTGAAGAACTAATGAGCTCTGAAAGGTTAATTAGATAAATCCTCAATGTGCTCATGGTTTGAGAATGGGTTGAGTGATATATCAATTTAAAATGTTAGAGATTCTCCTGGTTTTAAAAGAACTACCCGATCCCGTGAGCATGAGATTTTGATCAAGGAAAAGAGAAAACTCTTCTCGCATCTTAAGGATGAGACATCATTCATTTTGTAGGAATCTAGTGTAATTGCCCTGCCTTGGTGATTGGGGCACCCAAAATAAGGCTATTTTCGAGCCCCGTTTATAAAGGTGTTTGAGCGCTTTTTATGTACTAATCAACTTAAATAACTCAATTGATACATTGAGGTCCCGGCTTTGCTACTGATCACATTTTGTAGCTATTTTTAGTAGTTTTGCAGGCCAAATACCTCATTATCTTTAATCCGATTCAAACATGATGAACCCGAGCCGAATTCGAAGATGCATGAGCAAACCAGAGGAGATTTGGAGCAAAAATGCAGAAGAGAAAGAAGGCATGTGAAATTTGGTTAGGGTTGGCAAAAGCCCCAACTCAGAATTTTGGTGTGTTAATACGAAATTTCAACACCGGTCCCGCTCTCCTCCTATTGACTCTTGACCCGTTTGGTGGCTTTATACCAATCGACCCTTGATGTAATTTTTGGTTCCTTTGCACATTTTACTTTCCTTTGGCACCGAGCACCTAAGCTCGCCCGTTTGTAACATCAATCAATCGTTTCACCATCAATCACTAATAAAATTGGACAAGAAGCTTCCCTCTCCCCTACGCTACCGTGATTTTCTCCCTTTCCTTCACTTTCTTGAATTTTTTTGCAGCCAAACACCCTTGATGATGACAAATCAAGGGATGTTCGCTAAACCCCCATCCTCGGGGCGGAAGCCAGCCACCGGGTGCCGCTGCAGGTCGGCTGTTCTCTTGTTTTTCATGTAAGCATGCATGGGTATTTTGGCCTTTCTTCACCCTTAGGTTAAAATCTCCCAAACATGCCCCTGGCCTAACTTGTATTTGGGTAAGCTGGGGTTCGTGATACTTATCACCAGATCCACCGATATCCGCTAGTTGTCTCCTATTAAGCTACTTCGTAGGCTTTGAGATGTTCTCACTGCCGTGACATTTATGCCCATTAAATGCCATATTTCAAGAAGGAAAATTTTAGGGTTTAGGTTTCCAGTTAAATGAAGATCCGGTCTGGAAACACTTATATGTCATCCTCCCCAACGCGAGGAAAGATCCCAGGACATGCCTGACTTAGGGAATCCTAACCCAAGTGGGCTCGAGAGACTTCAAGGAGTTCTCTTCCTAATTTATTTCGATTTATTTCCGCCAACCATTCTTCACACCGCTTACACAAATCCTTAAATCCAAAGAGAAAAACACCATTTTCAATCCACTGTAACTCTTGTCTCACGAATAAAACCCATCCCTGTGTTCGACCCTAGACCACTATAAGTACTGTTAAAGAGTTTAGCTACGACAAGAGAGGGAACCCTAGGATACAACAAATTTTGTTGATTCCGGTACACTCACTTTGCACGTGAATCAAATGGCCTCGCTGTCGATGGTGCCTCAGCGAAAGAGAAGTCGCGGAACTCGCTGATCCACATCACAAGTATCAGAATTCTCATTTTTATTTTACCATTTTTCCCATTTACAATTCACTGTAGGGGAATTTGGAGTTTTGTACTGTTCATACAGATTTTTCCCTGCTTTTATTCTAACTAACAACAACCTTTTTGGTAGCCTTGTTTTTGGTTGTTTCTTGCTTGTTGGTGTTGTGTTCATAGCAGCTTATGCAAAGGGGGACGTAAACACTACAGTGTATTAGGAAGACTTAGTGTGTCTGGGCTTGAACAAGGGTGTGAAACTTGCACACCAACTAATGGAAACCCCACCTTAAAGAGCGCGAGAGCCACCGTGGGGTTCAAAGGAGCTCAATGCCTACATCAATGAGGATCACATACACCCACCAAGTAGCGTAGTACACCACGACACAATATACCCCCCATTGAGATGGTGCAGGCTCATCTAGCGCTCCCCAAGCCCCAACTACTATGGTATGGAAAATGAAAATCCATACACACACATCCGGGATTTTGAGGAAGTTTGCATAACTTTCAAAGAGGGTGCAACCGACATGGAGCTGCTGAAGTTGAAAGCTTTCCCTTTAACCCTCAAAGACAAAGCCAAAATTTGGCTTAATTCACTAAGGCCAAGGACCACGTAGAACTCGGTAGAGCCGCAGTGTGAAGTTTTGAAGAAATTCTTCGTTGCACACAGACCAACAATTTGAAGAGGCAATCTACACCTTTGCAGCCATGACAAAGTGGAGAAATTTTTATCAAAGGCTGGAAAGGTATCTTAAAACCATCAATGCATGCCCACACCATGGCTTTGATACCTGGATGCTGGTAAACCACTTCTACAATGGAATGTCTCCTGCCATGAAACAACTCTTGGAAACCATGTGTGGAGGGGACTTCCTCTGCAAGAATCTAGATGAAGCCATGGACTTCCTCAGCTATATTCTTTGAAACCTCAGCTTAGGATAGACAATCCGGGAAAGCCGATAGACATAGGCCACCAGTAAACCAAAGGGGAGGCATGTATTCACTGGGGGAGGAAGTAGAACTAAAGGCTAAATTGTCCACCTTGGCTAGGAGGATGGAAGAACTTGAAATGAGAAATCAGCATGAGGTCAGAGCAGTGACTGAGGCATCTATGCCTGACCAACCATGTTTCAATTGCCAATCCACCGATCACTAAGGAGAACATTGTCCAATTTCTACCTCAGTAAGGGATTTAATGGCTGAACATGCAAATGTTGTGGAGCGAAATAAGGTCACATTTGATGCCCGATGTAACAATACTCTGATCAACTTGAAACCACTGACCTCTCTTGACCTCGCCTCAGCGTATGTTCCTGAGTGCAGACGGCAACAACGGTATAGATTACTCTCGCGTACTGACTACCATCCTCTTCCCGATAGAATAAATTTATTATGAATTTGAGCAAGGTGGTGAAATTTTGTAAGAAGGAGAAGCGAAAGCTATTAATGCCAGATGAATGAGAATAGAAAATGTAAGCTACGTAGCCAAAGAATTGATGGGCTCCACGTAACTCAATCAGGAAAATTGATACCTGCGGTCATCCATCAAAAGACCGGTCGCGCGACCATGAGGGCAAGGGAGATTCCTTGAGACAACACTTGACAGGGGAGTGCATGGTAGCTATACCCCCGGTGAGCTGCACGAAAATGGATGAAGTTAAGGCCATTATCACCTTGAGGGTAGTAGGGAAATTAGAGCGTGATGCCCGAGCCTGGCTGGAGAGACCCGGAGAAGAAGAGTAGAGCCATAACACATATTCATTAAAGAAGATTCGATGAAGAAAAGCATGCCTTCTCCATTTCCCTAAGCATTGAGAGACAAAAAGGCCTCGAACAAGCGAGGCATCTGAGTAAAGCGGGTAAAAGTGAACATCCATTTAGCCGACATGATCAAGCAGTGCCCAACCTATGCTAAATTTTAAGGACTTGTGCACGGTCGAAAGGGTTGGGCATTGACAAGAAAATATACAATTTGAACAAGTAAGCTCCATCATCCAGTGCAAAACCTTGGCGATGGAATACAAAAAGATCCGAGGATCCCCACCGTCTCGATCGACATTGGAGGGATGCGCATGAAGCGAACCTTCTGCAGATGCGGAGCGGTGTCAACCTCTTGCCATACTTAGTGTCGGCGGTTAGGTTTGGGAGCGGAAACTGCAACATCACCTTATCCTTAAGCGGTTGATAAGTGAAAATGCAGGGAATAGTTAGCGAGGATGTCTTGGTGAAGGTAAATGAATTCTTGTCGGTGGATTCGTGGTTCTTGATACGAGAACCGGTGGCGGAGAGCACTAACCAAGTGCCATCATGCTACAAGTGTGCCACATCTAATGCCATAATCAACTGTCGAATGGAGTCATGCAGCTCACCTTTGTGACATGACCTAGAGCTCAACATTTTCACACGAACCTTGACATAGGTCGACATGGGATGAGGCGAATTTAGATGAAGTATGCACGAGTGGTGCAAATGTGGAAAATCTGATTCTGGCGCGGGAAGAATTAACAAAGAAGCGGTTGTGAAGTCTCGCATCATTCACCCCACCGGCGTACAGAGAGCGGGGCTTAAAACAAGGAGTAGAAATTTGGAACTGGTACGGCACACCTTACTACAAGCATGGAGGGCTTACTCCTCTGGACCCCCCCATGAAACCTCTTGCACACTGGCGGGAGTGGTTCTACAGGAACTTGGAAACCACTCAAAATTTTGATGGAATTTTTTCTTTACATTATTTCAAGTTTTAAATTCGGATTTTCCTTAATATCCTTTAATTTTCAAAATTTTCAATAGAATTTTTTTTTCCTATTGTAAATTTTCTCTTTCAAACTTATCTTCTTATAATTTTGGTCTTGTGCGGTGCGGGTGTTCGGTCTTGGGGAGAGCCAAATTTTGCATGGGAATTTCCGGGTTGCGAATTTTGTAGGTTGAAAATTTAGCAACTATCACGTTAATCTTCCACTGTTTTGCACCACGACTTTGCATTTCACGCTATTTCTACAATTTTTTGGGCCATCGATTTATGGTCACTAAAGGCCATTAATTGTCATGTCTTCTCACCTACCCCCCTCTCCTATATAAACCCCTTTTCTCCTTCATTTTCATTTCACCTTTCCACGCTTCCTAGTTACGAAACTCCTCTCCTCCAGGTGATATCCTGAAGCCGTGATGGCGAAGACTTCGTGGGCTACATTCCGCCGGCTAGCGGCGTGTGCGGGACCTCACCCCTGCCGGCACCTCCACTCCGGGAGCATCAGGCGAATCCTGGGACCAATGCGGCCCAGATTGCGCTCTTCTGTTAGCTCGGCGGAGACTGCGCGCCCTGACCCCGGCGCCGGCGCGCTCGGCAGCCCGGCCACCTTCATGCCTCCCACTCAGGTAGCCTCGTAGCCTCCCACCTCCCTTGCTCCAGTTCTTGTCCGAGACGATCTTGTTCTTGATCAGTGGGCTTCTCGCTGGCTACTGAAGGGAGATACGTACAGGTTGGCCCAAAACTCTGCTGCTCAATCCATCGGTGAAGTACAGGATTGCAGATCAGAGGGCCTAGACTTCGGGCCACTGGGGGAGTCGATCCGCCCGAGACTCGGGCGCGCCACCGGTACGCCTTATCGGGGCATTGTTGGGCCACGGAACACCTCCTGCGTCAGTGGCGGCGCTACTTCGTGCGGCCATCCGGGAATGCGGCTGCGAGTGGTCTGCATGGGGAGGTTCGCTACGATCTCGGCATTCGCAGATGACAGGAGGCTTCGAGACTCCATGCTCCTCGTGCAGAGATATCACCTGAAGCCATTCATGACGCCGCGTCGTTATTTTTATCCTCGGGTAGTCATCGAGTTTTATCACACGATGGCGTCCCAGGCGAAACTGGCAGGCCTTTCTGCATTTTCATCGGCAATGGAAACCGGGGATACTTAAGACCTCAGGCATAAATTGCTCTCTGTCTGTAGAATTGGTCATGACGCAGCAAACTAGACAGTGGCCAATCCACCGACCGGGGAGATGGTCAGGGCACAACTTCGTGGATCTTCTGCGTGGGGTATATTGTTTAGGAGGCGACTCCGCGGCGCATGCTATTTATAGACCACGTGTGCGGTCTAATACGTTCCGCTCCGGCCACGTTGTCGAGAGGAGAGGAGCTATTTTGGAGGCCTTATCTCGTATTTGGAGGGCTACTAGTTCGGCCGTGGGGCGTCGCGCGGCCTTGTTCAGCCGAGGGCGGGGTGTCGTAGGGTACGCTCAGAGATGAGTCCACGCCTCTTCTATTTCCGCGACTTCTATGCCAAGTGCTAGAGCACATCGGGTTCAAACGGAGCCTCGATTAGACATCAGCCGCGGTACTGTGAGGCCACCACTACGTCGATGGTGGCGAGGCCGTACCTCGTGCCTTTCATGCCCCAGCCTCTAGGACCGGGGCCGAGGACAGCCGGTTCTTTGAGTTCTACTCGAGGACACTTGTGGTAGGCACAACGGGGAGCCTCAGGCTCCATCTGCCGGTCCAGGCCTTCGGTTCCTCCCGACTCCACCTACCACGGCTCAGTACCTTCGGCCCGGTTGCCCTCATTCGCCAGAGCCCTCGCCCCATGCCCGAGCTGCTAGTCGGACATAGTGGTAGGAGCACCTCCATATACCTCGGCGAGTACATTACCATCTCCATAAGGGACTTTCTGACTATCATGGCCGGTTCGCTCATTCTCAGCCTATTGTGGCTTCGTTTCTGATCATTGCCGCCTCGTAGATGGATGGCTCGCATTGAGTGACATGGCTGACGTACCATTACAGCCTTGAGAATCGGTATCCTCATGCGACTCGAGTCATGGGCCTCCCTCTGGTCTCTCCTTATGTCCACTGCTCGGGCCTCTTGCTACCCCTCCCCAGTGAGGATCGGCTCTTCCATCCCACGGCCTTGCGGATCCTTGGATGTCTTTGTTAGGCTGCGGCTCGGCCGCTCCACCGGTAGCACCTCGGCACATCGGTAGGATGATCCGTGGAGCATCAGCAGGATGATTCTTCATCGGACAATTTGCGGACAATGGCGCTGGAGTTGGGGGAAGTTAATTTGGAAGTGATGTTCATCTCTGCTGATTTAGTTTTGTTTGTACCCACCTTTCGTGAAAACCCATTTTGCATGTTAATGGCTTCTTTGTATACTTCATTTTGAAAGCTGAAATTTTTGTGAAATGCACCGTTATATATATAATACAACTCCATTTTCGCGTACTTTTGCGAATCAATTTTTTAGCCCAATTTTTTGTGGTCTGCCTTTCACAGCCAAGTTGAGAAAGTTGAAGCCTTTGTATGAAGGATTCCATCAATGCTAGAATAGTTTCCATACATGATTAAGTAGATGGTTAATTAAAAGTCAACCAGATGTCATGCCTTTTCATCCACCTTTAGCTAACCACACACACAGTGCGTGATTTAAATCGATAATTTGAAAAAGCGCATATTTTTACTTTGTGACACTTGGCTTCGTTGGCCTTTATAATAGGTTAAGGTTCCCATGAGTGAAGGCGATGAAGTCTTCGATAGAAAAGAAAAAGAAAAAAAAAAGAAAAAGAAAGAAAGAAAAGAAAAGAGATTAGAAAAATAGCGACACTTTGCCTTGAGCAGAGCACGGTCCGAGGATGCGGCGAAAGCAGCTAATTGGTGCCTGACCATCTGGTTAGGAGCCCTTGGAGCTTAATGCTTGCTACATGAGTGGATGGGTGATTTAATAGAGTTGTGAGTCTTGGATTCTTGAAATCATTCGAAGTCAGGTGAAACCTATGGGTTGTGGTTGAAGATCCTTTTGACTTGATGCCACTAAACCTTAGTTGGTTGAGGTCATCGGTGGATCCCAGATTACGGACTTTGGTGAAATCGAGTTCTCGGCATTGCCTTACAATCTGATAGAAATGTGAAATAAGAGTGGGTAGGGTCTATTTAGGTTGGTCGTGATCTATGGCATTGGTAAAGCAGTTGGGAAGTAGCTTAAGCGACTTATTGGTAAGCGATCACTAGCACTTAGATTTGGAGTGGAAGTTCGAGGTTGATTTCCTTGGAAAGGACAACGCTCACAAACTTGTTCTTGTATGGCAATTTTCTCCCAAGGTTGGTTTTTTATGCGAGTCCCGATTTTCATCTTGAGGTGGGCATTACTTATACGAGCTTTTTGAGCAGACCAGTCCTTTTCACTTCACATAACTTGCATGATCTTTCTTCTTTTTATCATTGCTAAGGGAGTAGCAATGTGTTGGTTGGGGGGAGTGATTAGTAGTGGTGCTATTTTGAGCCACAATTTATAGCAGGGTTTTGGGCACTTTGTGTACTAATGCTTAAATAACCTAATTGACCATTTAAGGTCCACGGCACACTGCTGATCACATTTGTAGCTATTTTGAAGTAGTTTGCGGGCGAAATACCTCAGTATCTTCAATCAGATTCAAACACGATGAACTCGAGGCAGATTCGAAGATGCATGATCAAACGGAGGAGATTTGGAGCAAAATGTAGAGAAAGAGGCCTGATGGAAATTTAAGCGGGGTTGAAAATTCGCGGCTGCGAATTTCGCGGAGTTGCGAAAATTTTTTTTTTTTGTAACTTTACTCCCCTGCTCTCCTCACATTGACTACTTTTGACGCTTACATGACTGTGATCTATGATGTAATTTTGGTTCCTTTGCATTTTATGATTGTAGCCACTGGCTTCCTATATAAACAGTCTTGCTCGTAACATCAATCGTCGTTCAGTCCATCAATCCTCGTAAAATTGGACACAGAAGCTTCTAAGCCTAGGCTGCTCTTTGTGATTTTCTCTCCCTTTCCTTCACTTTCTTGCATTTTCTTGGTAGCCAACACCTCTTGATGATGACAAATCAAGTGATGTTCGGCTAAAACCCCCTCATCCTTGGAGGAAGGCCAGGTGCCGATTTTTGAGGTAAATTTGTTTGTTCTCTTGTTTTCATGTAAGCATGCATGAGTTATTTACGTCTGCTTCTCACCTTGAGTTAAATCTCCTAAACCCATGCCACATCTAATGTATTTGGCAAGCTTTTGGGTTCGATGGATACTTATCACTAGATCCTTGATATCGATTCAGTTATCTCCTATTAGTTACTTAGGGTAGGGTTTTGAGATGTATTCTGTCGTCGATTTATTATACCCCATTAAATACCACCTTCAAGAAGGAAAATTTTAGGTTTAGGTTTTAAAGTTAAATGAAGATCAGGTTCGGGAAATGACTATGTCATCCTCCCAGCCTTGAGAAAAAGATCAGGGACATGTTGGTTGACTTAGAATTCTAACCCAGTGGCTCGAGACTTCAAGGAGTTCTCTTCCTAATTTTATTTTGATTTATTTCCAGTTTTCAACCATTCTCTCACACTGTTTTTACACAAATCCTTAAATCCAAAGAGAAAAACACTATTTTCAATCCACATGTGCCTCTCTGGAATAAGCCACGTCCACGTATTGACGCAGTAGCTGCGCGGTAGGCAGGCTCTGTGATAGGAACTCTGGGATCTAATTTTGTTGATTAAAATTTTACCTACTTTGCACGTGAATCCTTAGAGTAAATGCACTTGATCATAAGAAATGGGTATGAAGTATTGGAAAAGAAAAATACGGATCTTACAAATGAATTCTAATTACAAGTAATTGATTACGATCATGTTTGAAATGAACATGAATCTGCTCGGTGAAAAGTATGGTTAGAGGAGGAATCAAGAGGCACTACCTTGCCTCTTGACAAATTGATTCCAACTCGGGAGAAAATAGAATGAGATTGTAGGCGAAATTGATAATTTCATAGCGATTGAAATCCCGATATCTACTTCGGCCAATAATGCGGTTTGAATCCGATTATTATTTAGTTTATTTTTCTTCCCTTTATTTTAAATGGCAGGATTCAGTTATTAAAATTCTTTATAGGTTGCCAATCTACTTTGAAATGGGAAGTTGGAAATAGTATAGAACTTTGTAGTTGGGGTAGTTGAGTTTAATCTTTTCAATATCGTAGGAATGATATTCGGTTTTATAGATCCCTTTATTACTTGTACAGCATTGTACACTTGAGTTTAAGACCTAACTAAATCTTTAAATGAGTTCGGTGATTCCCAAACTCAGGATGAGTGAAATGACCTAAAAAAAGTGCAAACACCTGTCTCACATTCACGAAAACAAAACCCTATTAGGCAGAGCCGATCCTAGTTCCCCCCAGTGGTGGATCACAGTTGAGAAAAATTCTCGAATTTTTCTAAAACATTCCCTCATAGAGTAAAGGAATCCCAACAAAACAAATGGTGCACAATTCCGACTCTTAATGAGTGAAGCTGACCCAAAGCAATGCCTAGTGCCTAATTGTATTCTAAAAAATAGAACCTAATGGCTTGGATGATGGTTCCCCATTGGTCGAGTCGGTTGAGCCGGTTCAAAAATTTTAGAACATTCCTTCGGCGCAAGGAATCGAAAAGACAAATGTTGTAAAATTCCCGATACGATAGTGGTAGCCTGACAATGCCTAGTTCCCTAAGGCGAGGCTACTTAAACATCAGCCCGAGCAATATGAAAAGCGGGGCTTGTACAAGCGTTCATGTACTTGTAGGATGCTTCCTCTCCATTTATCTTCCTTCTTTTCTACCTCCAAAACCCGGTATCCCTCAAACTTTAGAAATCCCTTCAAGAATTAGGGCCGCCCTGGGATCTAGAAGAATCTCTCTTCATTTCTTTCACGTTTTCCTTTCTTCTCTTCTCCATTTGTCCTCTTCATTTCCTTTCTTCTCTCCCTTCTTCATTTTCTTATGTTGTCCTTCATAAACATTTGAACTCACTCCCATTTTTCCACAACAGGTCCGGGGAACTCCCAATCAGTCCTCGAACTACAGGGCTCCATAAACTCTTATTCTATTAATTTAGAGGCGCCACATTAACTCATTTGTAACCACGAGAATACAAAAAATGGACTCAAGGTGGGTTGCAAGCAACCCACAAAATGGCCCTTAACTGGACCTAAACCGTGCCTAGGACTGATCTGGAGCTTATAGGCCTGAACCAACTAGGATTTGGGCTTTAAAACCACCAAAATCAGTGCCCATACAAGCTGACTTGATGAACCGGTTGAACCGGATGCCAACCGGTCAAGCCGGATGAGAAAAATTTTGAAAATTTGGTAGAATGTTCCTTGAAGAATAAGAAATCCAAAAAAAAAAAAAAAAAGGAGTGCGATTCTGAGTTCAGATGGGGGAGATATGACCAAAACAAGTTCGAGTGCTCCGAACTCAAACCTGCTCCAATAATGAGCTTGAATTGAAATCCGTTGAACAAGCGAAGCCGATTCCAAAATGGTTGATCTGGTTGATAAAATTCTCAAATTTTGTTAGAGAGATTCCTCCATTCAGTAAGGAATCGACAAAAAAAACGGTGCATGATTTCGAGTTTAGATAAGGGAGATATGTTAGAAATAAGCCCAAGTGCTCTGAATTTAGACATGCTTCATTGAATTCTGATTGAGTTAAAACCTCGGAAGGGCCCACTTGCTTCCTATGGCACGATGCAAATAACTACATACGCGCTCAATGTACCACCTCTGAGCCCCACCAGAGGCTCGGAGGCCAGACTAAGCCTAAAGGGACCCTAACGGTCTTAATAGGAGATGATAGGTGGTGACCATTGCAGCATGGGACCAATCTGGTGAGGGACAAAGTTGAGGGTCACACGAGTCTGAGAATCTTCGAGTCCATCTCAAGGGAGTCCGACCCGAGTCACCCAGGCTCATCTCACGAAGACCATCTCGAGGATCTTTTGAGTATTAGGTTCGTCTCACGAAGGTAGTCTCGAGGAGGAACAATAACACCCCGAATTATACCTTAGCAGTTTATTACATGTTTAGGGTATAATATAAGTAAAATTTGCATTTTTTGGAAATTAAGTGTAAAGTGGGAAAAAGGTTCAAATGGTAATTTGTAAAATAAAGACCTAAAGGTCATAACACGAAGATGATATGCTAAGTTAGAATAAACTGTAGTTGATTTGCAAATAATAGAAAGATAAAGGACGAATGCAAGGTTAAATTAATCAAAAAAAAAAAAAAAGGTAAAATAAACATGGCCTTATAAAAATGGGATAAGATGAGCTTGTCTTGGGAAGGAACGAGTTTCATTTGATTTGTTGCTTTGGAAGCTAAGGCTACGGTTGAAAGGAGAAAGAGCCGTTTCTTGGGTGAGTTTCTCTCCATCTTTTGGAGATTTGGCCTTGTTAGTGAAAGAAAGAAGAGGAAAAAGAGAAGAAATTAAGGTATGGAAACTATCCTGAAGCCATACTTGTTTATGGGTTATTAGGAAAACCTAGCTTTCCATTATGAAAGTGTTGTTGGTTGGTTTTTGTGGGCTAGTGGTTTGGTTGGTTAGTGAGTTTGGGAGTGTTTTTCTTTGATGTGTTTGGGTTTTAGTTAGAAATTCACGGGTGAAAAGAAATGAATCTGCGGAATCATAGGTGATGCGGATTACGAAAGATGATCTTGTACTCAACTGTTTTGGTCTAGAGGATGTTAATCTGGGTGCACTGAAACTTGAGTACCGAGTACTCGAAGTGGTTTAAGGTCGAAGAATGTTGAAATTACCGATCTTGAGAGTGATCTAGATGCTCAAAGTTGGTTGAGGTCCTAGTATCAGTCCTGCAACCTTGTTTTGTTATGTTCTTAAGTTAATTCGGAATTAAAGGGTCAGTACATGTATAAAAGTTATATGAAAAATGCTCTGTACCTCGCTGCCAAGGCGAAGCTTATATCGTTAGGCAAACATTGTTTTTTGCCCCTTATTTGCTAATGTGATTAAGAACAAAATAACAAGCTCGAAAACACATATAATTGTATACTGGAGCGAATCACGAATGAATAGGCATGTTTGTTAAGTGCGACGACACTCCTACATTATGCTACGACACCTCTATTACATGGCCATGCACGTCTCTATTTAGTGCCCGCAAGACTCTGCTAGTATAAGTACTTTTTATTACGTGGGCGAGGCACATCTACGATGATCTTGGCAACCTCCTACATTGTGCTAAAGCCGTCCTGTTGATCTTGTCTGGTACTTTTGGGTACCTATTGTACTGCATCCCTATCCTATTGTGCTGCGTCCCTATCATTCATTGTTACTGGTCTATACAGGCAAACTTTTATATGATAAGAATCTGAATAATGAACAATAAAAAAGCATAAGAAATCAGTTATGTTCCATAATGTACCTCTGGTGCAGCCACATACAAGATATACGATTACAGTCTCCTCACCCCGGGAGGTATGAAAACTTCGTTATAGAATTATGTTATACGTAAACTCTGACATATGCCCTATGATAAGCATTATCTTGTAATTGTGGACCACTTGAGTGGTTGATTGAGTCTTCGAAAAATGCTATTTTGAACCACGACATTGCAAGTTTGGTACTTTTTGTGCTAATCAGCATAATTAACCCTGATTGGCACATTAAGGTCCAGATTGTCTGCGATCGCATTTGTGGCAAATTTACTGCGATTTTTACAAGCTATTTATGCCAAAAATTGTTGAGTCAATCCAAGCATGAAGAATTCGAGCCAAACTCTGCATTGCAGATTAGAGACCAGAAGGAAAGAAGAGTAGAAAATGCTAAGAAATTGGAGGTACATGAAATTTTTTGCCGACTGCGAGAATTTTCTCAATTGCCTTGTTCATCTGCGAAATTTTCATCTTATTGCACTATTCACCATCTACCTTTTTAACGTTTTGACTCTTGTTGTTCCCTTTTTGGTTTTCTTCCAAATTTGTCCCTTGTAATAGCTTTTAGTTTTGGTTTTTTTGGTAATTTGTAAAGGGGTTTGGCTATAAAAAGCCCCAAGACAAGCACTATAGAGACATCTTCTCCATTAATAAAAGTTCTGGGTGGGAGTTTTTCCCGCTGCTTTTCTTTTCTCCCATTTTCTTTCCTTTTCTCTCCGCTTTCGGCTACGAACATAGTACGAGGATGACCTTCAGAGGATGGTTGGCCTGAACCCTTCTCCTTGAAGAGGAGGGTTGCTGGCTATGTTTTGGAGGTAACTCACGGTTCTCTGTTTTTAACGCACACATTTATGGGTATTTATGTTCTATTTCTCTCAATCTAGGTTTAAATCTCTTAAATGTACCCTGATGGACTAGTATTTGGTAATCTTTTAGGGTTCAGTGGATGCTTATTGCTAGATCCACTGAGATTCATTAGTTGCCCTCTATTTGTCAATAGGAGTGGGTTATGAAATGCGTATTCAACTGTAGGGAGCATTTATGCTCTTGTAAATGCTGTTTTTCAAAGGGAAAATCGCATAGGGTTTAGTTTTAAGGTAAATGAAGATCTGGTTCAGGAGAATTACTATGGGTCGTCTGACGAGGGAAATGAACAGGAACCCCTCTGTGACCTTTAGAATGAGGTGCGGCGACTGACATGAGAATACTTCTTTTACATTTATTTATTTAAATTTCAGTTTCGAGCAATACCCCTCCTTTGTTTTTACGAACCTTAAAATCGAATTGAATTCACCATTTTGAACTTCTTTGTAAATCATTTGTCTGAAAACCCATCCTGAGTTTGATCCTAGAGAAATGGCTATCTTGTAGTAGCTTTGCTACGCCCGGTAAAGGAATTAAATTAAATTTTGTTGATTCGGAACACTGCGTAGCGAATCAAATGTGCCGTTAATCGGGGATGAATTACTAAGATTTTGAAAATGATGACTGATGAACACTTGTGATCCTTATCTGAAGTCTAGTGAATTTTTTTCTGTATACTTCTTGTTAGTCTTCTTAGTTTTAGTTTACAGTTTATTTTTTTTTGGGTAACCCTAACCTTTTAGGTAGGATTGTTTCTTAGTTGTTGGGTGTTTGCCCTGTTTTTACTGTAGGAATTTCCAGTGGATTAGAAATCCAGAGGGCAAGTTGATCAAAGTCAATTTTCCATAGGAACTGAAATTTGAATTTGAATACGACCAAATGGAAGAGGAGAGCAATATAGTAGTACCGGTGGAGAGAAACCTTAGTGCATATATGTCGATGAGGAGTGCAGAAGCTTGCTTCATGGCAGAATCAATAACCCGTGGAGAGAAATCCAGGCCATCTAGGTTCATAAGGGACTATAGAAACCCTCTGATGGATGGAGTGCACCTTTATCGCGATGTTTCCTGACTAATGCACCATATGACGGTACTTCTGATACAGTTGGGGAGCAGCACAAATTCCTCATGGGAATCGAGACGCCATGATATACACCTCTGTTTCCCTCCCGTATGCCTCGGCTCCTCCGACCACCACAACCACCACGAGTTGGCCTCTTGATTGGCAAGCAATGCGGGCAAAAGGCAAACTAGTGGATGTTTCATAGGGAGCGAGAGGGGTAGTGAATGTCAGACGATCGGGAAATTGACAGTGGAGAGCTCCTGAATAAGGAATTGGATGGGTTCAGGCGAAATTGATCGAAATTTGACATCCTACGGCAATCCGTCTCAAAGCTCACGATCGAGCTTGTTCATCAAGAGGAGGAGAATGCGGAGGAAGAGTGCTTGGTGACCTTTATTTTGGGTGAGCAGGAGGCTCGGCTGCGGCCGTGAGGAATTGAAGAGGAACCGGCGGAAGCTCTGAATCATGTGTATCCCCATGGGGCCATGGAGGAGAGAAGAAGGAAATCCCTTCCCATGTTGGCGAGGAAGGTAGTGGAAAGGAGAGCGGAGTGGAAGAACACGAGAGCCCACTGATTACCCTTTATTGACTCGATTATGCCCCCGCACATACGGCCTTGAACCTGACACCTGTCAGGCCGTCCACACTGCTTTGCTTGTCTTCGTAGAGACTTTAGGAAGTTAGTGGCCACTACTCAGAATTTTGCCACTACATTAAATACATTGACAGCTGCCCATACCGCATGGCATAGCGGATGGTTCGGGTAATGGTTCGAGCATTAAGACACTTGGACCGTAAGCGATTCCAGCTCCATGGGTTCTGACAATACTCCAGAAAATTTAGAAAGCGGTTTTGGGAAAACTCAGTCTCCCCACTTTTTTGTTTTCATTTTTCTTATTTTATGTTATTTTATTTTGATTTCTTTAATTTTTCTCTTTAGATTTTCTTTAATTTTTAGTTAATCTTTGTTTTTAGCTTAATTTTCAATTTTCTACAATTTTTTCTAATTTTTTTATGTTATTTTTGCAGTTTTTGTCAAATTTTAGCTGCAGTGGGAGGTGTAGGAAGGAGCCCAAAAATTTTCGCAACTTGCGAAAATTTCTCCTATCTTCTTAATTTAGCTCATGCGAAATTTTGCGAGGAGATTCGATAACCTTTATTCATTATTTTTTTTTTATTTTTTATTTTTTATTTTATGTTATATATATATATATATATATATATATATATATATATATATATATATATATATATATATATATATATATATATATATAAATTTAATTAAAAATAATTTAAAATAAAAAAATTTATGAATTGCGACACGAAATTTTAACGATGAAATTGTCTTGCTCATAACTATAAATTCGAACTCAGTTTTAGGCGTTTTTGGTACCGTTGGAAAGATTAGAGTGTAGAATCCAAATATGGCTAGAAGAACACTTTTGTATTAGGAAGGTGTAATTTTCAAATGCTACAAGCTTTGGTCACTTTTTTCCTATTTTCTTCTCTATCTTGTTTATTTGAAATGACGAATTGAATAAGGTGTCGATGGAAAGCACGAAGTCTCCTATCCATCCAACGAGTACATTTCATCAAGGAGGTATACTTCAGCCTCTGAATTTTCCGATCAAGCCCCATTGCGGATAATGTGACATTTGGTTGGGAGTTAGGCGCGAGGAAGTGGCATTTATTTTATGTTTTGTTACTATTTTGAAATGACTGATTTGTGATGTTGATTCTTGGTTTTCCTTTGTGAAGGCATTATACTATACAACTACTTTTTCGTTTCAAAATTGCACCCATTTTTTTTTTTGTGTTTTGCTAGCTTGATTTGAAAAATTGAACCAATATCATTTTATTTATGTTCATTGATTCCATGCCTAATTGGTGGATGATTAGATTTGCATCCTTATGTTGTTTTGACCTTTTCTTCCACCTTTAGCTAACCATATGTGCATCGGGTTTCAACAATAGAACATTGCTAACATAAGCTTACAAACATATCCTAGTTTTGTTGACCATGGCCCAATAGGTTAAGGACCCCACGAATAGAGAAGGCGATGTGTCTTAAAATAAGAGAAAAGAAAAAGCAAAGAAAGAAGAGAATAGAAAAGCCGCGACGTTTTACCTTGAAGCAGAGCAGTTTGAGGGTATGAAAGCCTTTAAAACTGGTACTTACTAAACCCAGTGGTTGGGAGCCAGGCTTAG
This sequence comes from Tetrastigma voinierianum, assembly GCA_016808115.1. Lineage (NCBI taxonomy): Eukaryota > Viridiplantae > Streptophyta > Magnoliopsida > Vitales > Vitaceae > Tetrastigma > Tetrastigma voinierianum. The sequence goes on from JAEQBH010004354.1 coordinate 877,354, forward strand.
GCTCGCTACATGGGTGGATGGGTGGGTTCCTTTCCATTCCTGGTGCTGGAGATTTTAGAAATGTTGATGGGTGAAACCTAAAAGAATTCAGTGATAGAAAAGATGCCTTGACTTGGTGCCACTGAAGCCTTAATTGGTTGGGAATGTAATTTAGATCCTCGTTACATGGACTTTGGTGAGGTCGATTCATCAGCATTGCACCCCTACAACACAAAAAGAATTGTGGAATAGGATTGAGTCTTTGAATCTCTTTAGGTTGAATGGTTGGTGTCTGAGTGGGAGTGGCTTGGTTGGGGGGAGAGTGCGGTTTAACGGTTTGTTCATTTGAGGCGATCAAACAAACACTTAGGTTTTAATGAAGTCTCTAATTGATTATGAAGAGGCTCTTTTGATACTTAATTTTGTATGACATTCATTATAGAGATCAGTTCGCCAGGCAAGGTTTCGGTGATTTCTCATCGAGATTTAGGCATTACTCATTGTTCCCAACCCTTTTAAATATACCATTTTGTTAACATCATTTTGTTATTGTTTTGTATGCTCTCTCTTTTTTTCTTTCTTTCATTGCTAAGGGACCCCAACAATGTGTGAGTCTGAGGGGGTGTGATTAGTGTTTCCAAAATCTCTTTAGACCTATTGTGCAGGTTTGAGTACTTTGTGTACTGTCGGCATAATTAACCCGATTGACACACTTTCAAGATCTGACTAAACTAACTCTGATATACTTTATTGACAGACACATAGTTTTACAAGCTATTTATGCAAAATTGTTATAGTCAATCAACCATGTGAAGAATTAATTAAACTCGACGTGGAATTCCAGACCGAAGGAAGAAAGGCGAAAATAACAAGTGGAGTTCGAAAAGAGACCCAGTAAGAATGCGCGATATTTGGCGACTACGAATTTTAAATGGTACATAGCATTCATCTGTGAAATTTTCATCTGCGCCTTTATTCACCTTCTACCTTTGCGTTTGACTCAATTTGATTTCCTTTTGTTTCTTAGAAATTCTAATCTTCATATGTGGCAGCTTTTAGTTTTGGTTTTTGGTAAATTGTAAAGGGTTTGGCTATAAAAGCCCCAGGACAAGCATAACGTAGAGACATCTTCTCCATTAACCAAGGTTGCAGTAGTTTATTGCTTTTCTATTTTCTGCACTCGCACTGTTTTCGTGTAGGCTGCCGAACACAAAGTGGGGATGACTCGGAGGATGTGGTTGAAGCTCAGAACCCACTGCCTATCACTGCTCCCAAGGGAGAATTTCACATTCACAGGTTTGGAGGTAGCTTCCACGGTTTTATTTTTAACACACGCATTTATGGTATTTATGTTCTATTTCTCTCAATCTCGGGTTTTAAATCTCCTTGAAAATCCATGTGGACCATTGTTGTGATCTTTTGGGGGTTCGAATTGGATCTTTGTTGCTAGATCGAGATTAGTCTAGTTGCCCTCTGTTGTCATTGTAGGGTAGATTTATGAGATATTAACTTATTCAGCTGAAAGTAGAGAGCACATTTCATCTTTCCCTATAATCATATTCAAAGGAAAATCCTTAGGGTTTAGTTTTTAAAGCTAAATGAAGATCGTGTTTTTGAAAGTGCTTCACTTTATAGGTCATCCTCCCAAACACGAGGAAATGAACCGAGAACCCTCAAGTTCCTTTCAGAACCCAAATCCTTTCCCAACTGACATGAGGATATTCTTTTATATTTTATTATATTTAAATTCCGTTTTCAAACAATATTTATAACTATTTTCCTTAAAAACATAAAATCTAATTCAATTACCAATTTGAACTTCTTTATGGAAATCGTTTGTTACCAAAAGAAAACCCGTACTGAGTTCGACCTTTAGAACATTACTGCGTAGTAGCTTTGTTCTGTGGAAGAATTTCTGGATCTGGAGTACCTGTTACAATTGAGACGCACCTGCAAAACCGAAGCGACGTTTAGTTAAGTGCCGATAGTGCACCAGAATCGCTGGGGTGTGTCCACACAGGTTCCTATTGCGCCAACGGGACCTCTGGGTATAATTGGCTTCAGTTAGAACTCAGGATCGTTTCATGCCAAATCTTCGTGGTCACCAGTTTAAGTTGAAATTATTATTCATACCAGTTGGTTTGGTAAAAGCAGGTGGATTGATGGTACAGTGAGCGTAGCTGGGGAGGATAACGTCACGAGGCTGCGGAAGTTTAGGTCCTTTTCTACTCATCAGCTGGGAGGATGACCTAAGAGTCATTTCTGGTCGGATCTAGTTTATACAAAGAAAAACCCAGAACCTCAAATTTTCTTCCTGATACTAAAATGCACTACAGGCCCAGATAAATACTGGCAGGTTCAGGCCGTAAGATTGGATCGGCTTTCTGGGAGCTAAATAAATATGGAAACTATTCGAGCATCGATTGGATCAGCCGTAAGTAATCTATTGGAGACATAGCGAAGATTTGTGGAAATCTGTTCATAGGTGCGTCACGAGGGTTAAACCCACGTGAGATCTGAAACCATGAAGAAGCCAGTCTTATGAATCCATCAGTTAATGGGGACAATGTACTGCACTCACCTTTAACCGATGATTATCCTCTTCAAGGATGAGGAGATTTAGCCAAGCATCCCTTGAGTTGTCATCCTCGAGAGGGTGTTTGGTAGGTGAAAAAAATACGAAAAGGGAGAAAGTGAAAACCCAGGGAATTCTGGAAGAAGCGAGGAAATGCGAAAGCTTTGGCGCCAACTTTATTAGTATTAAGAAACTAAAACTAAGGCGTACATGAGCTTAGTGTAGAAGCTCATAACATTCAGTCAGGAATTTATGCTTGAGTATGAAAGATCAAGAAAAAATTACATTAGGGGCATTTCGGGTAAAGCCACAGCGGATCAAAGAAAATGATCTGTGAAAGCAATTAGGCTAGAAAATTCGCGCGAACATCTGCGAAAAAATTTAGTGACTGTGCAGGCCATGGCTTCACCAAATTTTCTACAATTCTCCTTTCCCTCTATGTTAGCTCAATTGCCATCTTCTTTGTTAAATGCGACGAGCTAGGCTGGGGTTCTTCGCATTTGAATTCTGGCAGAGATAGTGGTGGGTGACGCAAAACACGAAAATAAATGCAATCATAGATTCGTAACTTACGTCGTTGGACCTTAGTGTATCAATTGGGTTATTTAAGTTGATTAGTACTGAAGTGCTCAAAACCCTACAATAACAGGCCTCGAAAACAAACCTCATTTGGTACTAATTATTGGTCATATATGTTATTTGTTTCCGCTAGTATAGCTTGCGCCGCGAATTATTCGTCCAGGTAATAAATACCATGAGAACATCAAGGGTATTTAAGCATTCGTGTTGTGATGATAGAGTCCACCTGATGCAGCGGGTTTTGTTTGGTTTAGAAATCACCATTATCAAGGTGCACCGCCATCATTGAGGTTTCATTGGCGAATGCCGATAAATGGACTCAGGAACATAGTATATCATCCACCAAACCTGTTCAAACACCACTTGGTGGTGATGATAGAGAAGTTTTATTTCCTTATAGATTTATATGAAATGGGCCCACTAAGATTCAACAGTTCAAGAGTCCCAATCCCATGCAGCCCCCTCTCTCTTCGCTAGGCGAAGTGGGCGTGTGGTACCCTTTCGAGATATTAGGCTCATCTCTGAAGCCCATCTCGAGGAGGTTGCTTGAGTATGTAAATCATCTCATGATACCATCTCAAAAAATTGAGCACAAATCTTGAAGCAGTGATACGATTTTATAGATTGACGACGTTATGAACCATTTTCATTTCATTTCCCTTCTGGCAGTGTCTGACATGAGATCCACTATAAATAATTTTTCAGTGAGGCGTTCTAAGGTCGAGGGGTTCCACCGTCCTTGGTCATTGTAATCTTATGGGCACCTGCATCCATAAAATCAACTATGATGTGGTCCTTTATGTGGTTTTAATTTCCCATATTGAAGGTCCATGAAGACCGAGATCCTTTGTTGAATGCTCTAGGCAATGATCACGCTCCACCCTTCGACGGCGCCAGAAGCCATTTGTCACTGATGCTGCATTAGGATATCCAGCAGCATCATTTCCCCCTTTTCTTCTCAAGCTCAATTCATTCTGTCGATTTGAAACCGCTGTGGCGAGAGTAGCTCGAGTCAATTTGATGGAGGCATTGGCTCTCGGCCTTGAGGTAGGGTGTATGGTGTCTCCCCTGCTTCAGGGCTCACTGCTGCGAGGTTGTTTGTTCAAGGGCTCATTGTGCTCATACGACACCCTTTGTTATTGTCAAGCATTTTTCAAGTACTAGAAAGAGTTTTGGGCACATGACCTCGGTTGCCCATTTGACAAAAGGAATCTGGGGTGACGCAGCAAGGCGTTCTAATCGTCTCGATGCAAAATTTACGAATGCCGCCAGTATTGGGCCAGCGATACAAAATTTCGTGGGAGACAGATGGTGAGGGCACCTCAGAGCTCATACCCTGCTGTGTTTCTTTGCCTGATGGTTAGGTTGTGTTGCCATTGACTGTGTAAGCTTTTCCTCGCTCATTTGGTATAAAATGTCGGTGGCAACCAAGATGAACTTTCGGTAAAGGTGGCGAGGCAATGGACCTCTGATATCTATACCCATACGCCAGAAGAAGACACCGGAACAATCACACTAGTTGGCGGTTGCTCAAGCCCATACTGCTTTGCATCTGCACTTGTATCGAAATGCCTCACGACTCTACCTTCATTGTCATTGATAGCCACTTACAATTTATGATCTCCGTTTAGCCACAATGCGCCTCCGATATCTACACCCTCTCATGCAACCAGGCCGAACTGGTGCAGCGGCCGCTCGTTCCTGGCGGGCAAGCACCTTAAGTCTGGCCTAGAAAGAATGAGTGCATGTCTGACCACCGTATTTGTGAGGAGTGCGCTGTTGCTCGGGCTATACGCTAACACCGACTCGAATTCTCAAACAACGCTGCCATTCTTCATATGCCATCAGATGCCGGTCTCCGAAGGCGACTTATGCGGTCTTTGGTCGTGGCGTTGTACTTTCAGGTGGGCGGAATCATTCGTGACTGCAAACTCCGCTGTTGCAGTGCGAGAACGTAGTTGCCAAATTAGCGAGTGTTTTCTGTATTTGATATTCGGACCTGGGCGATGCATTATCTGAGATGCGGCAGTCTTGCCGAGAGGTTGTGTAGGCTACCCTGGATATTGTTCCATCTACTTTCATTACGGAGCCACATACTCTCTGGCACACAGACCACCAGCAGAGTCGCGTGAATCTGGGGTTTCAGTGAGTACGCACTCACCGTGATCTAAGATTCAACCTCATGTACTTGACCTCACTATTGGAATGGAAAAACCAAGTGGTTAACTTCACGTGTCGTCGGCCCTTCAAGCGTCATAAGGCTGAATTCTAACACCTCTATCTCAAGCTTTCGGAGATGATCCGGTGAATCTCGAGTACCCACATTTCATACCCGCTCCTGTCTCATGTGCTCGGCCCTCTATAGATGATGACCAGCGGCCAACCGCCGGTGTACGGTTCTGAATTAGATGCTACTGTGTCAAAATAACGGTTGAGTCCACACCCAGTGCGGCGTGGGCATGAATGCCTGCATCTATCAGTTTATGAGCCCTTGACTCAGTAAAAGTGGAGATATAGTTCACGCCATTATACATTGTGATGCTTTAGAATCATCAAATGAAACTTCTTGGCTGCCACTGGAAGGCTGAGACCATCATTTCGGTTTGATACTAGGTTTCGCGTCAAGTGTGCCTTTGAAAAATCCATATGGTCTTTTTGCCTTTTGTGATCAGCTGCCAATCTTTGGTACTCCTTTGTGGAATTCGGGGAGGATGACCTGATGGAGCTCTTTCTAAATTTGACCGGGTTTGGAAAATGACTGAGCTCCAAATATAATTCTTGAATGACTTTTCGAAGACCTAATCTTGCACTCAAATTCTACAGCCCATTTCACCCGCCATTTTTAATGCCCCTTGAAAATTTGTCTGCAGTTGAAATCTGTGAGATCATCTGTTGGTGACCCCGATTGTCATGAGGGGAAAGATCTTTCCTTTTTCGTCATAGGCGCAAAATCTCTAAATAGCCGAATCTGTCGACATATCATAGAATCCCGATTAACTTCAACAGAAACCCAAGTTGTTGGGCTCCACACGAAGTATGCCGGAAAGATTCAGACCGAAAATGAAGGCAAACTTCCTTAGTGATTCAAGTGATCCCTGCGCAACATAGATTTCACCAGGATATCATAGACGTAAGCCTCCACGGTTTGCCTATGGGTTTCAGCTTTTCAGACACCATGCGTGTGCATTCGCTCGACGTTTAATCCGTAATTACCTTGTATGACCATGTTGTCGCGAGTTGCATGAAAAATGAATTTTCGAGCTGCGTCAGCCCAGTACGAGGTCACGGTTATAACGGCGGTAGGCATCGAGGAAGGATAGGAGTTCGTGGTCGGTCGTTGCATCCATGATATGTCGTCGCGCGGTAAGGAAAAATGTCTTTTGGAGCCGATGAACTCAAATTTTATAATCCTTTACGTACCGGCACTTGCCTGGTTCTTTTAGGACCAGCGACCCACGTTGAAGCCGCCGAGTGCCTCGCCCGATAAATTAGGCCTCGGTATCCTACCCGCTTCGATTTTATCACCTCTGTTGAGTCGATGAACTACTCAGCCTCTACCCGGTGGCAACAGTTAACAAAGTTAAGCGGTCTTTCGGCGGCTCAGAGTAAAACTCTGCATATCGGCATGGGACCGGTGAAAATGTCAGCGAACTCCGCGTGGGAGAGACAACACGGGCGACCTTGAAGATTGAGGAAGCACCCGGCCTCGCGCTCGAGCCTCTTGGGGGTCGAGCAGAGTTTGTTTGCTAAGTGATTTTGTGATTCTTCCCTTCTCCCGTGTGCGATGCGATGACCTCGAGCATTCATTGCTGTTGGTTTTGCTTCGTCCTGGCCGGTTAATCACCACAAACAAGCTGAAGCTGCACATTGGTCTCCACAATGTGGAGCTTGTCGGGTGTGGGTTAAGCTTCAACCTCGATGGTAGGAAGGTGAGTGCTGTTCTTTGGCCGGGGATCAGAATGACCAAATATGGCGTTGAAATTTGATGGCGTTGATCACCGTGGCGGGACTGACGTGTGGGAACTGCGAGTTGAAACCATGATTTCACCAGTGGTGGTGCACCGTCGCCGTCAATCGATAAACCTGCTGATTTGTGGGTGTTGGTTCTCGGCCCAACGAATAAGGTAGCGAAGTGTACAGAAATTATCTGGCACTTTGATCTGCAATATGCACTTCATCAAATGCCTACCGACTTCCAGGTGTTCGGATGAACGTCTGGTGAGCTATTTGCCAGGAGGGATTTTGATGCGCGCATTGAGCCGTCGTGGTGGGGTGGCTCACTGGAAGCTGCGTGATTAAACTCCCCGGCACTAAAATCCATCTGTGCCCCCGAGCATGGCGAATAGGGCCGTGGGTGTGTGGATTATTCTTTGTTGTAGGTGGTTTGGGATAGTGACCATACTACCATGGGCGAAACTTTCAGCCGCTCTTGGAGGTGCCCTTCCCATAACAGATAGTTCAAGAGGTCACAGGCCGAACGAGTTTGTCCCAGCCGTGCCCAAACCATCTTTGTGTGAGCCCTCTTGAATAAGACTTACCTCCTCAGATCGTGCTATAGAGCAGGTGAGAGACCACCCTTTCAGGCTCCCTCAGAATTGGCATGGATGATGAAAGCGTCTGGGCAGATTGTGAACCAAGATGCTTGTTGTCATTCGAGCTCTGAGGGTGTGAAGGCGGAAAACTTGGGTTCAGCAACCCACTGAGTATACTGAGGTGTGAGCGAGAGACTCCGTTTATTCACTGCTTTACTCGATGTGCCGTCGTCGACTTCGCCCTTCGCGCTCTCCCTTGCCCCATCTGGCTGACCGTTGATTTTAACACCACGTTGTGGTTTCCGCCACAATATGATCTCGCATGTTGTGTAGTTGCCTTCTGGGAATAGTTGTCAATCGAAGCTAGAGGTTGCGAGACGGAGATTGAGTGAGTGTTTGGTGGATAGCACCTTGGCCTTGCGGCTGGAAATCGTTTGAGCTCTAAATCAGTTAAAAACAGCGCGACTCAAACAGCTTCATGAAATCCCCTAATGATCTCGGATCTCTCCATTTGAAACATGGAAACTCAAGCCACGTGCCTTCACTTCCTTCCGTTGACATGTCTTTGGGGAGGCAGACTTCTTAGGCACGGTAGACGGAAGGGCATTAACTGATTTCTGGTCGACGATGGAACCATGATAAGGTGAGCACTGGAGTTCGGAGAACTGCACACCAAAAGTAAAGTGGTTTTCTATCTAGAGGTGCCATGATCATGATAATCATAAGTAATTAGAAGGGTCTAGTGGCCCATGGTACATCTGAAATTTTGCTGAAAAGAAGAAATGGGTGAGTTTCTTGATTTAAGGATAGCGGGGGGAGGAGGGAGGAGTGCGTCGGTGGAAGTCCCCAGGTGCCGGGGCTGGTCGTTGGAGATGGGGACGTTCTAGGGGCGTCCCACCATGGGTGATGGTGTACGGTGGATGACTGGGACCGCCATTTTGGCGGGCATGGTCTCCTCCGTGAAGTGATGGCCAGTTAGAAAGGAAGCCATTTGGCGTTGGTGAGTGTATTTATCTGTAATGACCTCTCCCGGTGCAGTAGGCATTGAATCAAATACGATTCGGGTCTGGTGGATCACCCATGTTGGATTCTTAAACTCTTAAAAGAAGATGGTAAGCATTTCTCCCACAGGAGCGGCGCGATAAAGACTAAGGCTTTCCCGCTAATCAAATCTCCTTTCTCCCCTATCAGTGCACCTTTTCTCCATACACTTACCCCAGGTTTGAGAGTTACACATTTAATGCTCATAATTACAAGTTGCTTATGAGAATCCTTTCACTTCCCTATATTATACCCATCTTTAGCATCATGCAATTAATCCTTACTATAGAATCTCTAACGATCGTTGTGGCTGTTTCCGGGTTGGTTATAACTGTATCTGAAACCAGCATCTCTCTTCCATCTTCACCGGGATGTGTGTCAGGCGGTTGGCTCGCCTTTCTCATTACACAGAATGCCACTGAACTTCTTCCCATCTCGCTCCACTTTACCCACCTTTCGACTACTCTACCATCGGACCTAATAAACCCAATTCGAGCCTATAGGATCAAGCTAAAGCTTCCTTATGCATGCTCTAAGTTTATTCAGTCCATATTTATAAATCTCAGACTTATCCCCTCCGGTTGCAAGTCAATCTCTTTATTCAATTTAATAAAATTCATTTTTAAAAGCTCATCGCACTTAAAATATTACAGTATTTCTTATCCCGGGATTTACCATAAAATATGGAAATATCTTCATTGAAAGAAAAGATTTTGCACTCTCCATATCTAGTTTGTAATCGTATTAAAATCATGAAAGCTCTGTTTAGATTGGGGTTGTGAGTGTTTGTTTAGGAATAACCTCAAATTTCACCAGGCTTCCTCTATAAATAGTTGCTTTTCTAATACTCCATCTGTGGTTTGTTTGTTGTAGCATGGTCGATTGGAATGTGTATTTATATGAGTAATTGTGAAACCACGAAAGTTCTTACAATATTTATGAATTTCTATTAGACATATTCTAAAGTCATGGAATCATGGGATGGGATAAGATATACCAATATATGTGTTTAGTCATATGTCCAACTTGGTTTTAATCTTTTTTGGATCACTTCCATTGTCCACACAAAATTTGTTCATAGCTGAAAATGCTCCTACCACCAACGTTAACATGGACAATGGGTTATTAACGCTACTCATATCTGACATCCTCCTCACACGTGTAGTTTTTTTGGTTTGTGTGACTGTTCACAAGTGATTCTATTTTTCAACCAAAGACAAAGTAGCACTTAAGCTTTAGTTATCTATCAGAAGCTAGATTCAGATTATCATGATGGATGCAGAACTACAAGTGGCTAGGAAGGAAGGCCTTCATGAGTGAACGATCATACAACAAGAGCAATTTATGTTGTCATTTATTAAAATATTTGTTATGACTTAAGGAATTTATAAGTCTCATCATATAAACATTTAATTGGAACCACTTCAGTTTTTAAATTTATGGTATCATTTTGAAAAAACAACATCATATGAAATTAAAAAAAAAAAATTGTGTTGAAGTTGTAAAACCCGAGAAAAATTCAATTTTTCTGAAAAAGGGTAAAACGGTAATTTTGGTTAAAAACCGAAAATTCTCTAGATCTCGGATGGCCGAAATGGATTCTTGTGATTCGCTGCGTTGAATTGCCCAGAGACCAGTCTAGAAGGCATCATTTTTATGAATTTATGGGTGATAAATCGTCGGTGACTTGAGGGGCGAGTTACTATAAAATCTTAGGAGTAGAAATGTAATTTAGGTTCATTTACCAAACAAAGTGAGCTGAAGAAATAAAATTTTTCAGGGTAGAAATGGACCCGAATGGGGTAATAGAAATCGTTTATTCAAAATAATAATAATAATAATAATAATAATAATAATATAATAATAATAATAATAAAATGGAAAAAAAATTCAAATGGGGCGGCGTGAGTCGGAGGGAGAAAAGCGATGTGTGAAAAAGATTTTAGTACTCTTTTCTTTCTGTATTAATATAAAATCTATGGAAATAGGGCCATTAGATTTTTAATAAATTTGAAAGGCAAGAAGGATTGATATACCGACTAAGAGCTGCAGTGGACACAAAAATCAGCAGGAGTCCAGTTAACTGAGATGAAAGTCTTCTCTACTTGTGTTATTTCTAGCCTAAAAAGGCTATTTAATGGTTTGGAATTCGAGAACTGGCTGGTGAAAGGCAAAAGTAGAATTTAGGAGTTCAAAGATTTGTAAATTTGAGTGTGAATTTTAGGAATTTTGAGGATTCTTTACACAGACCGAATTGGACTCGAATCTATTGTTTTGGACAGTTCGAGGTTGAATGAGACTGTTTTTTGACAGTCATGTAGAAATACCAGGAATACTGGCGATGGTCGGATTGTGAAAGTTGGAGTTTTATCGAGGAATCGATGTCTTTGGGGTTTTATTGATGTCATTTTGATACAATACATCCCATTCGATGATGACCGTGAAAAACGAAGTCTTGTTTTATATGGTGAGGATTTTGACTATTTGTTATTATACTAAAAATGAATTGATTATTGGTTAAATACTTCGTCATTTTCATGTGATTTATTCATCATTAAATCCTCATCATCCGTATGAATATATTAGCCGAATGTCGTTCAGAGTGGCGTCATGCATTTCATGTGTTTAGGAGATAACTCTAAAATTAGGTGTGAGTGCATAGTTAGGAATAAAACACCGCGTGTTAGGTGTTGATGGTGTGTCGTGAATTACGATTCGCCAGATCAAACCACGTGGCCCGGAATCGTCAGTGTGAGGCTTGACCTAACCGAACCGACGTCCGATGATCGCCGCGGGTTAAGAAAATGGAAATGGCTCATTGTTTCATATGCCTTTGGGAGCACCTAGAGGCTCGATAGGAGTAGATCGCCGGGTGGTTCTTGAAGGAATTGTTTGGAAAGTTGGCCAACCATGTGTTCGTGGAGTGTGTCCTTCACGAAACATAGAAGAATTCATCATATCATGAAACTGATGGTCTGCCCAATTGATCACCGCCGGAAGGAATTCGTCATATAATATAATCTGATGGGATCTGTCTAATTGATATACATCGGTATCCACAAAATAGATAATAGAGTGCATCCCTTGTTACCTCTGAAAGTTCGTCGTAATTCAGCTCAATATTTGTTTGATGATTACCATTCATGTGAGAATGCATGTTTGAGGAGTCGGTGAGGACTCGAGGCGTATGGGTCATGAAGACCAGTCATCATCAGTTTACGCCGTGGTGTGAGAGACCTACGGGTATCTGCCGAAAAGTTATGTTGACCAAGAAGACACACGGTCATGTTTATAACATAGATTTAAGTTTGTGATAGAATTAGGGATTGACTTTGGATTTGTTGCCCATTGACATATTGGGTGATGGAGCGGTGAGAATGATACGGTCGTGGTAATACTACGTTGGCAGGAGTTCATGCACCGTGAAGTGCGCGAGATGAGTCGATTGAGTGACTGGGATATGTGCTCGACATGTTGAGTGATGGGCGGCGAGCTGGTGCTGGGCATGTTGGAGGTGGTCTATAGACTACGTAGCATATGTTTCCATTAGGTAGAGCCGTATCTATGTTGCACTTGGATGTGTGTTTGATTATCGACCATTCCGCTATTTGCTCGGGTGAGCCAGCCGCCATGATTATCCTCTTGGCTTTTTACTCACGCCGTGGATTGCTTTTAGTGATGGTCGATCTGACGGTTGACCCGCGTGGATACTTTATATAAAAGAAAACCGACTGGCTTTGTTTTATCACTAACATCATCCATTAAAGAAATCATATTAATTTTTAATATGTTTGTATAAAAATGGTTATTAACTCTTGAACTAGTGTAGTAGTTGATCTGTTTGGATATATTTTGTGAGTGATCTGCGGGGCCCAGTGGCCATTATATTACGCCATGGAGCCTGTCGTAAGTGTTGTGGCTGTTTGAGCGGTTTTGTCGCCCGGTGAAGCACCACCATTCAAAAGCTATTTGAATTTTTGTGAATGTGAATTAGGTTGAGCATCCGCAATGTTCAGCGGGTTGACAGTTGTTAACGAAACCGCCCCGGTGCACGCCACGTCGGCCCCGACCATCAAAGCATGGGTATCTGGCTCACCCTGGGCTTCGGACTCCGCTGGCGGAAGCAGGCGCGCGTCGCGGTGGTGATGCTAGTCTGCTTGTCATCGAGTTTCCGGAAGTGGCTCCTGGGTTCGTGGACGGTTTAAGGGCTCATTTCACCTCGGCCGTGGTATTGTTTAAGTGTTGTAGATAGATCCATCAATGTTTCCATCATTGGATTGTGTATTCGTCGTGCATTCTAAATTCTGTGAGAAGAAAAAACCATCTGCGGTATGATGTGCTGTGAGCATATGATTGCGTGGTTATTGCGCGGGAAAATTATATGCGCTAACATCAAATCGCCATGTAGGAAAAAATTGAATCGCCGAGTTCCCGGGAACTTCCTCCCGGCATGATTTTACAGAAAAAATGAGGAAATGACACATGAAGTGTTGGATTGATGAGAATAAATAAAGATGGTTGGCAAATGCTTCCCTTGCCGGAAGATGACGGGTAAGATTTCACGTTGCCATAGCGTGTCTCGTGCCCGTAATTAGCATGCTATTTAGTTAAACGTAGGGTCATCAAGATTGTTTTGCTGACATGTGGGCCGGCGATGAGCCGAGGCGTGAAATTAGATCCGAGTGCTAACCAGCTTCCTGATGTTGACCGGCCGAGGCCTTTCTTGAAATTTGTTGGGGTTCGCATTGCCCACCGCACCACGCCGAGCTAAATGCGGCTAGTAGTCGAAGATGGGTAACCTTGGGATTTGGGCATAATCTGGATTTAGAGGAGGATCCGTGTGGTGCGGATCATTAGTTCGACGGATAAATGTATTGGAGGCTACTGGATATTACCTCAGATGCAATAGCGAATCATGGGCTAGTATGCGTTCAACTAAGGAAGTGATCCCCGATCGGCGAGGCCGAGGACCGGGCCCTCTGGTTTGAGAACTCCGCCCGACGTGGAGGTTCCTGTGGGCTCTTTATAGACAAGTATTTTCTAGGCCTTTGCTAGACATGCGAGGCCAGGTTCTAAGTGACGAACAGAATGATAATGATGATACATGTTGTGGATTCACTAAGTTGTACGTTTGGTGGTATTTATGTGACCTGAGCTGTAACAAATCAAAGAAATCATTTGAGTAGTTGAGTTGTGGTCAGGGGCGAGATCCGTAAACACTTGCCTGGAGCATGGACTCGTGGTCGGGACAGCTCTGGCGGCAGAGAGAGGGAATGGACCCGACCATGTGAGGCATTGAGATCAGTCTTGGGTGGGAAGAAAGGAGGATCGACCTTAGCCGGTTTGGGCTTCAGAAGTTAAGGCCTGCAGGAGAAATCCATTGTATGCAGAAAATTTATATAGGATCTAGGGTGGGAGTTGGATCGGATATGAGTAGACATATCGGGTTTGTCCCATCAAGTTTCTTGACATGCTGGATGAGTTGACAACCCATTGGGTTGTCAGTGATTGTGACCTGAGGCGGGTTATGATGCAAACATGATGTCGAGAATTCTGGTAGCATATGCATGTAATTGATGCATGTATAGGCGGCAGTGAGGCGAGGATGCATTGAGAGAATGTAAGGCTTGAGAAAATTAGGTGCCTGAAAAAGGGTAAAATGGTAATTTTTGATGATTCGAAAAGCGAAAATTATCTAGATCTCGGATAATGAATGGATTGTGCCGTTAAATTAGTCTCAACGAGAAGATCAGTGACTAGAAGAGCCCAGTTGAATTCAGGGACGGTCGAGGAATGTTTTCTGTTGGGTGGAAAATAATGTTCCGCCCGATAGAAGCGGGTACTAACGAAAATCTCGGAGAAATCGGAAGTAACTGATTTAAGTTCATTTAATATTAGTGAAAAATAAAAATTTTAGACGAATGGGCGAATGGGACAAAAATGATTTATCAAATAATAATAATAATAATAACTCATTACTATATTCTTATAATAATAATAATAATAATATATTATATTATTAGTGTGTGTAATATATAATAATAAATAAAAAAAAAATCATAAAAATAGAATGAAGGCGTGATTAGGAGAAGGCGTGCGAAAGAGATTTTATTTTTATTTTCATCTATACCAAGCTCCTTCTCGGATTTATGGAAATCGGATGCAGTTTTCATCGGTGAAGTAAAAGTTGATCCCTTGCCAGGCGGAAAACTCATGGACACCAAATCTTGAGAGATTTTAGTCAAACTCAGGGTAGAAATTTTCCTACTTATTGTTATTTTCTGTAGCCTAAAGGCTATTTAATGGTTTGGAATTGACTTATAGGTTGTGAAGGCGTGAGTTAGTCCACAAATTTTTAGATTTAGAAATTGTGAGAATGCACCAGAGTGCTAGGACTCGTACTGAAGACAGTTCCAATTTTGAATTCGAGATTGTCTTCGGACAATTGAACGAATTTTAAAAGGCTGTTTTAAACGATCGCATGAAAGAAGTGAGGACTATTTGGTAGTTTGTGAGATTTGTATTATTGAGGTTGGTTTCTCGGGATTTGTTGTCTTAGGATTTTTCGTAACAATCATTTTGGTATCACAATATTAGGTAATGAACCATGAAGGACAGTGCCACTGTTTTATAGATTGAATGGAGCCATTTATTATCAGTAAATACAATGAATTGATTGTGAATTTACATAATATGTTTATATAGATTTTTAATTATGTTAATATGTATGCATGTGAATATATTAGCATGAGATGTGTTGGAATTGGCGTCATGCATTCCATATGCCTTTGGGGTAACCTAGAAATTAGGTGTTTTAGGTGCATGATTCGGGAATCAGAACTCGGCACAAGTAATTCGGTGTTTGATGTGGTGTGTCGATGATTTGGGTTACATTGGATCTGACACGGCGGGGTGATTAGTGGGCTTGACTAATAAGACAACATCGAATGAGTCGCATGGGTTAAAGAAAATGGAAATGCTCATTATTTTCGCCGCCACGGCACCTCCAGAACAATAGGAGTGAATGCTGGTGGGACTGTGAGAGGGTGTTTGGAGGTTGACCAACAATGTGTTATCGGTGTGTCCCTCGACATTGAAGGTTGCCCATATAATATCAATGTCGTCGAATTACGCCCCCGATTGATATCTCGTGGAAGTTCGTCCCATATAATATGTCGTCGGATGCCCAGATGTGCCATCGGAGGAGTTGTCCACAAAATAGATTATCAGATCATCCACTATTTATATCGAAGGGTTGTCCACGATTAAAAGCAAATACCCTTGTTTGGAAATGGTTTTTCATTCATGGCCAGAATACCGTAATTTTGAAGATCGTTGGACTAGAAGGTATCATAGGTGTGAGACGCGATATCATAGTTACGTATGAATTACCGAAGACTTACCGGTATCTGCCCGAAAAAAAATATGTTTCCCCAAAGAAGACCTGCCGATGTGTTTATCACGAATTTGGGGTTGTGTGATAGAGTGGGATTGACTTGGGATTTATTCTGCCCATTGACTTGCCGTTGGGTAATGGAGGCCGTGAGGGCTCGTCGCCCGGGTCATTAGTAATACCATTTACGACCGATTCGTCATAAGATTCAGCGTAGCTCCGTGTGAGACGAGCTTGGGTAGTGACGCGGATATGTTATAATGACATATTCCAGTGAATGAACGTGGTGCTCGTTTGTGGTAGTGATGGTGAAGTCACCATTCAAACGGCATCACTCCAGGCATTAGAGCCGAGCATCATTCGTATCATTTCGCACTTGGATGTGTGGTTGATTATCGACCATTGCATGTGCATAGGTGAGGAGTAGCCACCCTTGGAGGGTGATGTAAATCTTGAGAACTTATTTCAAAAGTAAGTGAGTTCTATACTAGGTATGATGGTCTGAGACGGTGACCGCATTTAGGGCATACGTCTGAAGAAAGCAAACTTGTGGCTTTAGTTTTGTCTCTTTCATCTGTATTCAAATATTGGTAATTTAATATATGTTTCATCCATATCAAGGGAGGAAATCATTCAGTAACTCTTGAACTATTTGTCGATGATTAATTAATAAATTTTAGGATATATTTTGTGAGTATTGATGCGGGGGCCCAGTGGCCATTATATTACTCGCATACAGACCTGTAGTAATTAGATTCTTGACCTTCCGGGGCGGGGTTTGCATACTTTGGGTGACTCCGTGGAAGCTCTTGCCCGATTTTGTCGGGTAGGTTACCCGACATCTGCGTCTTCGGGTGTGGTTTGTCAGCGAACACGGTTTAGGGCGTCACTCGACCGCTTCCTCAAGTACGTCGCTTCTGGCTTTGATTCATGATGTCATTTTTGAGATTTCATCATCATATTAGGTCTAGTACTTTTCATACCAGTTTATGGATATAATTTTGCAGTGACCGCCGTATCACAGGTACTAATTCATAATTCGATTCGCTCCGTTTACCATTCTATCTCCCATACGCTAAATTCAGAATATTCATGAATTTATTATTTTTGCATTTCATTAATATATAAAAAATTTTATTGCATAACTTGAACCATCATTTTCTCCATCTTTTCTTGCATCCAACCCCTAACACGCCAGAGTACGCACTATAGTGTCAACAAAATAATACAAAAAAAAATATTTCTTTGAGCCATCTCCCAATAAATAAGTTCCATTTTATCAAAATAAAAGTAAAATTTTTATGTATAATAAAATAATTTATATCTTACTCAATTCTATATAAAAACAATTATAGAGAATAATATTTTAATATATTTTGTTTAGATAATTTTGGAACAAAGTGATTTATTATATTTTTCTTTAAATAATAATCTTATTTCTTCTTTAATTGTTCAATTGTTTAAGAAATAAAATTTGTAGGTGCTAATATTTATAAATCATGAAAATTTCTAAACTCTTTTCCAATGAAATTCATAGAAAAATATTTATCCTCATTTTTCGAACTCAAGTGTGAGATCAAGTGTTATATTTTTATTTAAATAATAATCTTATTTCTTGTTTTAATTAGATCGGTGTTTGAAATCAAATTTGCACTGATTATATCTTCATAAATATTTAAATTTTTCTAAAAATTTTCTTACCAAATCAAGTGCTCAAGAAGAATATTTTTAAATATGTTTTAATTTACCATAATTTTAAAATAATGGAATTATTATTCTCATTTTAGATAATTTATGGTTAATCAGCATATCTTTCACAAGTGTTAAGGTATGATAATATCATTAATCAAATCTACCGAGAGATTCACAAAACTTTGGTGAGTTGATAGTTAACATGGTATTCAGAGCTTGAATGCGGTAGGAGTCGTGGGTTTAGGCTCAATCATCCTTCATTTGAATCACCGTTTGATCATTTGAAATAGCGTAAAAAGACTCTGTTTCTGGTTTGTTTTTGAAACACATGAAAATAGTACTCATTGATCACCTATCGTTGTCGATGGATAGGGTGATGCTAGGTTGTAGTAACATCTTCTATTTCTGATGACTTATTATAAATGTCATCATTAATGCTTTTTTCCTTCCTCAATCAGCGTCTAATTAGTAGGTAGAACAAGCAGGCTTTCTTGATTAACTCTATAGTACAAAACCACAATCTGATCACCGTAGAAATCATAGGGCTCCCTCTCGTTATTGTTGGGTTTATAACCATTTTTGAAAGAAGTTTTTCAATCAAATGGCTCCTCAAGAACTTGATACACCCAAAACAAAATAAAAGAAAAATGCCTAGAAAGAGACTCGTGCCTAGGTACATTAAACATAAAAATAATAATAACTAATCCTTACAAATTCAAACCTAAAACCAATAAAATCCTCAAATGAATCTCAACAACCAACCGAACAAGCCCAACCTTCACTTTGAAAAAACAAATTTAGACTGAAAAAAATTTATAAAAAACAACATAGAAAGTGGAAATTCAGCAAAACCACAAACAAAATCATGAGTTGAATCGCCAGCAGCAACTTTAAAACCCCGAAACAACTAAACTTGTAAAAATAAATTATAATTCTAATAGTTTACGAAAAAAAAAAAACAACCTGAAAGCTGGAAAATTCAAACCTAAAACCCGACAAAATCTCGACAATTGAATCATAATAACTAACTTGAACAAACTCAAAACACCAAAGCTTGCAAAAACAGAAGCGAGACTAGAAAATGATTACGAAAAAAGCAGCAAAAACTAGAAAAAATTCAAACACAAAACCCTTAACAACATCTAATAGTTTAGATACATGACAACCAACCTGAACAAACTACAGCTTACAAAACTTGCAAAAATTTGAGACCCCGAGTTATGAAAAAGAAAACAACCTAGAAACTAAAAACCAATTGAGGACAAAAAGAAATGAAGCGGCTTTAACCTTTTGTGATAATATGGAAACAATGAAGATTTAAGAGGTATGGATTAATAGTTGAAAAGCTCCCAAAGAAAAGACGGCGTTGAGATGATCAAGAGGATAGTATTTTATACTAGGTTTCAAGAATGGTACAATGATGCCATAAAGCTAAAGCATACATTGAAGGAGAAGAGGTGTCCATCAATAAGTTAATGTAGTTTGTCCGTGTATTAAATGTCGTGACCAGGCATGGTTTTATTCTGAATAACTTTGAAGGAAGTGGACTGAAAAAATATTAGGGATCAAACTATCTCTTAAATAATATATTTTCCTGTATATATTTATAATTATATTTTCTTACTGTTAGAGCAGAGGTACAACTTTAAAGATTAAATAAATAAACTAACCTTCAGACTTAAGATATAAGAAAAGCAAGAAAGAAATGGTGAATAGAATAACTCAGTTTATTTGTTCACCTTTAAATGTCTACTATAGTAAAGCTCTTCATTCTTATACTCTTGTACTCAGAAATTATTGTTTTGTCCTAATTTACTATTATGAAGGATGATCATTCTCCCACCTTCACAAATGTCTTCTTCCAGATGGTGACAACTTCAATATTTATTTGTACTCCAAATCAGGGATCTGTTTTTGTACACTTTTTACTTGTTTGCCGTATACGATTATTCAGTGATGATCATCATGAGCATTAACTAAGCGGAGTGCACAACATAGGTGCACTATCGTGGGAGCTAGAAATGGGGCGACCTTTTACGTGTGATTATGCTCTTTGTTTTGATTAACCTAGCTCAAAATCAACATAATAAGCTTTTTATTACTACAAACATTGGAACTTGGAAACTCACGAAAATGTCTATCTATTCATACAGCATTTTTATTCAGAGCTAGATTTATCTTAGAATTAATAAGGTGCGAAACTAGGTTTTCCGGATTTACAAAACACAAACTGTTTGAATTTGTACCTTTTCATTCTATGGTCTGGATGACCATTATTTGTTGCTGCCTCAAACCATTTATATTAATTCGCTGTTTTGTCACGACAGGTCATGATACTGATGATTCGAGGAATGCTACTCTGGGGTTACTCCGCTCAATGCTCATCTATGCTTAACCACTCTAATTCGAGAAAATTATTGCATCTGATATGAATCATCATACAGAAATCAGAGTGCCTCAAGTCTGACTCTCTCACATCTGTTCTGCACATAATAAATTGTTCAAAACAAATATATTTGTTTGTTTGTGGACTGCCCTCCGATATATATATATATATATCTCCTCCTCATCTACCCTCCTCTCATAATATATATATATATATATATATATACTTATATATATATATATATGATAAACCGGACATCTTGAGTAAATAATTAATTGAGTACAGCCGCTAGAAACTATCTCATGCACTTACCCTCTTTTGTTTTATGATGTGTGCATATGAAATGCAATTTTCCATTTCATGTCAATTCATATTATCTCCTCGTCGCATATCATACTAACATAATTTAATAACATCATTCACATTCATTTTTAGCAATAACATAAACAACACACATGTTTCATCTCTATGGTCTGCCAAATTCATCATTGAATTTCACATGAAAACAAATCACTGTCGGATGTCAGACAATGGTCCTGAAACCCCGACCTCGGTCCCAAATTTTAGAATTGAAGCCGCGACCATTAGGCCACGAACCATCAATAAATTTGGATGGGCTCTTGTTAAATCTTAAACAGTGGGAGAATTTCGTAGGGTTTCAAAACTCTTAGGTTAGGTCTCAGTCTTGAAAGCTCTTGTAAAGGTGAAGGGATCAGGCACTGCACTCACTCATTTCAGCTAAAACCAGTCCAGATAGGCAGGAGGAATTTGAGGAAGTGGGAGGCACCTCTCTCTCCCTCAGCTCTCCACCTCTTTTCTCTTTCACTCCTTCCTCTCTTCCTCTTCTCCCAGCCGGTTGGTCGACTTGGTCGAGTGAGGGGGTTCTCATTGCCACATGTCGCTCTCTTAATAGTGGCTCTCTCGTGGATTACCTCAGTTTATCCATTTACCTTAGTTTAAACCGATGTCGTGTGTTCTTCACACCACATCAATCATCTCGCTATTACCACATGAAGCTGGGAATTTCTTTGCTCATCTCATTTCCCTTATGTGATTTTGTGATACCTTTAAACAATCCCCAAATAATGCTCACCACCGATTACCGAAAATTGTGAAATTCTATTATCTCGGGTGGCGAAATTGACGTGGCTGTACCGTTGCCAGGCAAATTTCAGCGATGAAATCCATTTCGTCTCCCAGAAATCTAGAAAATTTAGTTACGGTAAAAATTACTATCTTGCATTTTAGAAAATTTAAATTTTCTCGGGTTTCTAATGTTTTAAACCATCAAGTTTTATTCAGGTTTAAATTCATGATTACTTTTTAATCAAATCATTTCATTTCCGTCATTGAAGAAAATCGATTAAGTAAAACATGGAACCAAGTTACCTTTAAATTAAGTATGCAGTTTCACATGTAGAAAACAATCCTTCTTAGCTTATGGGTAAGAAGGCTACTGAACTTATAAAACCTCATGCCTCCTATCCCAAGAAGAAACAATCTACATTTCTATGTGCCCTCAATGCCTTAAACAATGATTTCTTTTTAATCCTTTATTTAGAATACAGATTTCTTTTAATCCCTTGTTTAAAGATTTCTATGTTAGTGAATCATGAAGAATCTTATTATCCTTGTGGAAAAAAGATATTCAATAAGTTCAGATTCTAGCTCAAATTAACACTTGAAATAAAGTACAAACTCAATTATAGCTAAGTATTAAGAAATAAGAGGACTAAACCACAGGGAAAACGCCTCAGCCAAAAGTGGGTTTTGAAGTTGCTAAAGTATATCAAAGTACATGGAGTATTGGATTAAACTTTAATACTATAAGAGATCTTTAGTATGTTGATTAAGACTTTTGAATTTTAAAAAATTAAATAAAGTCATGATGTCAGTTCAGAGCTTTAAAAGGTTATAAAAGTCAGGTGTATTCGATTCACAGCTTTTATAGACTCTCTAAAAGTATGCAGTATTGAAAAAGTCGTTAACTTTTATACAGATGTTATCTTTTAATTCCACTTTAATAAACTTTTACCATGGAATTATATTCTTACTTTTCAAAAATTCTCTGACTTTAGAAGATTTGAACAACTTTTCATTGGTAGTGAAGTCAATTAGATTTTTTAGAGGTAAGGGTTTAACCCTAAGTCTATTCGTATTATAATAATATAATTAATCTGATTTTTAAAATTTGCTCTAATTTTTATATGTGTATTACAGTTGGAATATGATTAGAGTTGTTTGTAGTAATTCATATTTTATTCCTAAAAACAAACTTATATGATTTTTTTTTTTATCGTTAAAAAAAATCTTAAGTAGTTCATATTCTATTCCTAAAAGTAAACTCATACAAATTATATTTTTAATCGTATTTTGATTAGATAATTTTAAGAACTAAAAAAAGTCCGACAATTCCTAAAATCACATACGAATTTTTTTTTAACCATTTTACATAAAAATTTGATATTTTAAGAACTAAAAATATTAGAATTGTTTTCCAAAAAAATATATCATAATCAGAATTAGATACAAATATGATATTTTAAGAACTAAAAATCTGATTTTTTTTTGTTTTAGAATTAGAATTTTATTCAAATACACCTTTCGTCTTCATTCAAAAATGTAAGACCTTGGTAAATTCCAATTTTTAAAAAACGAAAATCAGAATTTCTACTAAAATCGAAATTTATTCCCAGATCTCTGATGATCTAAACTGATTCACCGCTGGAATCGCCTCTGAACGGTTACCACGTCAAATTTCATCAATTCCAAGACACGGAAGCCGACACGCTTTTCGGCGACGCTTCTCGTGCGCTTATAAAACTATATCCGATGTGAAAAAAGTCACATATAACACGTACTCATGCGCCATAAGTGGCATGAGTAGAGAAATGACGAAAACGGACGGTCGAGATAGTGCCGAGTGACAAAACTGGGGAAAGAAGGGACATAAATGTCATTTTTAAAATTCTAAATGATAATAAGACGAAATCCAAATAATGACATCCTCTTGTTTTGAAATACAAAGAACAAAACGTGATAAAGGGGGAAATCCGATGCAGAGCTGGTCGAATGTTTTAGAGAGAGAGAGACTTCTCTCTAAAATAACGGCGATCCAACTGGGTCGGAGTCTTCTGAGTGGTAAAGGTGCTACTCACGCAGAGGCCTACGCTGCGGCATTCTGGATGATAAGAGTTTCGACAAACTCAAGTAGTGTGGGTTTCATCCTTACTTGGGCTCTTACACTTTATTTAAGTGTTATATGATGTTTCTAAGCAGGCGAGGCCTCGAACGTCAAGCTTGATCGATCCCAAAACTCGACCGAATTATTGAAATTTTTAGAGCCAGCAGCAAGTTTCGTAACGCTTTTATGGGCTGTTTCGTTGTTAATTATGAAATTTATGCGAAATCATGTGTCGGGTTTGTATAAGGCCTGAATGGCAGATATTCTGCTCACAAAGTGAACTGGCTGATCGTGATCGCCGGAACAAGAATCCCGAGGGTTTCAATCACCATAGAATGTTCACAAAATATTTTCGTGGAAATAATGTGTTTGGTTGAGTAATCAAACTAATTACTGCGGGTTGTTAATTAGCCCACGTGAGTTAATTCTTGATGTAATGGAATGTGAAATTGCATAACATGTTTGTGTGATTAAATTATGTAAATGTATATCATGTTATATATATTCGCATGTGTTATATAATCGTATCGAATCGCATCATGCATTCTATATGCATCGGGGGCACTTAGAAACGATAGGAAAGGGAGTGCATGAGGTGGTTTATTAAGAGAGTGGTTTCGGAGGGTTGACTAATAATAATAATTATCGGAGGGTCCATATAAAATATCAATCGTCGGAGTCGGTCCAATTGATATACATCGGAGGGTAGTCCACTAAATATAACATCGGAGTCAACCATCACTTATATCTTAGCTCATTCAATTATAATTCCGAGGGTAGTCTACAATTAAAAACAACATCTTTGTTTTGAAAAATAATGATTCTCATACGTGGCTTAGGCAAGTGCCGCGAGAGCCCACGAGGACCTCGAGGCATGAGCTGATTAGCGTGCATATCCGGGCAGTGATTCACGCATTTACTAACGATGTTTTCTACTGAGCATCAGATATGCACTTAGTAGCGTGAGAGTAGCCCATTAAGGGTGATTCCACTATTGAGCATTAGCTCACCCTGTCGAGTGAACATATTTTCAGGTACAGGGAGCGCACGAGGAGACGACTCATCATAGAGGCCGAGTATGAGAAGAAAGTCAGGTTGTGGCTTTGTTATTATTATGTATACATGTATTGAAATTTTAGAATTTTAATATGTGTTGTATAAGAGTAAACTTTTGACTCTTGAAACTATTAGATATAGTTGGTTTACATTGATGATGAGTATTAGGTATGGGCCCAGAGGCCGTTTTTATTCATATATGTATCATGATTGATGTTGGGACAAGGATGTATCTGGGTAGAGCCCTCTGCACAAAGAAGACTCCCGGCCCGATTTTCGTGAGAGATGTCGGGTCACCCGACATTCACGAGTATTCCGCGGGTTGACGAGTAGTCAACGGACCCCCGGGATCGGGGCGTCACACAAAATCAAAATTATAATGATACACTCATGCCCAAATATATATAAATATATGATTCTCCACTCTTTTCATTCATCATCCATGAAGGAAGAACCGTTGAGGCAGAAGGCAAAGTTATGTCCACTTTTTGATTGTCTCATCTTATTCTACCCGACAAATTTTCTTCTTCTTTATTCATTATCAGGGTTTTTTTTATTGTTTTTTTCTTCTTGATTCATTATCAACATGTAGTAATAGATTTTTTTTAGTTAAGGGTTTAACCCGAGATCTATTCGTATTGTAGTAATTTGATTAATTTGATTTTTAAAATTTGATCTAATTTTTAAAATCTTATATGCCTATTGCAATTGGTGAAATAAAATATGATATTTTTATTCGAATTATTGTTCTTGATTGTTCCTAAAGTCACATATATACTGTTTTTTTAATCGTTTCATATAAGTATGCGAATAAAAATAATTTTTTTACATCATTAATACTAATGTTAAATCACATAAAATACATCTTCTTGTATTTTATAAATTGATCAATTTTGGAAATTAGGAAGTTTTAAAATTTGATAAATTCGGAATTTTGATTATTTAGATAAGGAAAAAAAATTAAGAATGTGTACTTGGAAATTAAAAAAAAAAAAAACTCTTGTATGATGAGTAGAATTAGAAGATTTGAGATGAAATAAAAAAAAATAAAACAAAATTTAGTTTTATGCTCAGATGAAAATTTATGAAAATTGAAACAAAAGAAGTTAAGTGAACTTTTATTTATTCAAACCTATTTTTTCTTGTGTTATTTTATTTGCTTAGGCAATGTTATGAAAATTTATTTATTCAAACTCTATTTTTTTCTTTTGTGTTATTTTATTTTCTTAGGGCGTTGTATGTATTATGTAATAGTATTATAATGGGAGATTCAAATCAAGGGAACAACAAAAGTAAAGGAAGAATTAGAGAAAAATATAAAACATGGACTGTTGAAGAAACTAATGAATTGCTAAAACTCATGGTTGATGTTGTAAATCGAGGCTGGCTTGATAACAATGGCTTATTAAGCAAAGTTACAATTGAAAGAAAGATACTCCCTGTACTCAATGAAAAACTTAGATGTCAAAGAACTTATTCACAATATTTAACCCGTTTTGAAATGGTTTAAACAAAGATATAATAACTATTGTAATCTTTTACGATCTAACTTTAGGTTTGGATGTTATTACAAAAAAAATTTACTACTCCAGATGAAGTTTGGGAGGACTACTTCAAGGTAATTCTTTTTCTTTTTTGTTTAAATTTATTTTCATAATATAAGGTATTGTATGTATGTTTCATGTACCGTCATTCTTTTTTATTTGTTATTCTTAACTGGTCTCATCCTAACCATAAAAGTTATCACATCTGATATTTCTAGAGACCATGATTTAAGGATTGCAATTGGAAATGGAACTGCTATTGGAAAACATGTAATTGGATTAGGGGACGACACTAATGCAAGAACGTATGATGATGAAGAATGTAGAGGTCATATTATAGATGAGTTGATTTATGATTCTAATAGTATTGCAACATTTACACAGAGTGATACACAAGATTTCTTATATCAATCTCCATCTTACGAACGCTCCACTTCCCCACCACCTTCAAAAACTATGAATGTAGAGGTCGCTCTAGCACCTCAAAGACATAAGAGAAGCGAGTCAAGGAAATTTTATATCCTCTAAGACTGCAATAATCAATTAGATATCATAAACAATCTTGTTCGCCTGCTAACAAGTCAAGCTCAATCAATTGATTTAATGGATGCTAAGGATGTGTGGATCAAATTTCGTGAACATGGTGGTGATAAGTGGCGACAGACATAAAACAAAACACAATCCGAATAAAGCTATGAAGATACAGTTTGAATCCATACCTAGAGATCTGTCTGGATTGATCTCAAAAAATGATTCATAGCAGATTGCTCGACCCTCCAAGCCTTCTACTGTATTCTCCAATGCCAGAACTAGAAGAGGGAGTGACTTTCTTCACGCCTTCCTTTGTATGGTCAGCCAGTGGTCTTAGAAAGTGACTGATATTATTTTCTCCACCCGTAGAGTTGCCCAACATGGCATATAAATAGGCTATGGTAGGGACCTAAAGGCAAATAAGATTTCAGGCTCCCAATGTAAATATATGAACTTATTTACATTCATTATAATTCACTCCACTAAAGAATTATAATTGCACTCCCTCACTTATTCGAAATTATAATTCGAGCCCTTTGTTATTAAACACTTATTAATCTCCCCACGTTAAGATTACATATACCCGTTGATTAAATTAAATTACTGACAATTTTATTTAATCAATATCAGATAATCACCTTGAGACCTTCCATTTAACCGATGGATATGCTCTGACAAAATCCACCCTGTGTGGTTTAACATAATCAAAACTTATAAGTCTCCTCAAGTGGGTATCTTCAATCCAATTAATAGGTTGTGGATTCTATTAGTAATTAATATTCACAATACAACTAATGCAGTTATTCAACTCATCGAGATTATTGATCTATAAAGATCCCACTCTTTATGAATCAAAATACCAAACAATAAATGCACGTGTCTATTAATTATCTCGAGATTAAGAGTAATAGTATTCATAATTATCATGAGGCATTAATTATTTTATGTGTCAAGATAAAATAATTACCCCTGTTACTTGCCTAATACTAACGAGCGTATTTAGCACAAGAAGTAGGAACTAAGCCATTCCCCGTAGTCAAGACAAACCTATTGAAGTCTTGTGCTATATTCTTACCAATGGTGTGTCAAATTCCATTTAGACTGTGAATTAATAGCTTATATTTCACAAGAACCGATGATTTGATCTTTTGTGCATAAGCCGAACTATACACACCAAATCATCTACTATGTAGAATAAAAGACACACATGCATAATATTTAAATGCGAAGATAGTTCATGTAGATTCTCATTGAAATAAAATAACAGAATTTTATTAAAATAAAATAAACATCCATAACAATAAAATGACTTTTTAGTATATTCAACAAAGGATCATAGTTGTCGGAATTCACTACAGTTTCAAATTTAGATAAATGAGCATGTTACAAAGCACTTAAGTTACTTAATACTATAGCGAAATATGTTGAGTTCGTTGAAATGACTCCCAAGGAATGTCATGAATTGATAACTTATGAATTAGGGCAATAAAATATGGGATTATCAATCCTAGAATTTTTTTTTAGGTTTTTATTTTTGAAGAATTAGTAATGCAATTTATTATGCTTATAAATAAAGTTAGACCTTTATGAGATTTGATTATATTAATTTTCTATTATGTTATGTGAATGAAGAATGAACTTTTATAACGTTTGAGTCTGTTTATTTTTATTTTTATTTATTTTTATAATATTTTATGAATAAAGAATGAATCTTTATAAGTAATTCTCTATAATTTTATAGGAATTAATACATGCACACGTTTATTTTTTGTTAGGCAGCTTCATTTTTAAATATGATAATATGCATAGAGATGATGAAGTAGAACTTCAAGAAATGGAGATGATGAAGTAGAGCATTAAGGAATGGAGGAAGAAGAGATGGAATAAGTAGAGAGGGGAGAAAAATTAGATGAATTTAAAAAGTATTTGTTTGTTACATAATAGACGCTCCAATTTCCGAGATCTGTTGAAATTGTTATCCTCATTGTAGTCGCATAGCTTTTACACATTATCGTGCTATTCATCGAACCACTTAGAGTAAAAGTAGCTCGTTTACTACCATATCAAAATATTACCCAAGGCTATGTCATAATAGTCCTTAAGAGTTTATTACAACACTCTTATACAAAATCATATATTAAAACTATTTTGTTCTAATATATTTTACAAAATGTTTTTGTATAAGAGTGTTGTAATAAACTCTTAAGGACTATTATTTTATAATAACAATTATCTTAGTATGAATGAAAAGAAACTGATAAAGGGCTAATTTTACTCATAAATGAGTTTGGGTGAATGAGACACGATAGTGGTATCGAGATATCACGATACCACAGTATTCCATGAGTTGACGGTTAGTTAATGGGACCCGGAGTGGGGCGTCACAGCTTGGTATTAGAGCTAAGGTATACGAATACCTAGGCTCGATGAGATGGGTTTAGACCATGCATTCATTGTGAAATTTTATGAATTGCTGTGTAATAATGTGTTACAAGTTGTGTGATAATGCGTTACAAATTGTTGAAAATATATGATAGAATGTGTATAGAAAGCGAAGAACACTAGGGTTAGAGAACATAACCTTAGGCTTCGGAAAATAAATGAGCATGATAGTTCAGGAACTGATAATTACTAGTGTTTGGCAATATGCACAACTAAGGAAAAAAAAAGTAAAAGAAATCTCAATTTTCTATTTGACATGTGTAGATGGAAAGTCGAGGACGGGGACATAGAGGTTGTCCATGGGGCAATAGCCAACTACCACCAGTTTTTTTACCAACAGGCCTTTATGAAGGCTAAGGGCGCTGCAATTGCCACCATTGCACAGGCTAGTGCAGCTGAGGATCAGGGAAGGTCGAGGGGAGTAACCTCCAGGTTTAAGCATCATCCCTAACATTCATGGGAGGGGATCAGATGGTGGGTGACATTAGTTCCAGACAGTCAGAAGATATTGGACGCTATGGAGATCACCTCCGATGCGATAAAGATAAGACTAGCTGCGTTCCAGCTAGAAGGTGAATCCTAGATATGGTAGGATTGGGTCAAGATCTCAAAGAATCTGGAGGCAATGACATGGGGAGAATTCCGAGAGCTCTTCATGGGCAAGTTTTTTCCACTATCTGCTAGACATTCAAAGGCTCAGAAATTTCTAGAGTTGAGATAGGAAGCCATGACAGTACTCAAATACGTGGCTAAGTTCACCAAATTAGCACATTTCGGGGATGATTATGTAGACATAGCCAAGGTGAGATTTGAGGACGGTATGAAATTGTCCATCCGAGGTAAGATTGTAGGACTTCTCCTAAAAGATATGGACTCTATGGTCAGGATAGCTATGGCCATTGAGAGGGAGGTAAATGACATAAAGAGCATCCGAGATGCGGGTGCTCATGATAAGAGGAAGGAGAACTAGCCATATTCTTCTGGCTCGGGAAAAAGTAGAGGGACTTACGCTCCGCAGGGGTTTTAGAGACAAGGCCCCTGGCTCCCGAGGCGAGGCCGGGATCGGGTCGTCCCAAGATGGGAGGCACTTCAGGGCTCCTAGCTAACCAGGACAGAGGGTGAGTTTCCAGTGCCACCAGCCTAGACACTTTAGACGAGATTGCCTTCAGAGGCAGGGATCCCAAAGTTATGGGACACCATGGTCGATCATCGATGGGACATGCACGGACGCGGTTTGTTCACCACTGCCCACCATGGAGCAGGGAAGGCGATGTCAGTCTAGGGTGTTGCACAAGCACCTAATACTTCGTAGACAGGCCACATGGACCAGGGTATGGATCGAGGTCGAGGATAGGGCTCACAGACCAGGACTTCGAGGACCTAGGGGTGTGTCTAGACCATCACACCACAGACTTAGGCGGTAGATTAGTCGATTATTCAGGGTATGTTTCTGCTATCTCGCCTATAGGTAAGGATACTGTTTGATTCCGGTGCATCGCATTCATTCATCGCTGCATCATGTGTGAAAGAATTGGGCTTAGAGGTTGAAACCTTATAAAAGCCTTTGCATGTAAGCTCTTCCATAGGAATTAGAGTGAGTGTTGATATGATTTGTTTGGATTGTGAGTTAGAGATCTCTGAGATTCTACCTTTATGGACTAGGGTCATGGACATGTCGGATTTGATGTCATCCTCGAAGGATGGGTAAGTTGATGCTTTTTCTTGAATCGTCATTGATTGTGATTGTATAAGAGTTATTGCCTACACACAGGACGGTGTTGTGTTATTTTTCAAGGGGATAAGCATAACGCTTTACCCCAGGCCATGTACAACTTTAGGTGGCACGGGCAGTTGATGGGTTGGCTAGCAAGCCTTACCCTAGAGGACGAGGCAAGACAAAAGTTGGGTCTACCTCAGGTAGTTTGTGAGTATGCGGATGTTTTTTCGGATGAACTACCGGGATTACCTCTATAGAGGAATGTAGACTTCATGATTGAGTTACACCTTGGTACATGGCTTATTTCTATGACTCCGCATAGGATGGCGCCAGTTGAGTTGCAAGAACTCAAGGTCTAGATACAAGAATTATTGGACAAGGGTTTCATTAGACCAAGCACTTCATCTTGGGGTGCTCCAGTTTTGTTTGCTAAGAAAAAGGAAAAGACTCTTCGACTATGCATTGACTACCAACAGTTGAACAGGGTTACGATCAGAATCAAATTATCCTTTATCAGGATTGATTTAGTATTTTATCGGTGAGAGGGTCTTGGGTCTACTCTAAGATGAATCTTTGTACCGGTTATCATCGAGTTGAGTAGGGGCTGTTAGCCTAAGACAGCGTTCAGGATGAGGTACGAGGGCATTCGGAGTTCACAATGATGCCCTTCGGGTGTAGATGCACCGGCGACATTTATGGATCTCATGCATAGGGTGTTCCCGACCCTATCTAAGATCGGTTGTGGTAGTCTTCGTTGCGACATCTTGATCTACTCCAAGTCGGAGGAGGAGCATGCAGATCACTTGAGGATTGTTCTCGAGGTCCTCAGAGAACATCAGTTGTACGCTAAGTTCAGTAAGTGCGAGTTTTGGCTTACTAAGGTGAGATTCTTAGGACATGTAGTGTCAAAATCGGGTGTATCAGTGGACCCGGAGAAGGTTGAAGTAGTTATGAGTTGGGAGAGACTGAAGTCAGTCTTCGAGATACGCATTTTCTTAGGATTGGAAAGGTATTACATGAGGTTCATTAAGGACTTCTCCCAATTAGCCGCGCCTATGATGAAGTTAACCTAGAAGTAGATCAAGTTTGAGTGGAATGACTTGTGCGAGCGGGCATTTTAGGAATTGAAAATGAGGCTTACTTCGGCTCCTATTCTGATAGTCCCGGAAAGGGGACAGATGTACACAGTGTACTGCGATGCGTCTAAGGACGGATTGGGATGTGTTTTGATGTAGTCGAAGAGGGTTGTAGCTTACGGTTCTCGGAAGTTGAAACTACGAGCGGAATTACCCAACACATGACATGGAGTTGGCGACCATAGTCTTTGCCTTGAAGATTTGGTGCCATTATCTTTATGGTGAACAATTTGAGGTATTCTCGGACCACAAAAGTCTGAAGTATATCTTTACACAACGGGACCTTAACATGAGGCAACACAGATGGATAGAATATGGAGGATTATGATTTCACTTTGCATTACCATCTCAGTAAGGCAAATGTGGTGGCTGATGCACTCGGTCAAAAGTCACGGGGAGTACTGGCTAGTGTAGCTTCCCGGGAGTGGAAAATGCTCGAGGTTGTGGGATAGTTTGGACTACAATACAGTAATTAGGCTCAAGGTGTTTTGGGAAGTTTCGGTAAGCTACACCTTCCTAGAGCGAGTGATTGAGTAGGGGATGAGGATCTGAGATATTGTCCATCCGGGATCGGGGTACAATCAGTTACGGGTGACGAAGGCTGGGCCATGCACGTTGATGGTAGTCTTCAGTACAGGGGACGTGTTGTAGTTCCTCTTTGACAGATTTGAGAGAGGAGATTCTCAAGGAGTTCCATTACTCTCGATTTGTTGTGCATCCAAGCGGCACGAAGATGTACCGAGATCTTCATTGCCAGTATTACTAGAGTGGGATGAAGAAATACGTTGGTGATTTCGTTCGACGATGCCTCATGTGTCAGTAGATAAAGGCATAGCATCAGAGGCCAACAGGGCTACCATTGGAGGTAGCAGGGTAGAAGTGGGAACATATCATGATGGATTTTGTGACTCACTTACCAGAGACATCGCGGAAGCATGATGCGGTGTGGGTGATAGTGAGCGAAGCTCTGAAGTTAACTGGCATTTTCTAGGTTTGTATGGATGACGCTACACTCAGAGGAATTTCTACGGGTTGTATATACGAGATCATTTGGTTACATAGGTTCCAATCTCTATTGCTTCCGGACTAAGGATCTAGGTTTACATGGCTCTACGGCACGGACAAGTTTCAAGAGCCATGCAGAACACAGTTGATGATAGAAATCTTGCTTTTCATCTACGGGCGGATATTGTCGGAGAGGACCATACAGGTTTTAGAGAACATGCTACGAGCATGTGTCCTGGATCTTAAGGGCAGTTGGGAAAAGCATTTTCCCACATGGCCAGAGATCGCTTACCAACAGCAGTTACCGAGGAGGCATATAATTCTTTTTATTTGAATACACAAAAGAAGCGATAATTACTTCGAATTTAGCATCTTCAAGTCATCTTTGCTCACATTTGTATAAGAAGAGGTACTTTTAATTGTTTTCGTGTTTCTGGACTTGTACAGGTTTTTCAGGTTTCATACATAATTGTTACAAGGGTTCGTGTCCAGAAAGCGAATATGGATCATTGAGGATGATGGAAACCGTTGTGGTGAAGTCTCGAGAAATTAGCGATCTTTGGGAAACAAGTGCGAGAGCGGTGGTACCGGTGCAGCCAAACGATCTTGAAGGTACACCCAAGCTGGAATTCAACAGTGGCCAAGCGGTACCAGTACCGCTCTAATCGGCGTTCCAGTACCCCATACGAGAAAAAGCACTAGTGACGGCCGGTGCAGAATCTGGGGTACGACATGTAATATATTTGCGGGAATTAGGCGAGTGCGATTCTAATGGGTACATTCGTCCTTCAACCATCAATGCAGGATCCACAATGGAAAAGGGTATAAAAGCTAAAGGAAGGTGGAAAGCGGCTTTTTTGATTTCTAAGTTTGGTTTTCATAAAAGGAGTGTTCTTTATCATAGTTTTTGCTAGGGTTTATAGAGTAGGGTTGAAGACTTCACTTTTCTGCAGATTTTGGATTTCAAGTTCATGTATCCTTTCAGTTAGATCACACAACTCGTTTCCTCTCTCATTATTTTGTATTTTTGATTCTTAGGTTTTGCAATTGAAGTTTAATTTTCTCAAGTTCCTTTTATTAATAGTTTCTCATCAACTATGAGTCGCTTTATAAATTCAATGAAGTTCTAAACTTTTATGCTGGGGTTCTAACGGTGGAAACTCACCTGATCAAGGTAATAACCCTAAATTCCTCTTTTATACTTCAATGGGATTGTGTGATGTTAAGAACTTGTAGAGAAACTTTATAAAACCTTAGTTGGGCATCCTCTTGACAACGTGTGAATGAGAGATCTTTGGTACACGTTGTACTTGATTACAAATGCAAGCTAAGAGTCTGAATTAATTGTTGAACAAGTGTTTAACATCCCTCGATCGTTTTTCATTCTAAAAGAGCGTTTAAAGCAAAATCTTCCGTCGAAGACCATTCATCAATGGCTCTTAGATGAGATTGTAAACTAAGAGGCGGGAATTACTTGACCCGATAGTGGTGGAAACCTAAATTTATCAATCATCTTCTTGTTTTAAAATAGTCTATTTTAATTAATTACTCAATCGACCAACCACAACCCCATAATTTCCTTTTCAAATACACATCTTTTGGAGAATTGGCTCTAAGGATCCAACTAAAGGAACCACTCTATGGAGATGACACAATGGATTCCACGATATTACAATGCTAAGGCGACCTGAATTCCTACGCTTGGGAATAAATTCGACATCTGAATAAGGCGAAACAACACCGTATGAGGCTTTGCCTGTGGGAGGCCATGTCGATCTACGGTTTTGTTGGACGGAGATGGAAGAGATCCACCACTGGTCGAAATTTATTGAGACTTTCTCACGAGAAGGTGGACTTGTCACGAGTAACTTCTCACGGCTGAATTTACTTGAAGAGCTATCTGAAATGACTGACGGCGACCTACAGAGTTTTGGGGCCGGGTGATAATGTTTTCTTAAAGTTGATGCCTAAGAGAAGAGTGGTCGGATTCAGCAAGTGGGGAAAGCTATCGGCGAGTTTGCTCAGGCCCCTTGAGATGCACTGGGAGGGTGGGCACAGTTGCATATCGGTTGGCATTACTGCCAATTTTA
This sequence comes from Tetrastigma voinierianum, assembly GCA_016808115.1. NCBI lineage: Eukaryota > Viridiplantae > Streptophyta > Magnoliopsida > Vitales > Vitaceae > Tetrastigma > Tetrastigma voinierianum. The sequence goes on from JAEQBH010004354.1 coordinate 912,236, forward strand.
TCGAGTGTCCATGAGGTATTCCATGTCTCTATGCTCCGGAAGTCCACTCTAGATCCGACTCATGTTGTGGATAGGGGCAAGCTTATTGTTGACATAGATGAGACCTTTGAGGAGGGACCTGTGCATATTATGGATAGTCGAGATCAGGTTTGCGGTAGGGGCGTGAGACTAATTGAAGGTGTTAATGAAAGCATCGGAGTGGAGCGACATAGGGCCGTGAGGGACATGATCACGTACAACTTATCCTTTCTTGTCGAGGGGGATAAAGGTCGTTGTTTAGTCATTTGATAATGAAAATGACTATTGCATATGCATGTGATAGTATGTATATGTGTGTGTGAATTTCGGGATGAAATTATTTTAAGGGGGGAAGAATGTAAAACCCGAGAAATTTTTTTTGAAAATTTATGAAAAAAAAGGCAAAACAATGATTTGTCAATACGTGCAAGTTGAAAACCTGGAAGTTTTCTAGATCTCAGAAGATAAAACGGACCTCATCGTTGGGTTCGTCTCGCGAAATTTAGTTGCCTAAGCGAATTTCGTTGAATTCCAAGATAGTCCAAATTTCACGTTTTTTAAGGCATCGGGTGTCGGGCAAGCCAAGTGAAAATGCATGTCTTTACAAGACACATGGAAAGCCATTTGTGTGACACATGGCAACTTGCATGGATGTGAAAATGTGTATAAATAGATGTATTCGTAGAAGAATAAGGGAAAAAAGCAGGAAAGGAAAAGAGAAAGGCAGGAAATGAGAGAAAGGGAATGGAGAAAAAAAAAAGAGAAAAGAAAGAAAAGAAAGGAAAAGAAAAAAAGAGAGAAAGAGGAAGGAGGTGCGGTTTTCTTCCTCAATTCATTGCGTCCAACGATCGGGGCTTCGTTGGACCAAGGAGTAAAGTCCAGAGATTCAACAATGGGCTACTCTTCAAGAGGTAGGGATTCTTCCTACTTTGGTTTATTCCTAGCCTTTGGGCTATTATTTTGGGCTGATTTTGGAACCATGTTTTTCCATGTTAATGGCATGGGAAGGGTTTGTAGCCGGTTTAAAGGGCTGCTTCTGGAGCAAATTTCGGTTGAAAAATTGTATTTATGGGAGTTACCAAAATGCTCCTGCAACCCTCGGGCATGCTATTGCGTGGATTAGCGCAATAGTGTGGCTCCTGGAGTACTCTAAATTTGGACGACCATATCTTTCTTGTCCGAACTCCGATTCTCACGTTTTTGGAGTACTCTGCATGGCTCACCCTTTATGGGAAAAACATTTCAGGTGCAAGGCAGACACAGGTGGACGGGGCTCATCTGAGGCCGTAATTGTGAAGAAGGTTAACATGTGGCCTTGATATTTATTTTGTAAAATATATTAGAAAAAAATAGTTTTAATATATGATTTTATATAAGAGTGTTGTAATAAACTCTTAAGGACTATTGTGACATAGCCTTGGGTAATATTTTAAGTATGGTTGAAAGGGCTCGGTGGGGCTACTTTTACTCATAAATTAGTCTCAGTGAATGAGACACGATAGTGTGGTATCGAGATATGCGATACACACATATAACACCCCAAAATATACCCTAGCAGTTTTCGGACATGTTTAGGGTTTAATGAAAGTTAAATATGAATTTTCGGGAAATAAAACGAGAAACCCGGAAATTAATATGAGATCAAAAGGGTAAATATGTAATTTACCACTTGAGGACCTAGTGGTCATAAAAGGGAAAGACTAGGGGCTAAGTGATATGACATAAATTGTGGTGCAAAAGAGAACCTAAGGACTAAAGTGAAATAATGAAAACTTAACCCAAAAAAATGGGTTTTTGGGAGCCAAACATGGCCTAAGGATAGATGTTTGATTTAAGACCAAATTTGGTCTCATTTTAGGGGAAAACAAACCGTAAAAGAAGAGAGGAGAAGGGGAGAAGAAGAAGAAGAGGAAAAGGAAGAGAAGAAGAAGAGAAGAGAAGGAGAAAGGAAGAGCAAAAGGTATGGAACTATGAATTCTTGTATGAATTTCCATACAAATGCATGGTTAGTAGCTTGCCCCAAACCTAGGGTTTGATAAAATTTCATCCCAACATGGGTTTCTTGTTGGCATTTGATTTTTCTAGGGTTTTGATAGGATTTCATCCTAACCCAAAAATTATTGAGAGTAAGGTGGGTAAAACCCCAAATGTACAAGAAAAAAATGGAATCCTCCCTTTGAGGTTGGATTCATGGTTTAATTGCAAAGTAAAGGAGTTTGGGTTAGAACAAACCTAACAAATCCTTGTATTTTGGTTTATGTATGGAGTTATGACCCCATTATAGATTTTTTTTGGGAGTAATTCATGAAATGTTTTGAAGAAAGATATGTAATGAAAGATGAATTGAGTAAAATTGAGATTTCAAGATGAATTTGGAGTGGTTTTGAAGTGTATATGGAGTATTGAGTTGATTTGGGTATCAACATAAGGAAGAATGGAAGAAAAACACAAATTATGGGCAAAATTCGAGGGGCTGTACCGGTACAAGTCAGAGTTGTACCGGTACCGATTGTGTTCTGCCACTGGTGCTCTATTTTGACCAGTGTTCGTATTTTGACCATAAGTTGGTCAAATCTGATCCGATTTGAGTGATTCAAGTTGATAATTAAACTAGACTTCAAGGAGAACCAAACATCCTGAAATAGGTACCTTCAAATTCGGATTCTATATGGCCCAAAAATTCACTCAAATTGGGGCTATGTTCAAGCTAATTTCTGGCTCTGTTTTTGAACATAGAGTAGTCCGGGTTGTTTAGGACATAACTTGAGTTTCGGTGCTCCGATTTGGGTGATTCCAGTTGGAGAAGAACCCTTGAGACAACTTCAAAGTATTACAAAGAACCAGTGTCAAATATGAAGTTAAGATCCCCGAAAATGATAAAAGACAGCGGCTGCTGCTGCTGCTGCAAGGGCTGTAAGTTGCTGATTTTTGTCACGGCTTGCAACTTGTATAACTCCTCCATTAGGACTCCATTATGGGTATTCTTGGACTCAATGGAAAGCTCATTGAGTCTAGAATCTAATCATATGCTATTTAATGGCATTTGGTGCCCACATCTTGTCTGAAAATTGAGTTGTTGTACCAAGTGTACTAATCGCTTGGTTAAAGTTAATTAGAATACATGGTAAGTAATGCGGAATATGAATAAGGAAATGCAACATGTATAGATGTGTTCATGAAACATGAATGTGATATGGAAAATGAAAACGAACTGAAACATGAATATGAACATGAAAGGAAATTTGTCATGAACACATAATGTAGTTAAGTTATATATGATTATTATCACATATAATCAGAAAAAGATAACAATTGATAGGAAATACGTGAATGAGTATATGAATGAGTATACGTGAATGAGTACATGAATGAGTATACGTGAATGAGTATATGAATGAGTATACGTGAATGAGTATATGAATGAGTATATGAAATGAGGACATGAATGAGTATATGAATGAGTATACATGAATGAGTATACGTGAATGAATATATGAATGAGTATACGTGAATGAATATATGAATGAGTATACGTGAATGAATATATGAATGAGTATACGAAATGAGCATATGAATGAGCATGTGAATGAGTATATGAATGAGTATATGAAATGAGTATATGAATGAGTATATGAAATGAGAATGCGTGAATGAGTATATGAAATAAGTACATAAGATTGAGTATATCTTTGAAAAGATAATACGAAAGTGAATATGGAATTGAAATGTGATATTTGAAAACCGAATGAATGTGAATGATAATAAAGACGGGATTCATTAAACGGAATCTGTCATAAATGTGAATTGGTTGATAAATCGAATGAACCGCCTGACGGGATGCACAAATCGGCATCCGTCACGAAGGCACCCCGAAATTGTCCAATGTCCCACTTGGCGGGATACACCAATCGGCATCCGTCATGATGGCGTATGGCATTGAAGAAATGTTCCCACTTGGCGGGATGCACCAATCGGTATCCGTCATGATGGCCTATGGCATTTAAGTGATACCACAGTATGAGGTACACCCAAGCGGCATCAATCATGATGGAGGTAGAACAAGTGATACCATATGTCGGAGTGCACCAAAGCGGCATCACGTCATGATGGGAGGCAAGATAAGTGATACCACATGTCGAGGGTGCTAAGCGATCCGTCATGATGGGAGACCGAATTGTAAAATGTGTAGGCACATTACCGAATGATAATAAGGGCGGGATTCATTAAACGGAATCCGTCATAAATGTGAATTGAATAGTCAAAGTGAAATAACCAACATCGACGAGTATAAATGAGATTTTGCATGTATAGACACTTAAATCTCATAAATTGAATTAATGAATTGAATTGTTGCATTGAAATTGCATGTTGTGATATGATAAATGATTTGTAAAATGAAGCGTACGAAAATGAATAGCATGAGTATATGTGGATATAAAGGCATTATTTGTAAATGCACATTTTTGTTAATTATGAAATGTTTATGGGCTTGCCCAAAATGAAATGCTGCTGCGTAATTAAAAAGTCTAAAATGGAATAACACAAACAAAATGTTTGAGAAGATATTGAAAATGTAGGAAGTAAACCGGGCTCGGCTTGGATTCTAATAGAATTAGTCGGGGTCGGGCATGACACTTTTTGAAAACAAAAATTTAATAAAACCAAACAAAATGTTTTGAGAAGATAAATGTCGGAGTAAACCGAGCTCCGACTTAGATTCACCAACCGGGTCGAGTCGGGGATTTGGGTCGCGACACTTTTGAAAACAAAAATTTAATAAAACCAAACAAAATGTTTTGAGAAGATAAATGTCGGAGTAAACCGGGCTTCAGCTTGGATCCGCCAACCGGGTCGAGTCGGGGATTTGGGTCGCGACACTTTTGAAAACGAAAATTTAATAAAACGATAACTAAATGCATGAATTAAACGATTGTATCGGAGTCTAATTTGACCTGTATGTATTTGATATGACTTTGATATGTTAGATTTGCCATTGTGGTCTTATAAGTTTGTTTTGAATGTGATCTCGACATGTCATACATGTAAGAAGATATGAATTGAAACTTGTAAAAAAGACATGACATGTAAGTAATACGAACAAGATAATGATATGGAATCGAAAAGGATAAAATCTACATGTATAATATGATATGAGTTAGAAGTCACATAAGAATAGGCTTAAGATTATATGCATAGAGAAAAGTAAATGAAAAAAGATTATGCAATGATATTGTTATTGGTAGATTCTTGTCTATATATTCCTAAACTAAAGCTTATACGGACATTCAATACGTGTAAATCTCTTGAGAGGAGATAAAGGGACGGGACATTCCACCGGCGGTATGGGCCATCCTCGAGATAGGTGCTCACCGTACTTGTTTTGCGATCTCTGATGTTTGTATTAGATATGTACATGTATAAGTATTTGTATAAGTAAATGTGACTTAGCATATGTGTATAGATTTTGATGGACACCACTCCGGTGGTAGTTCTTTTGTATATATAAATGATTTTTGGTTATTACAAAAATTGTTTGTATACCCATAGGTATAAGTTCAGCTCTGAAAAAAAAAAAAAAAAAAAAGAGGTAAAGAGTCCCAGATATATGGTTTCGCACCCCGGACTCGGTTAAGATTCGACAATCGGGTCGGACCGGGAATCGGGGCGTGACAACACAGGTATTCCGCAGGTTGACGGTTAGTCAACAGGACCCCTGGAAATTAGGGCGTCACATAAAGCAATTTTATGTGTGTTGAATAAGCTTATACTTGACATGCACCAAGAACGCATCCAACGTTCCCTATCTTGGCAACTGATAACTTCAAGAAGATATGAATATACACATAAAATTCTAAATGAGGATCCAGAACACTTTTTTCAAATATATAGAATCTATCATAATGTGTTCCTCAAGTTATGCAATATTCTTAGAGAGAGAACACCTTTACAAGATAGTAGATTTATCTATATTAGGGAAATGCTTGCAGTTTTTTTTACTCATAGTTGGTCAAAATTCTAGATGTTGCTCAGTTCGTAAAACATTTGGCCTATCACATTTCACTACTAGTCAATGTTTCAATAAGATTTTGAGAGCATTAAACAAAGTTGCAGTAGATTGGATGGTTAAACCAAGTTCCTCAGTGCTAATGAAAATTAAAGAAAGTACAAGGTTCTATCCTTACTCAAAGTAAGTGCCTTATCATTCTTATTTTTATAATTTTTATTCTTATTATTATTACTATTATTATTTTTATATTATTACTATTTCAACAATGTTTTTGTCATTATTCTCATTATATTTTTTAATAAAATAATTTAGGATTGTATTGGAACTATAGATGATACCCATATTCTAGCAATGGTACCCGAACAAGAGACAAGCACTTATCGTAATTGTCATGAAATAATTTCACAAAATGTTTTAGTAGCTTGTAACTTTGATTTGGAATTCATTTATATACTTAGTGAGTGAGAGGGATTTGCACACGATTCAAAAGTATTAAATGTTGTTTTATCAATAAACAATGGACTTAAAGTGTCACAAGATATTATTTTTAACACCTGGTTGTTATGCTAATTCTTTTTTTTTTTTTTTACTATTTTAATACATTTTATAATATTTACTATTTATTTTCTATTTTTTGCTAGGTAAATATTTTTTGGTGAACTGTGGATTTCCAAATCAACCTAAATTTTTTGCTCATTTTAGAGTGTTACTTAATCATCTTCCAAGATTTTCATGGCGAGGTTGTCATCTGAATCGGATGACCCCGGCCTAGAAGAGTGGCATACCCCATGATGACCCGCTAGTGATAAGGGTCGTCGTGGCCAATAAAACAATCCACAGGGTCCTGATCGACAACGGAAGCTCGACCAACATCATCTTCGCGTCGGCATTTGACTAAATGGGCATTGGAAGGAGAAGCTGGAACCTGTAAACGCCCACTTAAGGGGATTCTCCGGAGAGATAGTATTGGCCATGGGATCAATACAACTGGTGCTCACTCTAGGAGATCCCCCATGCCAGGCCACAACGACAACAAAATTCCTCATCGTGGAGGCCCCCTCAGCATATAACATGTTATTGGGCAAGCCTTCCCTCAACGCCATAAGGGCCATCCCTTTCGCCTATCATATGGTGGTCAAATTCCCTACGAAGAATGGGGTAGGAAAGGCTTGAGGAGACCAGCGGATAGCCTGGGAGTGCTACTTGGCGTCAATGAAACAGAAAGAAGTTGGACGTCATAGCGGACCAGGCTCGACATGAGAGATGGCCCGGACGGCACCCAATAAGCCTCGAAAAGTTGGAACCAATACAACTTGATGACCAGCCGGAACACCTCGCCTACATCAGATCCAAGCTGGCCGAAGACGTCAAAGACCTTCTCATCCTCTTCTTAAAACAAAATGTGGAAGTATTCGCTTGGGAGAAAAAAGACATGGGAGGAATTGACCTAGCAGTCATCACCCACAAGCTAAATGTCAGTCCCTCCTTCAAACACATCAAGCAGAAAAGTTTTAGCCCTAGAGAGCGAGAAGGCGATCAACGAAGAAGAGGTCAAGCAAACTCCTCCATTTGAGCTATCAGGAAGTAGATTACCTTGGCCCGGTTGGCTAGCGTGGTTCTAGATCCAGGCAAATGGAAAATGGAAACTTTGCGTTGACTTCTGAGCCTCCATAGAGCACCTTAAAGACGGCTTTCCCCTACCTCGGATCGACCTCATAATAGACGCCACCTCTGGCCACGAGCTCCTTAGCTTCATGGATGCTTTCTCAGGCTACAACCAGATCAAGATGGACCCCAGCGAGTAGGAGAAGACCTCCTTCGTGACTGGACAAGGGACGTATTGCTATCAGGTGATGCCTTTTGGGTTGAAAAACACAGGAGCCACCTATCAAAGGCTAGTAAAAAAGATGTTCCATAAACATATTGGCACATCCTTGGAGGTGTATATAGATGACATGCTAGTGAAATCGGTCAAGGCAGGGCTCCACGTCAACCATATAGCCGAGGCGTTCCAGGTCCTGAAGGACTACATGATAAAGTTAAACCCAACCAAGTGTGCTTTCGGAGTCTCTACAGGGAAGTTCTTGGGTTTCATAGTCAACAGTCGAGGAATAGAGGCAAATCCAAACAAAATAAGAGTGGTGCTTGACATGCGACCGCCCTCAAACACTAAAGAAATTCAGCGCTTGACCGGGAGAATAGTTGCATTGAGTCGCTTTGTGTCCAGATCCAGTGACAAGTGTCAACCCTTCTTTCAAATTCTGAAAAAGGCCTTCCAATGGGATGCCCATTGTGAAGAGGCGTTCACATCGCTGAAAACCTACGCAGCTCTCCTGTGCGGTAAAGCTGGTGAACTCCTCACGCTCTACTTAGCTATGTTCGATTTCTCGACTAGTGCCGCCCTAGTCAGAGAACGGGATGGAATTTCGCAGTGCTTGATCTATTACTACGGTAGGAGCTCGAGGAGGCGGAGAAGGTATCCAGATGGAAAATATAGTAATAGAAATATCATAATGGTTTCGGCATGTTTAGGGTATTTTGTAGGCATAATTGGAATTTTTCATATTTTAAATGCGAAACATGGAAATTGAAAAACCAGAAAATTTTTACAAGACACAAGGACCCGATTTGTAATTTGTCAAAATACAGGACATAGAAGTCATAAGATAAGGAAATGATAGGTTAAAATGGAAATAATATAACTTGATTTGTAAATAAGAAGAGATGAGGACCTAAGAGCAAATAAAAGAAAATTTTAATATAAAAAGGGGTGAAGACCAAATTTGGTCTCATTTTTTGCTAGAAAAAAACGGGAAGAGGAAGAGAAGAGGAAGAGGAAGAGGAAGAAGAAGAAGAGGAAGAAAGAGGAGTCAAGAAAGGTATGGATTCTAGTATGGAATTTTATGGTTTTATATGGAATCATGTTTATTTTAGACTTTGGTAGGGATTTCTATGGTTTCCAAACCTAGGGTTTAGTTAGGAATTTATCATAACCTTAGATTTGTTGAAGTTGGGTTGGTAAAACCTTAGCTTGTTTAAGATGAGCATGGAATTCCCCTTAGTTCTATGGTTTTATATAGATTAGTGGACTTTGGTATGGATTCTTTGGCTCGGGTTTGGTTATGAGAAGTTCTAAACCACCATTTCAAGTGTTTGTGGAATTGTTTTAGATGGATTCCATGGTGGGTTTTGATGTAGGATGCAATTGAGGAGATGTATTGAAGAAAAGTAAGGTAAAAATGGCAAAATCTACCATTTTTGGGCAGTTTCTGCAACTGGTACCGATACCAAACAGGGGTGGTACCGGTACCACTCACCAGAACATGATTGGTACCGGTACCAATCATAGTGGTACCGATGCAGTACCACTCACCAAAACATGATTGGTACCGGTACCGATGCAGTGCCACTCACCAGAACATGATTGGTACTGGTACCAATCATAGTGGTACCGGTACCGATGTGGTACCGATGCAGTACCACTCACCAGAACATGTTTGGTACTGGTACCGATCCAAGTGGTACTAGTACCTCTGATTCCTACAACCTTAATTTTTTGTATTCTTACATTGTTAAGCTCTAATTCGCACACCGAGGGTATAGGAACCCTAATAAATGAATAACGAGGATCCAAATAAGAATGAAACTAAGTGAAAATGCTGTCTGCTTGGCTTAGGCGGAAGCGGCGAAGTCAAAGTAGGCAAACTTAATGCCCTATGATATGATAGTAGTTCCTGAATACATATAATTGTAGGAATGCCTAAGACCCGGATATTAAATGTGAACACTTACATTACGACATGGGTAGGCACGTCTCACGATCGATTGCGGCACTCACGCTGGTGCTGCGACGCCACATTACGTGGGCGGCACGTTCTGGTGAATTAGCCGGCACTCCTGCTGTTCGACACTTTTGTTACGTGGGCGGGCACGTTACGATCGGTCTTCGGTGCCTGCTGGTACTCTGACACTTACTGCTTGTGTGGGCAGACACATTCTAATCAATGCTTCAGCACTCCTGCTTTGCGCTACGACACCTCAGTACTGTGCAATACCTTCGGGTACTTATTGTGTTGTGTCCTACTCATTTCTAATTATTGGTCTAGGTAATCCAACAGTTATATGATAAGAATCTTAATGACGAATAAGAATAAAGTAATGTACATCATTCTACTCTAAATGTACCTATGGGTACCTTTGTATAAGTAGAAGCTCTGTAGTACCTACGGGTATACGACACAAGTACTCAAATGCGCTTTATAAGTATCAGTATAAATTATAAATACGTAACTCATACGAGAGATCTAAACAAGCATAAATCTGCTATAAGTACAAGTATGTATCCTGATTAGTGCTTAAAAAGTGCTCTTTTGAGGCCTATTCATCATAGGTTTTAGGCACTTTTTAGGTACTAATCATTAAATAACCCAATTGGCATATATTGATGTCCCTGTTGTTTGCTAACGGCATTTTGTAGGTGTTTTGGTTGTTTTGCAGGCCAAACACTTCTCCATCTTCGGACGAGGCCCGGGGACGGAAATTTGAACCACGATGAATCGAAGCGGATTTAAAGCCATATGCCAAGTTCGTATGAATTCTCGGCGATTGCATCGAGTCGAGTTGAAGAAATGTCAAGTGGAACTGAAGAAATGGAGGCTGAACTTGATGCAGGAGGCAATGCAGGGAGTGCAGGATTTTCGCTATGGCATAGCGAAAATTTAAGCGAAAATTTAACCATAACGAAAATTTCGCCAATCCTATGAAATTCGCTATGCACAGTTTTCGCCATGATAAGCAATTTCGCTATCATAGCGAAAATTGCGTATAGCGAAGAACTAATTACGTATGCCTCGATTTTTATTTATGATAGCGAATTTTCGCTATCATAGCGAAATTTCGCTATGATAGCGAAATTCACTATGCATAGCGAAATTGGTTGCCCTCTCATTTTGATCCAAACGACCCTGTTTTGTATAATTCCCATTTTGTTCTCAATGTAATCTTATTATATTGGTTATTTTGGTATTTCACACATTTGTAGGCTATATAAGCCTGCATTGTATCAAATGGATTCTCGATCAATGCTAGATTCTACGGTGTTTTTGCTTTTCCAGTTCTCCCGCTTCTCTTCTTCTCTGTTGTTTCTTTCATTTTCTACGCAACCAAACATACCTTGGTGATGACAAACCAAGGTAATCGCAGCTAACCCCATTTCCTTGAAGAGGAGGTCAGCGCTGGTGGAGAGTTTGGGGTAAGTTTTCATACCCTCTCATTTATCACACCTTTGCATTTATGAGCATTTAAGCTCCACGCATCTCACCTAGGTTGAAACCTCTAGATCCAGCCTCCTTGATGTGTATTTGGCAAGCTTTGTGGTTACAGTGGTTGCTTAATCTTAGATCCTTTGTCATCCCTTAGTTAATCTCTAATGGATTGCACGTAGGTTGCCTCTTTGAGGCCATATACTGCTTGTGGGGACTTGAATGCTCACTTCCGAATGCCATATCTCATGAGAGAGTAATTTAGGGTTTAGGTTTTAGTGCGAATCAAGGTCGGTTTGATGACTATAGGTCATTATCCCCAGCCTTGAGAAACAAACCGGGCATGAATACACCTTAAAAATCGATCCAGTGACCCCGAAGACTTCAGGAGTCTTCTTTTCTAAATTTTCCTTTAATTTATATGCGATTTACAACCATCAGCCGTATTTTTGAATAAAACCCAAAATCCAAAGAGAAATACCATTTCAACTCCGCTGCCTTCTCATTTCACGAAGAAAACCATCCCGTGTTCGACCCTATGGAGCAGCTATATTGCAATAGCCTCATTACGGCGATGGGACACCTAGGATACAAATTTTGTTGATTCCTATAGCTCTATTGTGTACGAATCAAATGGCGAGATTCATAGGGGGATGGTGCCACTAGTGAGATAAGAAATTTATTGAACTTGTGATTCATATCACAAGTTTTGGTAAATCTAATTCCTTTGATTTTATCATTTTTTCCCTTGCGGAGTTCCTTTGCGGGGGATTTTAAATTTTTCGATTACATTCGGTTTTCTTTGATTTAATTTTTAGCTAACCTTAACCCTTTTTGTTAGCTTTGTTTTGGTTGTTTTTCATTGATTGTGAAGTGTGCGGGAAGCGGTTTATGCGATTAGGATAGGAACAGCGCGCGGGTGAAGCTGAAGGGTGATTGCGCACGGGACGGGGCCCGAAATTGATCCTCCACGGTCTTTCAATGGATCCTCACGGGAGGAACAACAAAGCAGCCCGAGGTGCTGGGAGCCCCGCGTCATGTCGATCCGCGAGGATCACGTACACCCACAGGGGTGAGTGCGCCCCTCATGCATAATTCCCCCTGCTGAGGAGGTGGCAGTGAAGCCTTACTTGGTGCCTCTACTCCCAACATTCCATGGCATGGAGAATGAAAACCCTTACAATCACATAAGGAAGTTTGAGGAAGTATGCATCACTTTCAAAGAGGTGCAGTGGACATGGAGCTCCTCAAGTTGAAAGCCTTTCGACCACTAAGAATGAGCGAAATTTGGCTAAATTCATTAAGGCCAAGAACCATAAGGAATTGGGGAGAGCTGCAGGTAGAATTTCTAAAAAAATTCTTCAGTGCTCACAAGACAAACAACTTGAAGAGGCAAATTTACACATTTGTAGCTCATGATGGTGAGAGGTTCTACCAGTTCTGGGAGAGATTTATGGGTATCGATTGTACCCACACCATGGGTTTTGATACATGGATCTTGATGAACCATTTTTATGATGGAATGTCCCCTTCCATGAAACAATTATTGAAACTATGTGTGGAGGAGATTTCTTGAGTAAAAATCACGATGAGGCAATGGACTTCCTCAATTATGGCGAGACCTCCAAAGGGAGTGGACAGGCCCAGAGCAAGAGACGGGCGATTCAAGCCACCCCCGGTGAACCAAAGGAGGCATGTATGTCCTCTCCGAAGATATGGAGCTGAAAGCTAAGGTATCTACCTTGGCTAGAAGATTGGAGAAATTAGAAAGAAAAAGGGTCCATGAGGTGAGGCGTGGTAGAAAGCCATGCACATGTCACAGCGTTTCAACTTCTGGCAATTTGAACACCCGGGAGAACCATGTCAAATCCCCATTACGAGGATGCAAATGTGGAGTGGGCCAAAACAAGTCGCAAACAATGCTCCATATGAAACACTTATAACTGGCTGGAGAGTCACCTAACCTTTCTGGAAACCTCAACCTCCACATTTATGTTGCCCCGGGAGCACAGCGACGACATTCTACCACCCCTTCCACGGCTATCAGCAAGCACCTTCTCCTCTCTGATAAGCAAGCCATTTTGAATTTGAGCAAGGTGGTAGGAAATTTTGTGGAGGAGCAAAAAAGCATCAATGCTCAGTTGAACAAATTGAAAATGTAGAAGCTCCTTAAACAAGAGAATAGATGAATTTGGAAAGTAACCTTCTTAGAAGAATTGGCCCGCTTGCGGGCATCCATGTAGAATAAGCGAATCAGTGGGCGGGGAGGTTCCCTTCACCATTGTGCCCGAATCCAAGAGTCCATGAGGCGGATTATTCAGTGAACCTCCCCAAAAATGGATGAAGTCAAGTTGTCATTACCTTAAGAAGTGGAAAAGAGGTTGATCGGCCCGATGCAAACTGTGAGGAAACGAGAAAAGAGGAAGAATTGGGCCAGGCATTTTCTTGAAGGAGGACTCAATGAAGCCTTTGCATGCCACCTCCATTTCCCCAAGCATTAAGAAGCAAGAAGAAGGCATCAAGCGAGGCGGGCATCCTAGAAGTCCTAAAATGGTGAAGGTCAACATACACTTTTGGACATCATCAAACAAAGTCCTTCCTATCTGAAGTTTTTGGAAGATCTACTGTCACGCGATCAAAAGGGGTTGGGCATTGACAAAAGGCATTCTTAAGCCAGACAAGTTAGCTCCATCATCCAATGCAAGACAATTGAAATACAAGGATCCAGGGGACCCCGACTATCTCGATTAACATTGGAGGAACACGCATTGACAAAGCAACATTAGACTTGGGTGCGGTGTCGACCCTCTTTGCCACATACTTTCGGTGTATGAGAGCGGCTGGGTTTTGGGGAGAGCTAAAACCAACCAACATCACCCTATCCTTAGTGATCGTTCGGTGAAAATACCAAAGGGATAGTGGAGGGGATGTGTTGGTAAAGTAGATAAGTTCTACTGTCCAGTTGGATTTAAGTGGTTCTCGACAACACAAAACCATTGGGGAGCACTGTAAGTGCCCATTATGGGAAGGCCATTTAAAGCCACATCAAATGCCATTATCGTAATTGCCGAATGGGGTCATCAGGCTCATTTGGCAACATGACACGGGCTCAACATTTTCCACTTGAGCAACAGCGAAACCGGTGAGGATGAGGGCAAATGAAGTGGTTGCTTGAGTGGCACACAGGTAGGAAGGCATAATCTTTAACAAACAACAAGAAGAATTGATGGAGAACAATGAAGCAGTTAATGAAGAATCCACCATTCCTCTACCTTGATCGTACACCACGAGGCAGGATTGCCCAAAACGGAGGCTGACATGACCTGCGGCTTTACACACATGCGTGGAGGAGCTTCTCCTCTGCACCCTCGCCCGAGATCCGATGCTTTTGGCCACACACAGCGGGAGTGGTTCTGCGGGAACACAGAGACCACTCAAATTTTGTATTTATTACACTTTATATTATTTTAAGTGTTAATTTGGGTTTAATTGGTGGTGCCACTTACTTTTACCTATTTTCTTTTCAAATATTTTCGCATTTACAAGCTTATCTTATCCTGATTTTGGTTTAAATGTTCTGCCAGGAGTTGCGGTGCGGGAATCTCATTTTCCTCACGCACTGCGATCTGTCTTGAGTGCATTCAGCCATGCCATTCCCTCCCACCAAGTTCAAGCATTGGGTTTTTCATCTTCTATTGGAGGTACCACATAGTTTCTTTGAAAAAGAGTTGATAATTTTGTGAAATATCTTGACATAGAAATATACCATACATTTACATTTTACGCACTTTGTAACCATTTTTGCCCCATATTTTTGTGGTTTGTCTCTTCAAAGTTGAAAAATTGGAGCATTGCATCATTATCGTGTTTTGTTAGCCCTAGTTCCATACTTATCTAATTGTTGGTGAGTTAGAGTCCCTAGTCTTCGCCGCTCTCTTCCTTTAGAGCTAGCCACACCACAGTGCACATACAGTTTCATTAATAGGCTAAGAGCGCCTTGACCCCCCTTTTTACTTAGCAAAACTAGCCTTGGTTGGGTGACCATGTAATAGGTTGCGGTTCCCCATAAAGAAGACCAATATGTCTCAAAAGAAAAAGAAAAAGAAAAATAAAAAGAAAAGAGTTTGTTAAAGCCGCGACGCTCGGCCCTGAAACCCGAGCACGGTCCGAGGGGTATATGGCGAAAGCCTTTAAAGCCTGGTGCCCTGAACCAACTGGTCGGGAGCCACCGATTTAGTGCTCGCTACATGGGTGGATGGGTGGAGTTTAGCGAGTTGTAGGTGCTGAAATTCAAAATCATTCAGAGTCCGGGGTGAAGCCTGTAGAGTTTGTGGTCGAGAGATCCTTTTGGCTTGATGCCCTAAACCTTAGTTAGTTGGAAGTCATCAGTGGATCCTCGTTATATGGACTTTGGTGAGGTTAATTTCTCAACATTGCATCCTACATTACTTTAGAAAAGGTATGAAATAAGAGTGGAATCGATTCTATTTTGGTTGGTCACCCTTCTAAGGCATTAGCAGTAGCTGGGTTGGGGGGGTATAGCAGCTAGTTAGTTTATTGATGCAAACTGATCCCCTATACACTTAGCACTCGGTGGAAGCTTCAGGTTGATTCCCTTGGGGTGAACATTGCCCCAACAATTGATCTGTATGGCATGCAGTCTCTGGCCCGATTTTTAATCACAGGGCTCCGACCTTTGACTTGAAGCTAGAGCATTTATACCCACACTTTTTGTTCATACCTTACTTGCACACATACGCATGTTCTCCTTTTTCTTGGTTGTGTGTTTTCATTGCTGAGGACTAGCAATGTGTAGGTTGGGGGGTGTGATTAGTGCTTAAAAAGTGCTCTTTTGAGGGCTTTATTCATCATGGAACGGCACTTTTGAGTACTAATCATTCAAAATCTTGATTGGCATATTGATGTCCCTATTGTGTTTACTAACAGCATTTTGTAGGTGTTTTGGTAGTTTTGCAGGCCAAACACTTCTCCATCTTCGGGCCGGGCGGGACGGAGAGGCTGGGACACGATGAATCCAAGCCGAGTTCAAAGCCATATGCCAAGTTCGTATGACTTCGGCTGATTGCATGAGCAAGTTAGCGAAGAAATGTCAAGTGGGCCCGAGAGAAATGGAGGCTGAACTTGATGAGGGAGGCAATGCCGGGGAGTGCGGGTTTTATTTAGCATAGCGAAATTATGAGATTCTGAAAATTTCGCAGGATTACGAATTTCGCATTTTCTTAATTCATATGCACAGTTTTTAGCTATGATGCGAAATTTGGCTATCATAGCGAAAGTGCTGTGCATAAGCGAATTTGAATTTTCGCTATGCCTCAATTCGCTATGATAGCGAAATTCCGCTATGATGTGAAATTCACCGAAGTGCTCTCATTTGATCGAAACGACCGGGTTTGTATAATTCCCCATTTTGTCCTCAATGTAATCTTATTATATTGGTTATTTTGGTATTTCACACATTTGTAAAGGCTATATAAGCCTGCGCATTGTATGTCGGGTTCTCGATCAATCTTTCGATTCTGGTGTTTTGCTTTTCAGTTCTCACTTCTCTTCTTCTCTCTTCATTTTCTTTCATTTTCTTTCATTTTCTCGGCAACGAACATACCTTGGTGATGACAAACCAAGGCAATAGTAGTAAAGCACTCCTTGAAGAGGAGGGATTCATTTGGTGGAGGTTTGGAGGTAAAGTTTTCATACCTCTCATTTATCACCTTGCTTTGCATTTATGAGCATTTGGCCCCATGCATCTCACCTAGGTTGAAACCTCCTAGATCCGGCCTCCTTGATGTGTATTTGGTAAGCTTTGTGGTTATAGTGGTTGCTTAATCTTAGATCCACTTTGTCATCCATAGTTGTCTCTGATAGTTTAAGTAGGTTTACTTTGTTTGAGGCCATATGCACCTTGTTAGGACTTGAATGCTCAGAATGCCATATCTCATGAGAGAGTAATTTAGGGTTTAGGTTTTGAGTGCCAAATCAAGATAGGTTTGGGGCTATAAGGTCATTATCCCCAGCCTTTGAGAAACAAACCAGGGCATGAATACACCTTAAGGAAATCGATCCAGTGACCCAGACTTCAAGAGTCTTCTTTCTAAATTTCCTTTAATTTATATGCAGGTTTTACAACCATCAACCTTGTTTTTGAATAAAACCCAAAATCCAAAGAAAATACCATTTTCAACAAGCACTTCTCATTTCTGAAGAAAACCCATCCCAGTGTTCGACCCTAGACATTTATCTTTACTTGTTAGCCTCATTGCAATGATGGGACACCCAGGATACAAATTTTGTTGATTCCTATAGCCCTACTGTGGCACGAATCATATCCTACGGGAAATCTGAACAAGTATTAGTTTGCTATAAGTACAAGTAGGTGTATAAGTTTATTATATAAATTCATCATAAATTCTGATATCTGCTACTGTATATTTGTTATTGTTAAATGCTTACTATAAATGTGTATATGCATAAGACATATGTTTCTCACTGAGCGTAAAGCTTAGCATGAGTTTTCAATCCGTGTAGGTACAGAGGAGGACGTCCATACTGCTGGGCCAGCACACTACTAGGGGTTCATCACAATAGGTTTCGCGCTCTGTTGTAAATGTAAATGTACAGTTTTATATATGTAAATGGGACTCAAGACTGGATGTATATGACACTATAAACACCACTATGGTGGTAGTTTTATTTTGTATTTTTGTATACGATATTTTGATATAGTTATGAGACTTAGGGCCACCAATGTCTGAAAAAGCAGGTAAAGAGTCCTAGTATAGTCTCGCTCTTCCCCCTGGCTCCGCCTTGGTGGGACGGAGGAAGGGGCGTGACAAGAAAAGCTCGTTCTAGCATTGTTTGACCGCTCCCGGAAGACTTGGCCATACTTTAAGCCCACACTATGAAGTCGACGAAATTTACTCTATGAAGCAAATATTGCACAAACCAGAAACCTCTTGAAGATTGGTGAAATGGGCCATAGAGCTGAGTGAGTTTGACATTAGGTATAAGCCAAGAGCAGCGATCAAAGGGCAAATTTTGGCGATTCGTACGTGGTCGCTCAGCGAGCCTACGAAACCGCCTGGCCTTCGTGTCGACCTCCTATCACGGAGTTGTCGTGAATGAGACGTAATGAGTGATGTTTGAATTCGCCTCCAGTGGATGATGTCGTGTGCTCAAATGATTCAGTCACCGACAACGATCAAATATAGTACAATGTTGATTTCATTCGTGCTCAGCGAACAGTCCAGCTAACGGGTATCTCGTTCTCATTGATAATAAAGCGATTGAGATGGCTTGTGAAGCAAAGTGAGATGATCCATTACTCAGAAGGTGCAGCGAGTTGCTCAACAAATTAAAATGCGGGTTCGGTCGGACCACATTCCAAGAATGGAGAATTCATAGAGGACCTTCTGGCTAAACTAGCAGCGACGTCACGAAGATTTGGATAGGCAGTGCCGTCGGAGCACCTCATGGAACCTTCAATAGGCGTCAACAACGGCGAGGTCCTCCCGAGTAATGGTAGACCGAGGTTGGATGGATCCCATCTAGGACTATCTATTGAAGGATATTGCGAAAGCGATCCAGAAGGAAGCATCACAAACTAAGCGAGTCGGTGGGTCGCTCTTTCTTCGGGACCCTTTATAAACGAGGTTTTGCACCCCTCCTCAAATGCATAGGAAGGAAGATGCCAACTACATGCAGAGAGGTGCACGAAGGAATCTGCTGGCAACCATGTCGGGCTCGGGCCTTGGCGGGCAAAACCATAGAGCGAGGGTGATCCGCTATGCTTAAAGACGCCATAGAACTAGTCAGAAAGTGCAAAATCTGCCAAGAGCACGCCAAGATCTCCCATCTCCCAGCTGAGCCACCGACCTCGATCATAAGCCCCTGGCCTTTTCAATAGTGGGGATTAGACATACTCAGGGCCCTTGCCCATTGGAAGGGGTCAATGCAAATTCGCTATTATAGGAGTGGACTACTTCACTAAATGGGCGAAGTTTAAGGCCATTTGAGGTTGAGCCATTAGCGACAATCATCGAGTAAAGGTCGCAACCGTTTGGCGGTCCATAACCGATGGAGTTTGGGACCGGCGATATCGGATAATGGAAGCGATTCGACAAACAGAAATTCAAAAACATTGGCGTCGAGGCCCAGGTCGAGTCTTATTCATCCGAAGCTCATCCGCAGTCTAACGAACAAGCAGAAGTCACTATAAGGACTCTCAAGGCAACATTGAAGACTAAGTTGGAAGACCATAAGGGAAAATGGGTGGAATACCTCCCAGAGGTACTATGGGCATACAGAACTACACTCAAGTTGGCAACTCGAGAAAATCCGTTCGCCTTGGCATTTGGCACCGAGGTGGTAGTCCCTATTGAGGTTGGACTCGAGTCTCCTAGGGTCAAGTTTGCAAATGTCGAGCGCAACGAGGAGACTCTCTGCCTAAACCTCGGCCTCTGGGAAGGCGACGAAGCTACGGCTTGCTAGGGACTATAGCGAAAAACAATAAGGTACTATGATCGAAAGGTTAAGGCCTTATAGTTTTGAGCCGGCGACTAGTACTCGAAACTCACCTTTGTGAGGGCTGGGACCATACTCATGGGGCTGGGACCCAGTGGGAAGGACCACATGTCGTATCACGGTGTCAGATCACGGAAACTATGAGCTTCCAGAGCATAGGAGGGAAAAGACACGCAGCCTCTAGAATGCCGAGGCACCCTCAAGCGGTTTTACCCATAAACCTCAAATTGACCATTAATAAAGCGCAACAGTTCCACTTCCACTAAAATAACAATTTTTGCTTATTTTCGGTCGACCAACTCTCGTAAATCATAAAGAAAGAGCCAAAAGGCTTGGTTAGTCGGAAACCTACGAGACTCAGAAGGGCCCGAGGAGGATACAAAAAAAAAAAGAAGCATCAGACAAGTACGCGCGTTTCCAAAAGAATGTACTTTTATTACAATTATCTCAGAAAATTACAATCAGCAAAATTTATTTATACACATCTCGAGAAAATTACAGTGCAAGTAGTTCTCTACATCTCAAAAAATTACAATCGGCAAACACCCAGTCAAGGCGAAAACCACAAGAAAGAGAAAAATAAAAAGAAGTAGAAGGAGAAAATAGAGGAGGAGAGGTATAGCAGAAGGAACGGGCCTTGAAGCATTCAAAGCACGCCGCCCCTTCAAGCGTGACCCCTAATCCAAATCCATCAAATGGCAGGACTAGGGAACAACGCAACTCCCATAACTAGCGGGACTAGGGAACAATGAAACCCCAACAAATGGCAGAATGACAAAACCAAACGTCCGCCTTCGACCACTAAACAGACTTCGCGTAGTGGCGTCAGGCCACGAGAAGCCATCATGTGCGAACTCGATGCTACCGGAGGCGGGGAAGAGAGAATTGGGAGCGGAGTATAACACACACCATCGAAGGAAGGCGGTTATTTATAAAGAAGCCTAGATGCATGGGGAAGTCACGCAGTCTATTCCGATTCTCCATAGACCTGCATTAAAACTGCTTGCGCTTTCCCAAGGGAAGGAAGATGAAAGAGACACGTCTTCCGATTCCGGGGAGCCCGGTAGCGGGATAAGAAACCCGCGTGGCTTTCGGTTTAGAACCCGAAGCTTAGATTTCGAAGGACCCAGCCAAGGCTTAGTCCACGAGGACACGGGCCTAGACCCCGAGAAGGCAGGTGCGGCTCGGTCCACGGGAGACAGGCTCGGACTTCAAAGGAACCATGCGGCTCGATCCGCTGGGGAGACGCGGCTTCGGAGCTTGAAGGCGGATGCGACTCACGGTCCGCGAGGAGACACGAGTCATGCCCGAAGAAACCATGCGGCTTCGATCCGCGGGAACCGCGAAGCCCGAACTTTGAAGAACCGTGGCTTAGTCCGCAGAACGCGGAGCTGAACTTGAAGGAACTATACAGCTTCGATCCTGAAGACACGGGCTCGAACTTGAGGAACAGAGCAGCTCGGTCCCGAAAGGAGGCATGAAACTCAGGCTTATGAAAAAACCATGCAGCTCAATCCAAAGGAGACACAGAGCTCAGAGTTCGTCGCCACGAGCCCGGTAGCTTAGTTTGCAAAGAGCCCACATAGCTCAGTTCCTAAAAATCCATATAACTCCGTTCAAAAGAACCATGAGGCCCAGCCTCTGAGAGCCCAGTAACTCAGCCATCAAAGGGCCGCGTGGCCCCACTTGCAGCAAGAATCATAGAATTCAGTTCATTCAGAAGCCATAAAAAGGGTGAAAAAGGCAAAAGACTCAGAGAGCATGAATATACGAATCAACGTTTCAATAAAGGTCAAAATCGTCATTACAAGGGCGAGAATTTACCAAAGCAAAAGAAGAATGATAAAGGAAAAAGCTGAAAGTATCGGGCGAAATGCGGCGGCCTCGACCATGGGGTCGCCCAGAAGAAAAGCAGAGCTTGGGGCAACTAAGGATACCCCAAGGTCATCTTCCCCGTTAGATTCATATTCCCCCATCTTGTCCTTAGTGGAAGCGGAAGTCGAAGCGCAGACACAGGGAAGGCCTTAGGCCTTGCGCCGAAAAAGAGGAAGCCCAGGAGCACATAAGGTGCAGCATGCTTCATCCTGTTCGGCTGATCATCCCTTTCATACACGAGCCGCAAGGCCAACTGCCTTTGAAGGTCATCACAAAGCCCACGACATTGATGATTCGGGCGCCACAGTGCTCGACCTCGAGAGACCTCTTGGAAAAGTATTTCAGGTCGACGGTCTTGAGGCGGTAGCGCGATCCCACTAGCCGCTGCGGTTCTTCCTTGTCCACACCATTTGTCGGCCTTGACAACCGCGGCTTTCGCCTGACCGCAGCTCCTCCCTGGTGATCTGTAGCTCATCCTTGACCATCCGTAGCTCATAAGCGGCAGCCCTCAGCTTATCCCGAGCCTTCTTCTCTTGTTCTTCAACTCGCAATTTCGCTGACGAGGTATGCTTCAGGTCAGATCTATGCATCGCTACATACTTGCTCAAGTGTCGCACCTAAGCTCGTAGGTCGGCTCTCTCCGAGGTCAAGGAAGCGACCTCAGCTTTATACGCTTCTACCGCCCTAGCAGACCCCTCAGAAAGACAAGCCCTCTTCGCTAAGCTCTTCACGTAGGTAACCACCTGCTGGAACAAGACAAAGGTAAGGGAAAATTGAAATCAAAGACTATACAAATAAATAAAGGCGTCCGAACATACGGTGGCCGCTCCCTGAAGCGATAAGGCCAGAACCTCCTCAACAGACATGGCATCTGCCCTCCTGAGACCAGAATCTCATAGAATGGACTATATGGCCCCGACAGCGAGCACTCAAGATGGCGAGCGACAGTCCTCCCTCCCGCCGACTCGAAGCAACCCCTTACGCCCGTCCTCGGCGTCGTGGGAGGGGCGGCGAAGTCTTGCGCGAGAGGACTCGAACACATAAATGGGTAGAACAACAAGAGGATGCTCGACGCTTCTCGACGCTTCTCCTCAAGGAATTTTTCGGACCTACCGCCTTGGACACCTCGGCCACGGGAGGAGCGCTGAACTCTGGCGGGACTTGGTCGGGCGACCTCCACCCGCTTTGCGGTCGGCCGGTGGAAGATGCTCTAGCCTGAGGGATCTTACCGAGTCGCAAAGCTCTCGGGGGACCACGAGTTTTGCGCTGCCGCTTCTCTTCTTCTTGGCCCGATGACTAGACTCGGGCTTGGAGCTCTTCTAGTGGGTTTCACGACAAGGGCCTCACAAGAAGTCTTCATGACAAAGGGAAGGGGGCCTCGAAGCCCGGGGATGAGAAGGGGACACGCGGAAGGCTCAGGAATGTCGACCTAATCGGCTTAGAGTATGCCCGCGACGGCACTTGGCGACTTCCGCTTCACCTGCTTCATCCCGCCGAGTGAGGTCGAGGCGGAATACACGAAGACCACCTGACAAAGCAAAGGTAGAAAACGCCTCATGACTTTAAGTAGGCTAAACCCAATTGTAAGCGGAAGCTCACGGAGGGTTCTCGGGTAATCGAGGCGGTCGGAATGTGGCGTGTCTTCTCCATCAACCGGATCATATTTATTACCAAATTCTGACCCGCTGACAAAAATCGCATTCGCTTTTCCCGATTGTTTGTGGGAAGACAAAGATCCGAGATGATTAACTAACGTGGGAGCTTTTTGGCCGATGTACAAAAGCCCTCTGCCGGACTCAACTAACACTAAAGAAGTCTAAGAGCAAAGCAATGCTAGGTACCCCGGTACCTTTATCCCTAAAGACGACCAGCAGCCCGACTAGAACGCCTTAAAAATTAGGAGAAAGTTGGGCCTGATAGACATTAAAATGCTGCAAGACGCTTTTGATAAAGGGATGCATAGGGAAGCGAAGGTCGTTCTTGAAGGCCGCCTCGAAGAAGCAAACCATCTTCGTATTAAGGTGACGATGTAAGAGTGAGAAAATCTGGGGCACCAAACCCCGAGCAGAAGGGGGCTGTGGTAGTGGCGAGTTATGTGAAGAGGCCGAGCGGAGCTAGGACCCACGGCCCCGACATTACGCGCAACCTCAAGTAGTGGCCGCGGGATGCCAGTCTCGCGACCTTCCCTTGCCTTTGCCCGCGAGGGAGGGGACCAGCTATAGGGACCCGATCGGCTTGATGATAAGCGGGACGGGCGGGACCTCGCCTATCACGCCTTAGAAATTCAGATCCCTTGGCGGAACTACCCCATGCGCGAGGCCCGGAAGGGCCCGGCGGACCCAAGGAAATGCCGCATGATTGGGCAAATGTAAGGGAAGTCAGACAAATGATAAAAAAAAGGCAAAATTCCGACCAAAAAAATGGGAAGGAAGGAATGAGCAACGACCCAGCCCAGGGACCACGCGAAATCCGAACGAAAAGGTAAACGGGGAAGAAGAAGAAGGCGTACAAAACTAGGGGAAAGGAACACGAGAAACAACTCCAAGCGAGATAGAACGATGGAAACCACCCAGAACAATTTTATGTGATAATCGGGAAGCTAGAGAAAAAGAAAATTCGAGACCACAGAGAAAGAGGTTTGAAGAACAAGGGAAACTGAGAAAGAGGAAAACTGATAAGAAGGACTAGAAAACAAGGAGAATACAGTTCAAGTAACCGAGAAACGCTTCTAAAAACATTGGAAACATCGGCTAGAAATATTGCGGTCGAGAAAATCCATCATTATCGCAATACGATTGGTATGCAATAACTAGACCAATAATTTGTCCGACCACATGGAACTTCGTACACTCTCGATCCAAAGCGATTCAGCCCTTGCCTTCGCTTCGGAGAAAAAGGGTTTTAGGGGCAAGCGATATTGCCTAAAATAAACGACCTGAGGCCCAGATTCTGAGCCTAGAAGCGGACAGAAGCGAGTGGCATCCTCCATGGGGCTAGCAGAAGAGCCTCAAGGAGGAACTCGGCCCATAATGATATCCTGGTTCCCCCCAAGGCGTGAGCCTAGGGTTAAACTAAACCCTGATAAATTTGAAGCGAAGTAACGAGGATAATCAAGTTGAGCGCGGTTGAGTAAGAAAGGAAAGCACTCCATATTCATGATCTGATATCTATTAAGGGAAGAAGGATCCCCCACGATTACGAATCTCTAATTATCCTCTAAATATTCAGTTAGCAATAAGGAAGAGAAGGTCCCCTACTCAATTGGGAAGATGTCGTATCACCATCCAATAAGGAAAGTCATCGTGATCATCCACTATAAATATAAAGCAATCCCACCAATGAGAAGTACGCGATCATAACGCCATCAACAATTGAATTCTTCCCTTTCCATAAGAAAGAAATTGACTTAGGCATCGGAGAGCTGGCAGACCCACCCCCGTCAGATCATTCTTTCAGTGCAGGTTGCAGGTTATACAGCGATCCAGCCCGATAGAATGGCCCATCAACTTTGTGACGCCCCGAACCCGGGGGTCCGTTGACTACCCGTCAACCCGCGGAATGTTTCGTGAATGTCAGGCGTGACATTTTCCGCAAAAATGTCCGGACCGAGAGTCTCAGCTGTATGGGGAGCTCTACTAAATAAAACACTGCGTATACATTTCAGCGATTTTAATATATCCATCACATGAGTAAAACGGCCACTTGGCCCATAAACAATACTCATAACAATATATCAACTATATCCAATAGTTCTAAGAGTTCAAATGTTTTTACTCTTGTACAACCCGTATATTAAAATTAAACAATTCTAATACATGTTTAAAATGATCAAGCCCGACCCGACTTTCTTCCTAAGCCTCGAGTCTCTAGGACGAACCGTCCGCACGCTCCACGTGCACGTAAATAACTATCCTCTCGGCAGGTGAGCTAATGCTTTCGATGGTGGAATCGCCCTAAGTGGGCTACTCTTCACCTAAGTGAAGTGCGATGTCCCTGAAATAAACACACGTTCAAACAAATGCATGATCCTACTTGAATGTCTACATGACCAACTCAGATCCCGAGTCCTCACCGACTCTCTCACACTCGCCTAAGCCTTGTATGAGAATTATTATTTGATTTGTTAGTGGACAACCCTCCGATGTATATATATCAATTGGGCCGTCTCCGACGATTGATATTATTTGTGGACTACCCTCCGATGTATATCAATTGGGCCGTCTCCGACGATTGATATTTTTAGTTTGGACTACCCTTCGATAATTAACATTTTAGACAACCCTCCGAACCATTTTCTCTAGACTCATCTCATGCACTCACTCCTATAGTCCTAGGGTGTTCCAGTGCATATGGAATGCATGTATGTCAATTCCAATACAGTCTAATTCACATGTAAATATATAAACATGCATATATTTACAAAACATTCAATTCACACAATCATGTCATGTAAATTCTCATTTCATACATCAAAATTAGCTCACTTGGGCTAATGATCAAACACAGCAATTAATTTCGAATCCTTTCGATAAACACATTTCACTCAAAAATATATTTGAGAACCTTTGATTCGAGGAATAGTGAAACCCTCGGTTCTTATTCGGAGAAAATCCTAAATCATCGGTTCACTTAGTGAACCGGGTTTCTGTTTCCGGCCTCATACAAACCAACCGCTGAATCCAACACACTTAAATGCACAATTTATCCCACCCAAATCAGCCATGGGCGATCCACGGCTGCCCATTTTGGTTGAAATTATATCAATTCGGTCCCCGAGTTTTGGGACCGATCAAACATGGCCGTTCAAGGCCTCAAGCTACTTAGAAGCATTGAAAAACACTTAAATAAAGTGTAAAACCTTAAGTAGGAAGAAACCCACCTCACGGAGTTTGTCAAAACTCCTCAAATCCGGTGTCCGCAGCGTAGCCGCTCCAAGTAGACGGCTTTCCTTCTTGTCGGCTAGGCCAAGGCCGGTTGGGAAAACTAGAGAAGTTCGTCTTCTCGCTCACGCCATTAATAGACCTCACTTTGCCACTTTTTGGTCTTTCCCTTCACGTTTTTTTTTCTTTTGCCTTTTGATTTAATGAAGAAGACCAACACTATTCAATTTTGTCATTTAGTGACTTAAAAACTTCCAAAATGACTATTATGTCCCTTCATTTCCCAGTTTTGAGATTCGACACTATTTCGGCCGTCCATTTTCATAATTTCTCTACTTCATGCAGCGAAACATGGAACGTAGTCACTTATTATGTGACTTCGATGGCGTCGAAATCGTTTCTGACACGGCTTAGCGATCGCCTCCGGCTTTATCTGGGCTTCCGTGTCTGGAATTGGCGAAATTTTACGATGCTAGCCGTTTCACGAGGCGATTCCGCGGTGCAATCCGTTTCATCGTCCGAGATCTAGAGAATAAATTATGAATTTTTAACGAAAATTACAATTTCGTAACGAAGTACGATTTTGCCCTTTTTCGAAATTAAAATTTCGGGGTCTTATTCTCCCCTCCTTACAAGGAATTTCGTCGAAATTCTGGACAGCTCCCACAATCACTCATGCATATGCAGCGTGCACTCTACCATGCATGTAACGGTTATTTAAATCTTAAGCGACTAAACTATATTACCTTCATCCCTAAACAATAGGGATGGGTGAGCGCATTATGTCCTCGCGTTCCCACGTTGACTCCTCCACTCCATAGTGTCGCCATAACACTCTCACTAGCCTTACGGTCTTGCGTCGCAAAACCTGATCACGGCTATCCAAAATGCACATTGGTCCCTCCTCAAAGGTCCCATCAGTGTCAACCTCAATCGTCACGATCCACCCACGTGAAATTTGGATGCGGAGTATACTTCAGACATGGAGGCGTGAAACACCTCATGGACACGACATGCTTAGCGGTAAAACTGTCGATGCGCAATAGTGTTTATCCTCTGGTATCTCCCGAAGGCCAATAAACCTCGATAACTTCCACAACTTCTTAGGAACTTTAACCACTCCTCTCTTGGAAAGCATCACCTTGAGAGCGTGATCCCCAACTCGAACTCTAAGTCGGCGTCGCACATGCATAGCTCTTCTCATAGATCACGGCGGTAGGAAGATTGTCTTTGTCGTATCAAGCTCACCTTCTCGGAGGTGTCTCTAATCAGATCAGGACCAGTGATGGAGCTCTCTCCCACCTCGGTCCAACATAACGGTGATCTACATGGCCTCCCATATAACGCCTCATACGGTGCCATCTGTATACTCGCCTGGTAACTGTTGTTGTAGGCGAATTCCACTAAGGGCAAATGCTCATCCCAGCTGCCCTTATGATCCAGGGTGCATGCTCGCGGCCTGTCCTCCCAGCTTTGTATAGTCTCTCGGGTGGCCCCATCCTATCACGGTGGAGCAGCTGTACTCATCGCCAGCCGTGTGCCCATAGCCTTTTGGAAACTCTTCCAAAAGTGTGTCGTAAACCTCGGGTCCCTATCCGACACTATGGATATTGGTACTCCATGTAGCTGGACTATCTCTCGAATGTATAACTGGCAGAATCTCTCTAAGGCGAAGGTCATCCACACGGCTAGAAAATGTGTCGACTTCGTGAGCCGGTCCACTATCACCCATACCGCGTCATGCCCTGCTGCGTCCGTGGCAAGTGGGTCACAAAGTCCATCGTGACGTGCTCCCACTTCCACTCAGCCACCTCAAGTAATTTGAAGTAGCCTGCGGCTTACGGTGCTCTGACCTTAACCTCTTGACATGTGAGACATCGTCGGGTGCAAAGTCCCCTACATGTCTCTTCATCCCATTCCAATAGTCTTGCTGACGAAGATCTTGGTACATCTTAAAACACCACTTTGGATGCCGCGGAAATCGAGGAAGCGGTGAAACTCTGAGAATCTCCTCTCTCCAGGTGAATTATTTGAGGGGAACCCTTTACGAGTCCCTATATCGAAGACTACCATCTACGTGAGCGGTCGACCCTGGAATGCTGTACTTTATTTGTGCAGGTCACACGATGGACACTATCTCTGCGTCACGCCCTTTGAGGACTTGTCATACGCTTCCAGCAAAGGCGGTGTAGCCACTAAACCCCCAGTACCTTGAGTGCGCTTTCATTTATCTTGGCTTGTCCTGATCTCGGCGTCTTCCATTCGAGAAGCTATTCTGGCCAGCGCTCACCGTGACTTTTGAGTGCATCAACCGCCCACATTTGCCCTTCTGCCCAGGGGTGGTAATCTGTGAGTGAAATCCTCAATCTACAGGAACTCCGGCCATCTGTGTTGCCTCGCATGTGAGGGTCGGCTGGCGTGAATATACTTCAGACTTTTATGGTGATGCGCCCCTCGAACTCCTCGCCATATAAGTAGTGGCGCAAAATCTTCAAGGCGAAGACTCTGTGCGCTTGACCATGTCGGTGTGTGGGGGTAGTGCACTCATGATTCTTCAGCGGCGGGAACCATAAGCTCTTACCTTCCCGATTGCATCAAAACACATCCCGGTTCGGCCCTCGAGCGTGCTTGATACCTTTGTGTACCCACATCCTGTCAGGGACTATCAGATAGGAGTTGAGTAAGTCTCCTCTTCAACTCTTAGAATGCACTCCTCACATGGTCGTCTCGATCAAACTTGACCTCCTTCGGGTCCCGAGCTGATCATAGTCTTGCTATCTGAAGAAATCCTGTTGAATCTCCTATAATACCCGATGATCGAGGAAACTACGTATCTCGAAGGCGACTTGACCTCTCCCAACTCATCACTACCTCGGCCTTCTAGATTCATTGACCTCATGATGCGACACCACACGTGTCCCAAAATCTCACCTTAGTAAGCGAACTCGCCTTCTTGAACTTGTATACGGTGATGATGCCGAGCAACTATAAAACAATCCTGAAATTACTCATGTACTCCCTTTCATTGCGGGAGTAGATCAAAGATGTCATCCACGAAGACTACGACAAGGCGATCAAAATAGGGTTGGAATATCCTATGCATGAGATCCATTGGGAATACCCATTGTGCGTCACTACGTCGTCAAAGAAGAAGGGCATCATAGTAAACTCAGAAGTGCCATGCTTGGCGTCTAGCGATGTCTTAGGGATATCACGTATCCTAACCTCGGTGATGGTAACCAGTGCGAAGGTCTATCTTGGAGTAGACTCGCGCTCCTCTCAACTGATCAAACAAATCGTCAATCCTCGGTAATGGGTACCGATTCTTAATCGTAACCCGGTTCAACTGTCGATAATCAATGCACAGTCGAAGGGTCTTGTCCTTCTTCTTCGCAAATAGAATCGGAGCACCCCATGGTGAAGTGCTCGGTCTAATGAACCCCTTGTCCAGTAGCTCCTGTAGCTGGACTCTGAGTTCCTACAACTCAACCAGGTGCCATCCTATGCGGAGTCATAGAGATGGGTGATGTACCAGGGTGTAACTCAATACCGAAGTCTACATCCCTATGTGGAGAGTCGGTGGCTCGTCTAGAAAACATCCATGCTCGCAAACTACTCGAGGTAGATCTAATTGCATTTCGCCTCGTCCTACATGGTAGACTTCTTGCTTGACATTGCTTGTCCACGACACTTGGACTCATTATACTATGCGGGGCGAAAATGTCATGTCTTGAGTCCTACTGAAATACCGCGCGAATGCAGATCACGTGTGCGGCCCGGTAGCCCTCCCTGCGTTCTGATCGATGCGACCACGTAACACGTCGGCGATCCATCCCCGAGATATATCGAACTGACATGTCCATGATCCATCAGTCCAACGTGAGTAGAGTCCGAGATCTCAGGCTTCGCAACCACGACATATCATCACTATTCTCGCTCTAATCCCTAGGGGAGAACTCACGTACAACGGCTTCTTTAAGGTCTCAACCTTTAAGCCCAACTCTCTCTCTATGGTCAGGGTTGTCCCAACCATGGAATCCATATCTTGTAAGCGAAGGCCCTCTGATCACACTTTGAATGGACAACTTGACCATTCTCG
Organism: Tetrastigma voinierianum; assembly: GCA_016808115.1. Taxonomy (NCBI): domain Eukaryota; kingdom Viridiplantae; phylum Streptophyta; class Magnoliopsida; order Vitales; family Vitaceae; genus Tetrastigma; species Tetrastigma voinierianum. Next base: position 942,914 of record JAEQBH010004354.1, read on the forward strand.
AGATCTCACGACCTTAGCCGGTCGGTGGCCACATAATCATGACCCGATCCCGGGCTAACTGCGTGAATCTAGCCCCGTAGTCCATCACGGTCGTCGCCCTTGCCCGGTTATGGAGACTCTGAGCCCGCGTGCCTCGCGATACTTCCGAAATTACTTACCCGTGAACGGCTCACGAGACTCTGCCCCATCATAACCTCTAAATCTCACAAGAGTGCACAGCCCGTCTCCACCATGCACAGGCCTCCGCCGCTGTTGGAGATAACTAACGATCTGGCCGTGTCGGAGGTGATCTTCATAGCCTCGATGCGTTCTCGATCTGTATAAAGCCAATGGTCTTCCGCGAAGTGAGTTACTGCGCTTCCCCTGTGAATGTCGGAGGATGATATGCCAAACCTGCAGGTTACTGGGACCTCCACAACTACTGTTATGCCGGCTGTCTGATATGGCCCATTGCACCCAGCACCTACAGCCTCCCGGCCAAAAACCTGCTAATCAAATGCGTGGCTGGTCGATTGTCGTTGGTGCACGACTAGTGCCCTCGTGGGCGTCACTCTACGTCCTGTTATACACAGCCATCCACACAATTCACATGGCGATTCCAAATCTCATCTGATTATCTAAGAGCATAAACACGGCCCGAGACACTAATCATACACATAAATCAGTGTATACACACATTGTCCTTGCATTCTTAAGTAATGCAAGGCAATCAATTTTGCATTTAAAATATTGTTTTCAACAAAAATTTTATTTTCGAAAATTTCATTTTTTGAAAATTTTATTTTTCGAAAATTTTGTCAAATTTGATTTGATTTGATTTTATTTTATTTTTCAAAAATTTTATTTATTTATTTTTTTCCTTTATTTCCAACTACTGGAAAATGCCCAAAAAAAAAAAAAAATACATATATTCATTTTTTTTTCTCACACATGCTATTGGAAAAATACTCAGCTTATAAGAGTATACATTTTTTTTCATTTTGCTTCCATTTGCAGATACGAAAAAAAAATATACCTATTTTTTTTTTTCATTTTCTAGAATACTCAAATAAATTTATAAAATTTATTTTGCCGATTTTCTTCAATTTTACAATTTGTAAAACCTTAGAAAATTATTTTCTTCATCATTTTTTTCATTTTCCTTTAATTTTGGTTATTTGTCCAAAATTTCCTCAAAACCTCATGATCCAATACTAAATCTAGTGTTCAACCTTAAAATTTATTAAAATTTTATTTTGTCATCAATTAAACCAAATAAATTTATTCAAATTTATTTTATTTCTTCTCTTTGTTCCAGTTTTTACACATTGTAAAAACTCTTAAAAAATTTTTCAACACATCATGTTTTTCCTATGTGCTAATCACAAAGCACACAAACAATCACAACACATAATTCATGTTATGCATATTTTTCACACAACAATTCACATCCAAATCACACAAACACACCAAACACATGCATGCAGTATCCTAGTTTTATCTGTGATTTCCTAAGGTAGTCATGCACCTAACTCTGTCGAACCACACCTAGTGTTGATGTTCTTACACCTCAAAGACTATGGCCTAAAAAATTTTAAATCCTCTGACCCTAAGTAGTCGTATACACAAGCTATCTACACCCATAGGAGCTCCCAGGTATTCGTATACCTAAAGCTCTTATACCAAGGCGTGACGCCCCAGGGCAGGGGTCAGTTGACCACAGTCGACCCGGAATACTTCGTGAATGTGGGGCGTGACCCGACATTTTCACCAATCGGATGATCCTCTTTGGCCATGGGGAGCTCACGAATACAAAACAGCATATACACACATCTAAGCGATTGCAAGCCATATCCATCACATGAGTAAAGCGGCCCTTGGCCCAGCTGCTCTTGATACTCATAACAATATACTGACTATATCCGATAGTTCTAAGAGTTCAAATGTTTTTACTCTTATACAACCCGTATATTAAAATTAAACAATTCTAATACATGTTTAAAATGATCAAAGCCACAATCCGGCTTTCTTCTAAACCTCAGTCTCTAGGACGAGCCGTCCTCGCCCACGCTCCTTTGTGCACCGTAAAATAGCCATCGCCATTAGGGTGGTATCTACCGATGGTGGAATAAATACTAAGTGAAAACACTCTTCACTAAGTGCGGTCTGCAATATCCCCCAAAATAAACACACATTCAAGCAAATGCATGATCCTACTTGAATGTCTACATGACCCAAACTAGGATCCTGAGTCTCACCCGACTCTCTCACACTTTCTTTAAGCCTTGTATGAGAATTATTATTTGATTTGTTAGTAGACAACCCTCCGATGTATATATATCAATTGGGTCGTCTCCGACGATTAATATTTTTAGTTTGGACTACCCTCCGATAATTAACATTTTTAGACAACCCTCCGAACAACGTTTTACCACAGGCCGTCTCAAGCACTCACTCCTATAGTCCTAGGGGTGTTCCGGTGCACCATGGAATGCATGTATGTCAATTCCAATGGAGTCTAATTCACATGTAAATATATAAACATGCATATATTTATAAACGTTCATTCACATAATCATGTTATGTAAATTCTCATTTAAATACATCAAAATTAGCTCGCCAGGCTAATGATCGCTCTGAAACAATTGGGGCTCAGAATCACGTCGAGCACATTTTCACTCAAAAATATATTTTGAGAACAACGTTTGAGAATAGTGAAACCCTCGGTTACTATTCGAGCGTCCTAAATCATGGTTGACTTAGTGAACTTTGGGTTTCCATGACCATTTAGGCCTCCGCCTGAAACCAATACAGCGGATCAACACATAAATGCACAATTTATCCACCCAAAATTAGCCATGGACAGTCACGGCTGCCCGTTTAGTTTCAAAGTATATCAATTCGGTCTCAAGTTTTTGGGATCGATCAGCGGCGTTTAAGACCTCGAAGCTAAAAACATTGAAAAACATTTAAATAAAGTGCCAAAACCCAAGTAAGGAGAAACCCCTACCTCATGGGTTTTGTCAAAAGCTCGCCGAATCCACGCGTAGCAGCTCCGTAGTAAGCGACTTTCCTTCTTGTCGAAGCTATGGAGCGGTCGGATTCTTAAACTAGAAGGATTGCGTCTTTTACCATTAAAGCGCGCCGTTAATCGACCTCCGCGCCGCTACGGTCTTTCCTTCACGTTTTTTTTTGCCTTTTGATTTAATGAAGAAGACGAGCCTATTCAATTTTGTCATTTAGTGACTTAAAAACTTAAAAATGACCATTATGCCCGCCGTTTCAGGTTTTGGCGATTAATATTTATTTCGGTCGTCCGTTTTCATTATTTCTCTACTCATCACAGCTTATGGCGTAGTCTTTGTTATATGTGACTTTCGATGCAAGTAAAATCGTTTCTGACTGGCGAAGCGATCTTTCCGTAAAGCGTTGCCGAAACTCAGGCATCGGGTCGGCGAGGAAATTTACGTGTTAGCTAGATTTCACGAGACGATTCCAACGGTGCAATCCGTTTCGTCATCCGAGATATAGAGAATAAATTACAGATTTTTAACCGAAATTACAATTTCGTAACCGAAATTACGATTTTGCCATTTTTTCAGAAATTAGAATTTCTCGGGTCTTACAAACTCCTACAAGCTCCAGCCCGGTATTGATAGAAAAAACACCATCAATTGTTAAAAGAATTATTCCATTTTGCATCTTTTTACATTTACATGCATATATGATGGTTTTTTTCTTTGAATATTAATTTATATTCTTTGCTTTAGGATCTAATTGTTATTATTATAACAATTAGATCTTATCAACTCTTAATTTTGGAAGTTGGTTCCATATGACCATAAGTTCATTTTCCACTATAAAAAATAATTATAATAAAATAAAATAAAATTTTTATAAGCAATCTTGACAAATACCAAATTCAAGTATTTGAATCCCTTGACAAAAGTGCATGAAACATTACCTTTTTTTACACTAATTTGAATTCCTTGAACAGTAGCTATATTTGACACTAATATTACTATTTTGTTATTTAAGAATACTATTGATTTTATAATTAATTAGAAGTATTGTGTTTTTCAACTTATTTAATGATATCTATTAATTTAATTACTAAACTACATCTTAATGATTGCATAAAATTGGCTTTGAATGACAACAAGATCGGTATTAAAAGTCAAGACATGTCAAAAAAAAAAAAAGTATATATAGATAGAATAGAGCCCGATTTTTAGTCTCACGATTAGAAATAAGAGACAAAATTTTACGTCTCGGATTTGGGGCGACTTAGACGAAAAATTCAGGTCTAATCAAGGAAGCGAATGTTTTGGTCTCACGATCGAGAGCCCGGAATGATCTCGATTAGAAACGAGGGTGATCACAGAAATTAAGGTAGCCAAATTAAAGCAGTTATTTTGATATGTGATTAGACCGCAGGACTTGTTAGATCTCACGATGAGAGAGGAACAAAAATCAAATCTCTTATTAGAGACGGAATTGGTCATTGGGAATTAGAGACAGATAATAATCCGCCTCTATTTAGAGACGGAAAATCCGTCTCTGATTACAGACAGAATCTTTCCATCTCTAGATTACGAGATAGAGAATCTTTCGTCTCACGATCGAGAGGCAGTTAGAAAAGCGAAAGGAATCACGTACCAGCAGTTTTAAGACCAAAAATTCCATTTGGAATTCCGTTTCCTCTAAATATAGGCTTTTTGTAGTGATATGTAAAAGTCTATCAATATGTACAATATTCTGGTAAAATATCTTTTAAAATAAAAGTCTATTTTAAAATAAAAGTCTATGAAGGTCATCCATACATTTACAAACTCTATAAAAGCCTATCAAAATCTACAAATTACATTAAAGTCTATAAAAAGCCTTTTTAAAATAAAGTGCATGAAAGTCATCCATACATTTACAAACTCTACAAAAATTTATATAAGTCTTTAAAATCTATCCAAACTATATAAAAGTCATCATTTTTAAAAAGTCTATAAATGTCTTAAAAAGTCTTAATCCAATACATCCCCTTAATGATATTTATTGTGTGCAAGAATATCGCTCTTAGGCATAAGGATGAGTCATCCAAAATTCAAAATGATGGCTCTTAAAATAGGTTTGTGGGAAATATAATGTTGAATGTCACAAATTTTGATTTGTCTTCACTAAACATCAATTATGTTTCAAATAAAAAGGTCAAAACCCTCTCTATCAGTAGGAGGTGAACTATAGTGTCACTAAAGTAAGCTATGAAAATTAAAATATTATCCATGATTTTACTAAAGAAATTTGTGAGAAGCTACGTAAATAAAGAAGCAAAGCAAAAATATAGAAGAAATAATTGAAGGATGAATCTTTTTAGATATATAGCCAAGTAATGGTCACTCTAAGAATTGCGGCAAACATTTAGCACCAAGGGTTGCCTACCATATCTCTTGGAAAAAGAGGGCTAACTACAATTTTAAGAAAATTAGAAAAGGAACTATGGTCATAAAGGCCGGATACACAAGTGAAAAATCTGTTATTATATATATATATATATATATATATATATATATGAAACTAGGGCACAAGCATTATGATGACTGTCGTGTCCGAATGTGACATTTTCGCATTAAAATTAGCAGTTTTATAAAATTTTTTTCCTAGTCATGGATTTTTAATGTAAGAAAATATTCTATATATATATATATATATATATATATATATATATATATATATATATATATATATATATTTAATGTAAGAAAATATTCTCCAATATAAATACATGATTCAGTCATATAAGTTTTATTTTCTTAGAAGTGGGATAGCACAAAGGCATTCAAAGTTGAGAAAGGAGGTTGGTCATGGTGGGGCGAGGACGAAAGATAATCTGCAAAGGCTTAATCTTGGGCATGGTAAGTCCCGAGCCTGGGCTCATGTCCACCTTCTCTGCATCCACCCTTTCCCACTCAAAGCATTGTATGAGCCCACCTAATGCCAATGATATTATCTTCATTCCTAAGGAAGCTCCAGGACATGCCCTCCTTCCTACACCAAAAGAAGCGAATTTGAACCCATTTGTTTCCTCAAGCTCCATCCCTTCAAATCTCTCTGGCTTGAACTTTGTCGCATCTTCCCACACCTTGGGATCCCTATGTAGTGCCCAAACATTCACCATTACAGTCGTACCTCGTGGAATATCAAATCCACCAACGCTGCAATCTTTGGATGATAAATGAGGCAACAGAAGAGGAACGTGGGATACAGACTAAAGCGTCTCGTGCGGCAACTTGAATATGGAAGCTTGGTAAGGTTTGAGTCATCTATCAAGCGTCCCGGTTCGACATGGCTGTCAATCTCCGCTCTTGCCTTCTCTAATACCTTTGGATGATTCAGTAAAAGAGACATTGCCCATTCCAAGGTCACTGATGATGTATCCGTTATACGAGAAATCACTACACGAAGCACACACTGTTGCCATAATATTGGTTCATATCTAAATTGCACATTAGCTGAAATAATGAAGTTTGGTAAATGGAAGTTGTCTGGTAAATGGAAGTTTCAACTTAATTTACTTGCTCAATGCAAATCCAATGTGGAAATTAGAACAAAGGTGCTTCTGATTCTATTGAACATGCCCAATGGGAAATACAACTAGAACCATTGCTCAAAAATATTGAAATTGGCAGCATAACAAAAAGATGCTCCCCTTTTTTTTGAACAGTTACACAGAGCTACTCAAGTGGATCAGGTTGCATCAATGTTAGGGATTAGTCTATATAGTTTTTATTCAAATATATAGTTTTTTTAAATTCTTATCATTGCCAAAAAAAACTAAAAATTAAAAATTCAACAACCATAATATTTTGTACTAGAAGTCATAGCTACTATTTTAGCTTGGAGTGACACGTGCTTGATTAAGAGAGTTAATATTTGATGTATTTATTAATATAATTTAAATTTGCATGAAAAAAATCGTGAACTTCTATAATTTCAAATATCATCATGATTTATTTAATTCATATTTTAATTATATAAAATTTTTAATTTTTAATAATTGTATAAATGTAAGATTACAGTGACCTTAGTATCGATCTTATTGATAAGATCAAATTATTAAATTGGTCCAACACGTGCTGCTTTAGGTTAGGACTGCGTAATTTAATTAATCGAGTCTCTAAATTAACAGACACGCAAAACGTGGTTTAATAAATAAATATTAACCAAAAGATAATTTTGCTTAGTGCTTACAGCTTACCAGCATAAGACTTTTGATGATGTCATCAGTGTAGAAATCGGGGTCTGATTGTTGGAGGAACAAGAGGGTTTCGATCAATGTCCTATTCTTTTGCCACCCCTCTCCGTTGTTTTCTCGCCGGAGATCATCTAACACACCCTGCAAATACTCATTTCTCTCCTTTGAAAACTGTATTACACTCTTCTCTAGCCCTTTGTACCCAATCCACCTCAAAATTGGGAAGAAATCACACATATATTTGTGGTGCACGGAGGGAACGAAGATCTTCAATCGTTCAAGAAATTGCCTACTAGTCTCTATTCCTTGACCCTCCGATTCATCAACACACCGCTTTCCAACAATCATTTTCATGATCAAATTAAAGTTGAAAAGAGAGAGATATAACCTCATATCCACCTTATGGGATTGGTCTCCGTTGCTTGAGGCTTTAAACAGCTGGCAAAGCAAGTAACGGACTTCTTCCGCGCGGATGGTTGAAAAGAGCTGGATTTTGTTGGAAGATAAACACTCGACGACGGTGAGGCGACGGAGGACACGCCAGAGAGATGGCCGTACGGGGTCCAGACGAAGGAGGTGTAGTTGTAAGTGACGTGATCCCCGACCATCGACCGAAGGCCGATCTGCCAGCGACGTCGTTTCTGGTGAAGCATTCTTGGACAGCGGAGGGAGAGGAGACGACGACGACCCGACGGCAACCGAATCGGAGGAAGAGGATGGGACCGTATCGGGATGAGAGAGCCTGTAGGCCTTGGTAGAGCGGCGGCTTGAGGAGGTGGAGGTGGCCTATTACTGGAAGTGCGAACGGACTTGGCGGTAGCCGATGCCGATGCCTCCGATGGAATACGAATTTAATGATGAGGATGATTGGCAACAAGATACCAGCATAATGATACAAATGATCCATTCTAAACTTCGTTCAGTACTCCATGGAATAGAAGAGAGGAGCGTCGGTGTGTGGGGAAGGGGAGAGGAGCCTGCCTCATCTTTTATTTTAGCGATTACCATTTGCAGCGAATTCATTTATATACCAGCATTTACGTCAAAATTTATAGAGATGAGGTGTAAATATGGGGTATGTGAGATATGAAGTGTACAGATAAATAAATGGGATGTAAATAAAATTTCTCTTTATTTTTCTATCAGGATTTTGAGGGGTCCCACCCAACCCCCACTCGGACTAAAATGATTTTCCAATACCGGGATGATGGACACTTTCATTCTATTGAACGAGGGGCAGATGTGCCATCATTTCACGGGCGCTACGGTATGTATTCATCTTGATTCGTGCATCGTGGTCATTCAACGCTCAAAAGCCTGCCAGCGAGTGCTCCATGTGCGCAACCACGCGTCGCTGGAGTTCCACTCCAACTCCAAAGATGGGACAAAATTAAGGGAAAAGCTACAAAGGTAAAGATGGGTTAAAAAAGCTAGTAGGATCAAGATTGGCTAACATATGGAAATTAAAGGGACAACTGCAGATCCAGACGGCAAGGTACAAAGGAAGTTCTTCGATAAACACCACCAGCATTACAATTATATGATGAGCATTGCATTTGATTCGATGATATTTTCATAATCATGGACTGTGTTAGGTTGGCATTGTCAAATCAAAAAATCATGATCGTTGTTTGGTGTTTTTGAGGGGTATGGACATCTAAAGTCTAAACATCACTACAGTGATCATTATAACTGTCCAAATCACTTATGTCCCAGAAAAAGCAAAAAAAAAAAAAAATTAATTAATTAATTGTTCTCTTTACATAAGCTTTTCTATCAATTGTCTTGTTTTTATTGTTTTAAATTTAATAGTACCCTGTTCTTTAATCTCAGAGATTATTCAACTCATTTCATCATTTTAAAGTTGAAAGCATCCCATGTTTGGACAAATAATATATATGGGCATAAATATGTTAATTATTAAATAGATTTATCCAAAATAACAATGATCTAATTAATATTAAATAATATGTTAAAACATATAATTAAATATGATATTGATGATGCTTTTTCGATCAGAACTGGATTTGAGCGTACTGGATTTGCTAGGCCGGTCCACTTACTCTGGACATTGGACTCTTCTGCAAAAATAAGAAACAAAAAGGATCGACGGGAGGCTGACATTGCGCCGCGTCTGCGTCGGTTAACTGGTGGAAGAGAATATCAGCTAACAGAAATGAGAAGTTTTGTGCGTAAGTCGATGTCACGCCACCGGAGTGGGGTGACTGGTATTTATAATGGATGATGCGTAGCCAGCTTTACAATTTGAGGATGATCTTGAATAGTATGTTTAACTGTTGGAGGATGTCTGATATATCTACGCGTTGAGTAGGAGATTTTCTTTCGCTATCGTATGGAATTAATAAGGGATAATGTGTCTGATATTGGGAAATATCTTACTTTCCGTTAGTGGAGATTAGGTGTTTCACTGTATGGATTGGCCAGGGCTGGCGCTTTCCAAAGGCGAAGTAGGGCGCCGTTTATTCTATCTTTGGGGAATGCAATTAAAGTGCATTGCAGTGCTGACTGGAATTTTTAATCCCGACGTTTGGGCTTGTATCTTGGACCTGCGTGCCCATTATTTCAAACCCCATCAGATATATTATTTATAAAAACCAAATAGTAAAATCCTAATTTTATGATGAAGCGTCAGAACATTACTAATTAAGTTTTTTAGAGTTATGTATATTTATTATTTATGTTTCTTCTAGGATCTCATCGTAAGAGAAACCAAAAAGAAATCTCGGATTTACATATTATACAGAAATATCCAAAACCCATGATATTCAACAACTTATGGATTCATATATGTTTTCGTATTTATTGTAATATTATAATTTTTAATGCTTTTTATAGATCTTTAGTACTAAGTTTGGATTATAAACTTTTTGAATGTTGTTGTTCATAGATGATATCATATCGGTTTTTAATCTAGATATTTTACAATTGGTATCATATCGTGTATGGCTCTATAATAAATCATTGAGAATATAGTTTGGTTAAAAAAAATTGTTTTTTTTAAAGGAAACATGATCAAACGTATACTGCAAGCGGTGAAAGAAGAAAATTGAAAGTTTTTATATATAATAAGAAAATCTAGTTTTTGGATTTTGTTGAATTGAGTATTTAGAGTTTTTTAGTATCATTTCTCAGTCGTTTCTTGATCGGAATCGTTGAATCGATTTCTTGTAATGAATCAACCTCTGGCTATGATGAATCAAAGCTACGGGCCATGGCGGCAACAGAATTCTTCTCAGATTCTTATGAACCCTAGTTTCAATTTTTCGGATCAGTCTATGACGATTCATAACAATTGGAAGGGGAAAAACAATTCTTATGATAATCAACCTCCTAATCAATTGGGATTTGAAATATTTTTTTTTAGAAAATATGTTTTTAGATAATATTTAATTTATTTTAGATCCAGATAATTTATGGAAATATTCCATCTCCTTAGTGGCAATATATATATATATATATATATATATATATATATATATATATATATATATATATATATATATATATATACTCTTTCTATATATATATATATATATTTAAGCAACTTTCTTTCAATCAATTTATTATTGTTGTTGTTATTATTATTGATTGATAAAAGCCCAAAACTAATGAATAATTAAATTCAAATTGTGGAAATCTAACATTTTTAATAAACTTATTGAAACAACATGTCACCAAAGTAACCTCTCTTGCGTAGATGGTTTCTAAGGAATTTTGGATGTTTGTGTATATATATATATTCGTGTGGGTATTAATCGACCTATAGGAAAGTTAGTGTTTAGCCGAATCGCATACACACTTGCAATAGTACATGTGTCTATAAGGTTTTCCATGTGAACACTATGTTCATCCACAGATAGATTTATTGTTTTATATAATTTATTATGAATGTTTGATTACTGCACCAAGAAACTACTTACAGATTAATATTACAGTCCTAAGTCTAAATATTGATGTTGTGTTCGGTATCTTGTGATGAGATTCACCAAATATTTGAATTTATTTATTTATTTATTTTTATATAGACTCTCATGTGAGCTTTACTTATTTTGTTCAACTAATGCTTTTGCTGCTTTAGTATCTACTAATATAAATTTCATTCACATTCTTAATAGGACCAACTTTAAGGATTGGAAAGAAAACGTTTTAATTGTTCTTGTCAACATGTGTCTGGAGCTTGTTCTACAGACTTATTAACTTTCACCTCTCACTACAGATAGTTCTACTTAAGCTAAAAAGGAATTTGAGAGGGAGAATCGTTGAATCTCCTTAGTCTCGTGATCATAAAGCCGCGACATTCCAAAGGCAGCCGGGCATAGTACACGAAGGAGTTTCCATCGCTAAAGAATTCCTTGATGATTTTGAAAAGCGTTTTGTGAAAAACAATAACGCTGAAATAAGCACTCTTTTAGGGAGCTTGGTTTCAATGAAGTACAAGGTTCAAGGAAATATAAAGGAGTATATCATTCAAATGTCTAACATTGCTTCAAAACTCAAGGCACTAATGTTAGAGTTATTTGATGATTTACAAGTGCATTTAGTTGTAATATCACTTCCTGCATAATTCATCCAATTTAAGGTCAGTTATACACTACCAAAAGGAGAAATGAACTCTCTATGAACTCATTTTATATTGTGTGCAAAAGGAAGAAAGGATGAAGCAAGAAAAGACTGAAAGTGCTCATTTGGCAAGTACCTCTAAGGATAAAAATAAGAAGAGGAATAAAGATAAGGAAGGTGCAAGTGGTCTAGCTCAAAAGAAACAGCATAAGGCACAAGATCAATGTTGTTACTGTGACGCCCCATTCTTGGGGGTCCGTTGACCACCGTCAACTTGCGGAATACCTGTGTCTCATATTATGAGACCTATACATAAGTAAAAATGGCCACTTTGGCCCATACATCAATACTCACCAAAATACATCAACTATATTACCATAGTTCAAGAGTTGATACATCACTCTTAATACAAACATATATTAAGGTTTAAAGTTTTAATACATACATATAAAATGAATAATTAAAAGCCATACGTCGGCTTTCTTTCTCAAATTCTAATGAGCGTCGTCCTCCCGAACACTTCTCTATACCCGGGGCCATCGATCCCTCGATAAAGCAGCAATGCCTGGGTGAGTGAAAATCTCTTACATGGGTTACTCCCAACCTAAGTGCACATGTAATGGCAACTAAACACACTCAAGCAAATACATGATCCTACTTGAATGTCTACATGCCCAATCTCATGTCTCGAGTCCTCACCGACTCCTCACACGCCAACAAATGTGAGAAATACGCTTCAAAACAAAAGGTTTTGTTTTGAAAACATACTACCTTAGTTTTGGTAAAATCTATCGACAACCTCTCCGAGGTGAATTGTCGAGTACCTCCAAAACAAGCATGGTCCGTCTCCGAGATGAACTGTTGGACAACTCTCCAAGGCAATTCTTCGAAAATATTCCTGAAATCTTCACAACCATTTTCATTTTTTCTTTCATTTTCTTTCATGTCATGTATCACACTCTACCATTCTAGGGTGCCCCGGTGCATATGGAATGCATTATGCCATTTCCAAACAATTCATGTCAATTTATTTCACATGCATATATTAACAAAAGTTTATTCTCATACATCATGTTATTAATCTGTGGCAATAACATCAAAATTAGCTCATATGGGCTAATAACAATTCAAGCACCCATTCTTGAATCACCCAACAACACAAAAATTCACATTACCAATCCACGTGAACAGTAGAACCCCTAGGCTGGAGAATCACCGTTCACGGCCACACAATAGGGATTTTCTTCCCCTCGGTTCAAATATTTGAGATTCCAAACACGGCCATCCGTGCCTCGACAAATCCCCATCCATTAAAATGGCTTCAGCCAAAGAATAAAACTAAGTAGAGAAGACCCTCACCTGGAGTTGTCGAAACTCCACAAAATCTGGTTCACGCCAGAGCCCTTGCAACGTAGATCAACTTTGCTTTGGCCCGATGAAGAACCCACTTCATCCGAAAGCCTAAAAATCTAGAGAGAAGTCACACTTTCTCTCTCTAAAACCAGTCTCTCCCCCCCCCCTCACCGTCCAAGCCTTCAAAGAAATGGAGAAGATGGTGGTATTTTTTTGTCTTTATTTTAATCTTTCACTTAATTCCTTGTGTCATTTAGTTTTGATTTTAAAAGTTTTTCGACATACACTTGACCTAAGCTTAGCTCATCTCTATCATCTCACTAATCATGCAACATGTATCACATGGTTACATGTAGTAGGTGATTTTTTGTCACATCACATGTCTCTCACAGCACGCTCATACTAAGACCCGATACCCTATGGCCTCAAAACGTAAAATTCCGACCGGTCCCGAAATTCAACGTGGTAGCTAGATTTCATGAGACCTATCTCCACCCTGAAGTCTGTTTCACCATACGAGATCTAGAAAATTCCGTAGATTTTGACCGAAATTACCATTTTACCATTTTTAAAATTAGAATTTTCTCAAGCTTTACATTTTCCTCTCCTCTGAAAAGAATTTGTCCCGAAATTCAGATAATCACTAACAAATCACATGCATATGCACGTGCACTAAGTGCCATGCAAGTAAACTAGCTATTTAAGTATTAAAAACTAAAAACCACGTACCTTCATCCCTAAAATTAAGAAGGGGATAGGTGGCCCGCATCGTGTCCCTCTCGCTCCCACGTTGACCCTCCACCTACTCTGCCGCTTACAGCACCCTCTCACAAATTTCATGGTCTCACAAGCCACAAAACCGATCCCGACTAATTACACGCACACTTGTCCCTCCTCGAAGGTCCCATCCGTGTCAACCTCAATCTCTCCCCAATCCACTACATGAGCTGGATCTGGAGTGTACCTTTGGAGCATGGAGACGTGAAATACGTCGTGGACACCTAACATGTCATGTAAAGCTAATTGTACACTACGCGTTTACCATCTCGAGATTCAAGGCCCAATGAATCCTCGACAATAGCTTCTCGCTTGCCGAACCCGACCACCTCTCTTAGGCATCACCTTCAAGAAGACGTGGATTCTCCAACTCGAATCCCAAGGACTGACGCCACATCAAGATAGCTTCACGTACTCCGAGCCGTGAGAAGACGATACCGCATCGCTTCACCTTCTGGGAGGTGTTCTAATCGATCGACTCAGTGATGGAGCTCTTCCCACCTCGTCCAAACATATCGTGATCCGCATGGCCTCCCATACAATGCCCCATATGGCACCACATCTATATACTATCGATAACCGTTGTCAGAGGCGACTCACTGGGCGGGCGCGCTCTTCTCCCAAATTACCTTTATGATCCACAGACGATGTCGGGCAAAGATGTCCTCTAACACATATATGGTCCTTCGACCGACTATCTGGTTCAGGCGAAGGTCAGACTTCATGGTCACCAGAAGTTCAGCCTTTGAAACTTTCCGCAATGCGCTATAAACCTCGTGTCTCTATCCGACACTATGGATACCGGGTAATTTCGCGTGTGATTTTAATTATCTCTCGGATATACAACCGGTAGAATCTCCCCAATGTGAAGGTCATCTGCACGACTAGAAAATGTGCCGACTTCATGAGTCGGTCCACTATCACCCATACCGCATCATGTCCTTACAAGAAACCGCGGTGCCGATCGCAAAATCCATCATGACATGTCCCACTCCACCACCCACCTCAATTGGGCTGGCGTAGCCTTGCTGGCTTCCCGTGTTAACCTAACTTGCTGACACGTGAGACATCGCCGAACAAAGTCCCCTACGTGTCTCTTCATCCCGCTTCAGTAGTACTGGCGACGAAGATCCTAGTACATCTTCTTGCCACCTAGATGCATAGCAAATTGAGAGCGTCGTTCCCCGAGAATCTCCTTTCAAATCGGGTCAATCGGGGAACCACCACCGCCTTCTATAATCAAGACTACCATCCGGCGCGATTACCCACGTACCCCGTCACATGTACCGACCGCATCGGCCCTGATGGACACTATCCCAATGTCCCCGTCCTCGACTCGATCACTCGCTTCAAAAGGGACAAGCAGCTACTAAACTCCCTAACACTCGAGCCGTCATAGATTGGTAATCAAACCGCCCTAATAGCTCGAAGATATCTGTCATTCCCAGCCACTAGCCAATGCTCCCGTGACTTCCGATCGAGTGGCATCAACCACCACATTGTCTTACTAGGATGGTAATGCAAAAGGAAGTCATAATCCTCTAGAACTCCATCCATCTCGCGTTGCTCACGTTAAAATCCCGCCACGTGAAGAACATTTCGGACTTTGTGGTCCGAGTACACCCGAACTCCGCTTCGCCATATAAGTAGTATTAAATCTTCGTGAAGACTACTTACGCCAACTCCATGTCGTGTGGGGTAATTGCGATTCTTCTTGAACTGACGAGAACTATAGTTACGCCCTCCCTGGGATCGCATCAAAACATTATCCCATCCTCCCGCCTCGAGTACCACACACTATGTACCTCATCTCCGGTCCGGACTGGTCAAGATAGGAGCAAGAGGCCCTCTCCTCAACCCTGAATGCCTCCTCAGACGGCCATCCCAATCAAACTCACTCTTCCGGTCAATCTCACTTACAAAAAGCACTAATTGGGAGAAATCAATGAATCTCCCTGTAGTACACACCAATCCCAAGAAAACTACGTATCTCGAAGACTTGACTTGGCCTCTCCCAACCTCATCACGCCGACCTTCTCTCGTCCACACCGACACGCGTGATGCCTGCCACCACGTGTCCAAAATCTCACCTCAGCGAATCCAAAGCTCGCACTCATCGAATCCTGGGCGTGATAGCCAATGATCTCTCAAAGAACTTAAAACAATCCTCAAGTGATCTTCATGCTCCTCTCCGACCGGGAGTGGATCAAAACAAGTCATCCACAAGACCACGAAAACTCATCCAAATAGGGTCATACCTTATGCATGAGGTATGAATGCCGCCACGCATTCATCAATCCAAAGAGCATCACCGTGAAACTCAGTGCCCATAACGCGCCTTCAACTGCCTTAGGATATTCACGTCCCTAATCTCACCGATGGTAACTAGCACGTCTATCTTGAATACTCGCCTTCCCCAACCGATCAAACAAGTCATCAATCCGATAATGAGTACCAATTCTCGATCAGAATCTCTATTCAACTATCGATAAGGTCAATGCACAAATAAGGGTCTTGTCCTTCTTTCGCAAACGTAACCTGGAGTGCCCCATGGCGAAGTGTCGGCTCCATCGAACCTCATTCCAAGAACTCCTCAGAACTGACTCGAGTTCCCGCAATCTCAATCCAAGGCTCATCCCGGCTGAGTCATAGAGATGGTAGGTTACTAGTATAACTGGCTACCGGGTCTACAACCTCTCGAGGTAACCTTGTGAGCTCATCCGAAAAACATCCCATACCCTCACTCACCAGTAGACTTTAAGTCCTGGTTTCACTGCTCTTCAGTAAGGTTTACAGCTGTCCTACTAACCGGTCTCCCTGACATGGACTGCATAACCGTCTCGGGGCAAAATATTATGCTGGTCCCCTGAAGAGCACAGACACCACGCAGGCGGTAACCTCCACCCTCACAACGATAACGACTCCCATAAGCCGCCACCCAATCCATCCCAAGGATGACGTCGAACCCTGACATGTCCATGACCCTCAGGTCCACCGTGAGTAGAATCCCCAAGATCTCTAACTGTAATCCCTCGATATATCATCTCTATTCTCGCCTTAACCCTAGGGGAGAACTCATACAAGGTTCCTCCAAGGCCTCAACTCTAAGCCTAACTCTATCACAATTGATGCAAAGAATTAATGGAATGCGGCACTATAATCAACAACATTTCGCCACAAGGTAGATAACAAGAACGACTCGTATAATCACTGATCCGTCGACTCACGGGCCGGTGTGATGGTGTAGACACGCCCCTGAACCCTTGACGTCCCTGCCTGTGGGCCCCGTCCTCTGCCTCGGCCCATAATCTGGCTTGCCTGTGTAACGGGAGGTGCCCGTGCAACTCCTTGAAATTGATACTAGCTTCTCTAGCCTATACTGGGACTGCGACGTCCCCAAATCCTGGGATCCTTGCCTCTGAGGGAAATCCCTCCTCATATGTCCGGGCTGCTGGCAATGGTAGCACACTAATGACCCGTACCGACTGGGTAACCCTAATCCTTCCCCGCTCCACGGGCCGCGTCTAAACCCACGTGAATCCAAAAGCCTCTCTCGCTTCTTTCCGAACCCGGAAGAAGACCCACTCTCCTTCCTCTGCTACTCACACCGCATCCCGAGTGCTAGAGCATCCCCGATCTCTCTCTATGGTCATGGCGCCCCAACTACGCAGTCCATGTCTTGTAGGCGAAGTCCTACAACCCGCTCGAATGGACAATCTCAATCCATTCTCAAACCTCCCGACTTTCGCTGTGTCTCGCCACATAATCGCCAACAAAAGCGAGCTAACTCGGTGGACTCGCCACATACTCAATCACGCCAGATTCCTTTTGCTTCAGCTTCTAGGAATTTCCAGCTCGCATGTCTAGCGTATCCTCGAAAAATACTTCGCCTCATGAATAGCTCCCCGGGAACTCGCACATGTCATCAGCCTAGGTCCCTAAAGGTCTTCGCCCCAATCTCCACCACACTCGGGTCTCGCCTCTAGCCGGAATGTGCTTAGTCCGATCCCGTCGATCGGAGGTAATCTTATCGCTCCGGGAGCATCTTCTCTCAACTCCGCATGAACCAATGGTTTGCCAACATCTACCTCCTCGTGAATACTCCGGAGGGTGATGTGCCCGAACCCTAGGAGGTTACTTCCCTGACCTCCCCGGCCACCTCCGCTACACCAGCCTGAAATGGGAAGCAACAGATCCCACAACCTCGCAAAGGTTCTACTGATCAACATCGGGTGGTGCTTGGCTAGCACCTCATGGACGACCTCTACGTCCTCTCCCGCGACTAGCCATCTACACATGTCAAATGGCAAGTTAAGTTTTAACAAGGTATCTCTATAAAAAATACACCCCGAGATACTTATTATTCACAGCCTAAAATTTATATATCGCAATGTCAATGCATTCATAGGTAATGTACATAATACTCATATATTAAATCATACTAACAAAAAAAAATTATTTAATTTTATTTTATTTTACTTATTTATTTATTTTTTTGAAAACCTCTTGAATGTTGATTCAAACATTGACTTAAAACAAGGTATTTTAAGAGTCAACCTGGTCGAGTGCATAGTACACTCTAACCTGTGCCTACACTTATCGCGCTTAGGCTCGCGCGACGCCAGGCAGGTACGCGCTTGCCGCCGCGACGCTTACGTCGCAGTCGCAAGATCGCTGGCGTCGCTTCGGTCGTAGTGCATGGTCGGTCGCTACGCGCACGCACGCCTTGTCGTCGCCCCCTGGTCATGATACAAAAATTGTATCGCGACTCCAAACTCTTTGCCAAAGGCACTACGCTGGGCCGCGGCTCAAGGCCACGTATCGCAAATACTCTCGCGCCAGATCACGTGGCACCGGGCACCGTGATCACAATCCATGTCACACAAGGTCGCCTACCACGGCGGTTAAAATTTGTATCGCGACTCACCCCATGGCTGTGCCATGGCGCAAGCAGCCGACAGTTGGCCATGGGGCCTCCCGGGCCGTGCCGCGGGCCGTGTCGTGGCCCTGGCTACGCCCCCCCGGGCGCTTGTGTCACGACACAAATTCCGCCATAGCATCGTGACTCAACACTGCTATACGGGCAAGAAACATCTCCAGCCTTCCCTTTCTCGCACGCTTCACTCATTTTTCTTGTCTTAGCCACTATAAGACCATCAAAAGTTAAAAAAAATAAAATAATATATATATATATATATATATATATATGTTATATATATATATATATATATATATATATATATATATATATATTTCATATCTTCAATAGAACCAAATAAATTTATCATAATTTATTTATTTATTTATTTATTTTATGTTTTACACACAATCAGGAAACTCGATAGAAAAAAATTTCTAAGGCATTTTTTTTTTTTCATTTTATTCTCGACTATTTTGCACAAAATTTCAACCTCCTAAGGTTTTACTTTTCCCAAAGTTACTTACTACAATTCAACACTCACATCATTCATCAAAATGCACAATGATGCCGATCTAACCTGGCTTCCATCGAGCCTCAGGCCTGAGGCTCAAGTTCTAATACTGTTACACGCCCGCTCCAAACAACACCACCGTCAACCCCGCGAATTTCACCCACCTCATTACAGAGACCTATACATGAAATGGTCACTGGCCCATACATCAACATCACTCAAAATACATCAACTATATTACCATAGTTCAGAGTTGATACACTCTTAAATACACAAACGATATTACAATAAAGTTTCACACATGTTATACAAAATGAATACCAAGCCATGCTCACTTTCTTCTCAAAGCGGCCTCTAATAATCGTTGTCCTCCCGAACACTATCTATACCTGAAATAATGATCCCTCTGATTGTATAGCAATGCCTAGAGCAGTGCACCTCCTACATGGGTTACTCCTAACCCAAGGTACACAGCATGGCAAACTAAACATACTAAGCAACACATCCACTCTTGAATGTCTACATGCCCAATCTCATCTTCGAACCTCACCGACTCCCTTACACATGCTCAAGCCAAATGAGAAAATACGCTAAAAACATGGTTCTTGAAAACATACTACCGAAGTTTCTGGTGAAACTTATCGATAAACTCCTCCGAGGCGAATTGTCGGGTAATTCAAATGGCCATGGGTCCGCTCCTAGATGAACTGTTAGGGACAACTCTGAAGGCAATTCTTCGTAAAAATCTTCAAATTCCTCCCTTTCACAAACCATTTTCATTTTCTTTCTATTTCTTTTCATGTCATGCACTCACACTACCATTCTACAGGCCTCAAGGCATATGGAACGCATTTATGCCATTTAAACAATTCATGCCAATTATATTTCTAATGATGTGGAATATATTAATAAAATTATTCTCATACATCATGTTATTTAACTGCGGATAATAATACATCAAAATTAGCTCACATGGGCTAATAACACCAAACAATTCATTTTAATCACCAATAAACATAAAATTTATTATTGACAACTCACGTGGAACAAGAGAACTCCTAGGTTCACACTCCAGCTCACGAGGTTCAAGATGCCCACGAATTTTCAATAGGATTTTCTTCACTTGCCAAATATTTGAGATCAAACACTGCACATCCGTGCCTCAACAAATCCTCTATCCATTAAAATGGCTCTAGCCAAAGAATAAAACCAAGTAGGAGAAGACTCCTCACCTCCTTGAGTTGTCGAAACTCCAAAATCTGTCCATGCAGCCCTTGCAACGATCAACTTTGCTTGCCTGACGAACCGACGATCCGAAAGTCGGGAAATCTAGAGAAGTCACACTTTCTCTCTAAAACCGCCTCACCGTCCGCTTTCAAAGAAATGGAGAAGATGGTGGTCTTTTTTTACCCTTATTTTAATATTTTCACTTAATTCCTTTTGTGTCCTTTAGTTTGATTTTGCAAAGCTTTTTTCGACATGGCTTGCACTGCCATTCATCTCTATCATCTCACTAATCATGCAACATGTGTCACATGGGTACATGTAGTAGGTGACTTTTTTCACATCACATGTCTCTCACAAGCCGTCATACGACACCTGACACGTGGTGCCTCGAAAATGTGAATTCGACCGTTTCTGACCGATGAAATTCGACAAGCAGAGCGTATTTCATGAGACATTCACTACTAAGCTCATTTCGTCGTCCGAGATCTAGAAAAATTCCAGATTTTGACCGAAATTATCATTTTACCTTTTTTCAGAAAATTAGAATTTTCTCGGGTTTTACAGTTACTTTTGTAAGACATCTGGACACATGAAGAAGGATTGTACTTTAAATATCATGCTCGCGTGAGAAATGTACACTTCGCTTTGGTTTGCTTGCAGGTTAATTTTAGCTTTCAGATCAGGAAATACTTGGTGGATAGATTATGGTGCTACTAGTCACATAAGTGTTTTTATGCAAGGTTGCCTAAACTATCGAGCACCAAATGATGTTGAAAGATTCATCTCTGCATGGCGGAAAATTGTGAAGCTGTACATAGGCATTTTAAATTGTTATTAAAGACTGGAATATATTCGATATTAAAGAGACTTTATCGCACTATCATTTAGAAGAAATTTAGTTTCTATTTATGTTTTAGACAAATTGGGTTATGCGTGTTCTTTTAAAAATTGTCATTTTAGTCTTTATTTGAATTCAAATATTGTTGGTATTAAGCAGGTGACGCCCTTAAAACCCGGGGTCCTTGACTGCATTCACAACTCATGGACAGCCGTGGAATGCTCTGGTAACCCGACATTTTTCACGAAAATCTAAAGTGAGTGTCCTCTTGTAATGAGCTCTACCTAAATACAAAACCTCGCATATAACTCGTCCCCAACAATCCAATATAGCAATAACATGAGTAACCACCACTGGGCCACTACCACAATACTCATCATCAATATAAACCAACTATACAACCATAGTTCAAGAGTTAATGATTTACTCTTATACAACACATATATTAAAATTCTAAAATTCTAATACATGCAAAACCAACAAAGCCACATTCCCATTTAAACGGCCCCATGATGAACCGTCTCCTCGCACGCCCCTCAGACTGCAAAGATCCTCTATTGCCGTGAGCTAATGCTCAAAGAGTGGAATCACCTGCCGGCTACTTCCACCTAAGTGCATATGCAATGTCTAAATAAACACATTCAAGCAAACGTGATGATCCTACTTGAATGTCTAACCGATCATCCTTCATATCCCGGCGTTCTCTCGACTTCACACTCGCCTAAGCCTCGTATGAGAATTATCATGTTTATTCGCTTGTGGATAACCTCCATGTGTATATATCAACGGTATTCGTCCTCGACGATCGGGAGCATATGTACGGACTACTCCTCCGATGGCACACCTGGGCCGTCTCCGACGATTGATATTATGTTTGGACTACCCTCCGATATTTAATATTTTTAGACAACCCTCCGAACCATTCTCTCAAGAATTACCTCATGCACTACTCTATCAGCCCTAAGGTGCTCCTAGTGCATACGGGAATGCATGATGCCAATTCCATTTCAATTCAATAACACATGCAAATATATAATCATGCATATATTCACATAATTTAAATCACGCAAACATGTCATGTACCCTCACTATCAATCACATCAAAATTAGCTCAAGGCTTAATGATCAAATACGAGCAATTCACTAATTACTCAACTAAACACATTATTTCACAAAAATTATTTTGTGAACACTATTCTCTGGAATAGTGAAACCCCACATTATTCCTAAAAATCACTCAATCGTCGATTCACTTTGTGAACCCCGACTCACGCCATTACTCGGCCCTATAAGCATACCAAAGCACCATTTAATACATCATTTCCATCATACCCATCACAAAATGGGCCGTTAATCGCAGACGGCCGGCCCATATTCGAGGTTTAAAATTATAACAATTCGGTCCCAAGACTGGGATCGATCAAACGCCCTCACCCGCCTCATATTCAACTCAAACATTAACAAAGTACTTAAATAAAAGAATAAACTAAGTAGGAGAAACCTACTTCACTGAGTTTGTCAAACTTCAACCGTGTCCACGCCAGAAAGCCCGCCCGCGTGAAAGTTAGCCTTTCCTTCTCGGGCTCCGACGTACTACTCATTTGACGCTTCGATAATCTAGAGAGAGCTTCACTTTCTCTTAAAAACTCCATTTTGGCTTCGTATCTTTTCCCTTCACTTCACGCTTTGTTTGCTTTTTGAATGAAGGAGACAAACACTATTTGTGTTTTGTCTTTTCTAACTTAAACATTTCCAAAAAACACCATTTGTCATTCTTTTCCTGGCCACACTCCCACTATCTCGCCCATTTCATCATTTCTCTTACTCATGCCACTTATGAACATGAGTACGTGTTATATGTGACTCGTCAGATCGAAATTGTTTTTACTTCAAGACCCGACCGCTGATGCCTCAAAAACGTGCCAATCCTCTGACTATCTTGAAATTCTACGAAATTCGACGCAGTTAGCTAGATTTCAGGAGACGATTCAACGATAAACTGCTTCATCATCCGAGATCTAGAGAATAAATTCGATTTTTAACCGAAATAAATAATTTTGAACCAAATTGGTTTATTTTGCCATTTTTCCGTAAATTGGAATTTCTGTCTTCACGTCTTTATCTCATCATTATCTGAACAGAATTGTCACTATTTTGTTAAAACCATATTTTTCGCACTGCAAGAAAAATGAAAACTGATCAATATATCCTGAATTGTCCACACAAACGATTAGGTCATATATCTAAAAATATAATTGAGAAGATCAGGTTTAACGGGATTCTCGATTCCCCTCTTGATTTTACAAACTTCACACCTCAGGTCGAGTGTATTAAGGAAAGCAAAACAAAGAACAAGAGGTTGAGATAGTAGAGCTTTAGAAGTCTTAAAACTTATTCATATAGATATTAGTGACCATTCCTCAAGGCCTCTAGAGTAGTCAAATAATATTTTATTTCATTCATAGACGATTATTCTAGATATGGATGCCTATACCGCATTAAAGAGAAGTCTCAATCATTGGACATGTTCAAGGCTTTTAAAGCCGAGGTTGAGAACCAAGTCAACAAAAGAATTAAAGCCGTCAGATCTAATCGTGGTGGTGAATACTATGGAAGATATGACGGATATGGTGAAAAACGTCCAAGTCATTTCTTAAATACCTAGAGGAATGCGGAATTATCACACAATACACTATGCCAAGATCACTTAGCATGAATGGTGTATCTGAAAGACGAAACATAACTCTTAAGGACATGGTAAGGAGTGTAATTAGTCAATCTACCTTACCAGAATTTCTCTGAGGGGAGCATTAAAGACTATAGCTTACATTCTTAATAGAGTACCTACTAAAGCGGCAATAAAGAACCCTTATGAGCTTTAGATAAAGCCAAAACCTAGCTTAAAGCATTTTCACATTTGGGATGCCAAAGCCACGCCCGATCCCTTTGGCCCACCCGATTATCGATCCGAACCTATTTCTTTAAAAGTAAACCATATACCGACTCCTTATTTTTTTATTTTTTATTTTTTTTGGTAGCCGAACTTATAACTGTGGGTATATAAAACAATTTTCAGACAATCCAACAATCATTTTACATTTACAAATGAACTACCACCTGAGTGGTATATATTAAAAATTTATACACATATACTAAGTCCCATTCTATACAAATACACATACATATACATATCTAATACAACATCAGAGATCGCGGAACAGTGCTGGTGAGCACCTGTCTCTGAGATGGCCCGCATAGCTTGTGTAACATCCATCCTCTTTATCTTCCTTCAAGATCTACACGATTGAACACCCGTGCTAAGCTTTACGCCTTAGTGGGAACATATAGACAAGAATGACCAATAACAATAATCATTACTATCTTTTTACATTTACTTTTCCTTACGCACTGATTTGGCTATTGTTATGTGACTTCGAACTCATATCATATATTATATACATGTAGATTTTATCCTTTTAGATTCCATATCATTTTAATTTGTATCACATCCATGTGTCATGTTCCATAGTTTCACCATATCTTCTACATGTATGGCATGTCAGATCATATTCAAAACAACTTATACATCTACAGAGGCAAATCGGAACATATCAAAGTCATATCAATTTCATACTGGGTCAAATCAAACTAATACCAATACATATTAGACTCTTATCACTATCACGACCGCTTATTAATCAACTCCCTTTAGCAATTACGTTTTATGATCTCGATGCTCATGAAAACATTTTTGCTCTTTACATATTAAATTCTCATTTTTCAAAGTGTCGCCAATCGAATCCCCGACGACCCTATTGCTAATCCAAGCTGGAGCCCTACATTCGACATTTTCAATTATCTTCCCAAAAAACATTTTGTTTGTGTTATTCCATTTTAAACTTTTAATTGCGAAACACTTTTCTTTACAATCCTACAACCACTACAAATTCAAAGACCATAACACTCACATTTAACAAAATACATTTTCACGCAACAATTCAATTCACCATTCAATTTATGACGGCTATTACTTAGCACTCACAATGTTATTATTTTCTTTGACTATTCAATTCACATTTGGACGGATCGCTGAATAATCAGCCTTTTATCATTCGGTAATGTTCACATTTTAAAATTCTGGCTTCCCATCATGACGGCGTTGTTTCAGCATCCCGGCAAGTGGTATCACTTTATTTGCGTTTCTCCCACGACGGATGCCGTTTTGGTGCATCCCACGCGTATCACTTATTCGTTCTTCATCATGACGGATGCCGCGGTGCATCCCGACACGGTATCAATTATTCGGTTCTCCATCGCGACTGATGCCGCTTGGTGCATCCCACACGCGGTATCAATGGAGGCCCGCTTCTTCCACCGCACCACGTCATTTGGCAATCCCTACACGCGGGTATCACCTATTCTGCTCTCCCCATCATATGATTGATGCCGCTTTGCGCATCCCGACACGCATCAATTATTCGGTCTTCCATCATGATCGATGCCGCTTGCGTATCCCGATTACGTGGTACCACTAAATGTCATACATCACGACGATCCAATGGTAATCCCAACATGACATTTCTTCACGCCATACGCCAACATGACGGATGCCGATTGCGCATCCCGCCAAGTGGGACATTGAAAATTCTCAGGCTCTTCGTGATCGATGCCGATTGCATCCCGTCAGCGATTTATTCACATATCAAATCAATTCACATTTTATTCCTGTTTCAACCATCACATTCTCGGGCCCAATTTCACTTTCGTATTATCTTTCAACATATACTCAATCATGTACTTATTTCATACTCATTCACATTCAATCATGTGCTCATTTACATACCTATTCAAGTATACCATTCATGTATACCATTCATAAATTCATTTACGATACCTCATTCACGTATACTCATTCATACTAATTATTATACTCATTCATATATACTCATTCAGTTATTATTCAATCATGTGCTCATTCACATACTGTTCATGTATACTTCATTCATAAATTCATTTACGTATACTCATTCACATACTTCACTTGATGTATACTCATTCACGATACTCATTCATACTAATTTACGATACTCATTCACGTATACTTCATTCATATACTCATTCATATTATTCAATCATGTGCCTATTTCATATACTCATTCAAGTATACCTCAATCATACTAATTTACGTATATTCCTATCATTTGTTATCATTTTCTGGTTATATGTGATAATAATCATATATCACTTAACCACATTATGTGTTCATGACATATTGCCTTTCATGTTCACATTCATGTTTCAATTCGTTTTCATTTTCATTTTCCATAATCATTTTCATGTTTCATGAACACATCTCAAGATTTTTCATTTTCTGTTTTCCTTGTTTCATGCCTATTACATATGGTACCTATATTCTTGTGAAGTATGATGTATGTGAACTACACCTCATTTATATATTCTTATTCCTCTATGTATCTACTTTACTTGTAGTTAATCAATCCACCTACCATCCAAACTAAAGTTCGCATTCTTCATGCCAAACTAGTTCGCTTAATTCGATTACACTAGAACAGTTCAGTATTACTAATTTTTTCTGGGATCTCCAACTTCATGTTTGACTCTAGGTCATTGTATTATTTAAAATCTATGTGCTAAGGGCCCATTCAATTGAATCACCCACCTGCACCGAACTTCAAAGTGACGTCCTCAAACAACCCTAGACTACTCTATGTTCAAAGCTGAACCAGAATTTGGCTTGGTACATGGCCCCACTTTGAGTGAATTTTTTAGGCCACTTATGATAAGATTTGTGATACCACCTCTGCTTTGTTCTCCTTGAAGTCTATTTTACATAGCCACTTGAATCACTCAACCTGATAAGAAATGAGCAAGCTATGGCCAAAATACTTAAAACTAATGAAACTGGAACAGAAGAAGTGTAACAGACACCCCTAAAGTGTACCGGCATACTTTGGCCAAATGATCAGAACAGTACCGGCACACTTTCAAAGTGTACCGGCACAAGTCACCCGAAATGCCCTAAAATGTGTTTTCTCTCATTTTTCCATGTTTCACCTCCCAATCAACTTTATACTCCATATACACCTTCAAAACCATTTCAAATTCACCTTGTAAACTCTTTTCTACACACCATCTTCAATTAGATATCTTTCTTCAAAATTCTTCATGAATTTCCTTCCAAAACCCTTCTAATATGGGTTACAGACCCATCCTCAACAAAAACATGAATATTAATTGTGTATTTACTTAAACCCTAACTCATTTACTTACAATTAACCATGAATCCAACTTAAGAGAGAGGATTCTACAACTATCTTTTGCATCATTTAGAGTTTTTTAACAACCCTACTTCCTTAATACATCTTGGTTAGATTTCATCCTAACCCTAGGTTTTGGACAAGATAATAATCCATACAAACCAAAGATCCATACACAACCCAAAGTTCCATACTCAAGGTTAGTAGTTCCATACTCTTTTGCTTGATCTCCTTCCTTCTTCTCTTCTTCTTCCTCTTCCTCTTCTCTTCCTCTCTTTCTCCCATAATGCTTGAGCCTCCCAAATTGGAGACCACCCTTGGTCTTTAATCCATGTTTGCAAGGCTGTTTCGCTTCTCCAAAAACCCATTTTTAAGTTAAGTTTCATTATTTGCAAAAAGGTCCTCTAAATCTTAACTATTTATTTCAAGTTTCTTTATTTCATTTTGGCCCAAATCTTCTTAATCCATGTCTTTAGGTTCTTTCGACAACAGCACTTTGTTCTAGTTTTGTAACTTTTCCTGCCCTGCTTCCATGTTTCGTATTTAACTCATGGAACATTCAAATTATGCTTACAAAATACCCTAAACATGTCACAAACTGCTAGGGTATATTTTGGGGTGTTACAATTCTCCCCTCCTTATAAGAATTTTGTCCTCGAAATTCATACTATGCGCTTTGTTTGTTCTATGTTAAGTCCTTTCTTTTCATATCTTTTACATATGACCTTTCTTACACTTTCTTTTCATTTAGCTCCCTACTGAGCGTGACTCTCATCAACGGATTCCTAAGGATTGTAGTTTAACCCTTGTTCCTCGTTAACACTTTCAATAGCTTCTTCAATCGGATCTGAAGACACTCCATCTATACAAATACCAGGACATCCACATCAGGGGCCAACACTTTTCTATACATACGCATTTCTATCTTTTCATCATATAATTTCCCATCTGCACTCCAAAACATAGGCTTTCCGGTAAACGCCAAACCCAGGCTCCGATACCACTAACCACACGCCCCGATCCCTATCCTAATCTCGACATGAACTGAACCTGGCTTTCGAGTGCGAAACCATATACCGACCGCCATTTTATTTATTTTTTTTCTTTTTTTTTTTTGTAGCCGAACTTATATCTCACGTGGTATATAAACAATTTTAATAACCAACAATCATTTATATTTCATAAATGAACTACCACCGAGTGGTATATATTAAAATTTATACACATATACTAAGTCCCATTCTATACAAATACACATACATATACATATCTAATACAACATCGTAGATCGCTGAACAAGGTCAGAGTGGCCTGCCTCTCGATGGCCTGCATGTACCGGTGGAATGTCCCCGTCCTCTTATCTCTCTTTCAAGCATCTACACGATTGAACACCCGTGCTAAGCTTACGCTTTAGCTGGAACATATAGACAAGAATCGACCAATAATAATCGCCGGCTACTATCTTTTTTACATTTATTCTTTCTTTTGGTGCACTGATTTAAGCCACAGTTATGTGACTTTCTAACTCATATCATATTATACATGTAGATTTTATCCTTTTTAGATTCCATATCATTTTCATCTGGCTAGATCACATCCATGTGTCATGTCTTTACAAGTTTCAATTCATATCTTCTACATGTATGGCATGTCGATCATATTCAAACAACTTATACCTACAAAGGGCAAACTAACATATCAAAGTCATATCAATTTCATACGTGGTCAAATCAAACTAATACCAATACATATTAGATTTTTTATCACTATCACGATCAAGCCATTAATCAACCCCTTTAGCAATTACGCTTCATGATCCGATGCCCGTTTAAAGATTTTAGAGCCTTCAAGAGATAAATTTTCATTTTCAAAGTGTCGCGATCCGAATCCCCGATCAATCTGGTCAATATGATCCAAGCCGGAGCCCTGCCATCTACATTTTCAATCAAAAACATTTTGTTTCCGTTTATTAAAATTTATTGCAAGTGTCACACCGAATCCCCGACTTCACCCGGACATGATTCAAGCAGAGCCCTACATTCGACATTTTCAATTATTTCAAAACATTTTGTTTGTGTTATTCCATTTTAAACTTTTTAATTATGCGAAAACACTTCTTTTCGGGCAATCCCATAACCACTTACAAATTCAAAAGACCCATAACACTCACATTTAACAAAATACATTTTCAATGCAATAATTCAATTCACCATTCAATTTATGAGATTTAAGCACATTTATACTCGTCAATGTTGGCTATTTTTCTTTGACTATTCAATTCAAATTTCTGACGGATTCCGTTTAATGAATCCTGCCCTTTTTATCATTCGGTAATGTGTCTACACATTTTACAATCTCGGGTCTCCCATCACGACCCGATGTCGTTTAGTGATCCCGATGTTAGAATACTATTTGGCTTCTTCCCATCATGATCGATGCCGCTTATGCATCCCGACACGTAATACTTATTCTGCTCTCCCATCATGACGGATGTCATGGCATCCCGACACGCGGGTGGGGCGACACTTGATCTCGGTTCTCTCACTGCGACGATGTCATGGTGCATCCCCGACGGGTATCAATTATCTCTGCCTCCCATCATGACGGATGCCGTTTGATGCATCCCGACACGTGGTATCAATTATTCGGTTCTCCCATCATGACGAATGCCGTTTGGTGCATCCCGACACGTGGTATCAATTATTCGGTTCTCCCATCATGAAGGATGCCGTTTGGTGCATCCCGACACGTGGTATCAATTAAATGTCATACGCCATCATGACGGATCTGGGCCAGAATCACGCGAGACATTTCTTCAATGCCACGCCAACATGACGGATGCCGATTGCGCATCCCGCCATGCACATTGAAAATTCCTCTTGGTGTTTTCTGTGGATCGATGCCGCATTGGTGCATCCCGTCGCGATTCATCTATATATCAACTCAATTCACATTTATTCGTTTTTCAACTATCACATTTCGCCTAATTACTTCTGATATTTTTTCAAATATATAATTAATCTATGTACTTATTTTATATACTCATTCACATATTCAATCATGTGCTCATTCTATATACTCCTCATTCAAGTATACCTGTCCATGTATACTCATTCATAAATCTGGTCGACGATACTCATTCACGTATACTCATTCACATACTAATTTACGATACTCATTCACGTATACTCATTCATATACCATTCACATATTCAATCATGTGCCTATCTGGCGAAATTTCACCCATGTATACTCATTCATAAATTACTTTACGTATACTCATTCACGTATACTCATTCACATACTAATTACGATACTCATTCACGATACTGCCATTCACATACTCAATTTACGTGATACTCATTCACGATACTCATTCATATACTCATTCACATATTCAATCATGTGCTTATTTCATATACTCATTCAAGCATACTCATTCACATTCAATTTAATGTGATATTCCTATCATTTGTTATCATTTTCTCGGTTATATGTGATAATAATCATATATCACTTAACCACATTATGTGTTCATGACATATTGCCTTTCATGTTCACATTCATGTTTCAATTGTTTTCATTTTCATTTTCCATAATCATTTTCATGTTTCATGAACACATCTTTACATTTTTCATTTTCAGCATTTTCCTTGTTTCATGCCTATTACATATATACCTTCATATTCTTGTGAAGTATGATGTATGTGGAATCACACCTCATTTATATATTCTTATTCCCCATGTATCTACTTTACTTGGGTGTTTTAATCATCCAATCGATAATCCAAACTAAAGTTATGCATTTAGTGCCAAACTAGTTTGGCTTACCCTGACACTAGGAACAGCCTGTATTACTAATTTTTCGGGATCCTAACTTCATGTTTGACCTAGGTCATTGTATTCTTTTAAATATAAGGTGCTAAGGGTTCTATTCTAATTGAATCACCAATTCGGAGCACCGAACTGCCATTCCAAACAACTTGACTATCACTCTATGTTCAAAGTTGGAACCAGAATTTGGCTTGCACACGGCCCCACTTTGAGTGAATTTCTTTAGGCCACTTATGATAAAGAATTTGGTAATGCCTTTATTCTTGTATTTTATTCTTGAAGTTCATTTTACATGGCCACTTGAATCACTCAAATCGATAAGAAATGAGCAAGTTATGGCCAAAATACGAAACTGGCCTAAACTGGGAACAAGAAGGCAGTGTACAAGACACCCCTGGGGTGTACGTAGACACTTTGGCCAAAATGACCGTGAACGAAGTATACCGGTACACTTTCAAAGTGTACCGCTACAAGTCACCCGAATGCCTAAAATGTGTGTTTTCATTTTTCCATATGTTTCAACCTCAATCAACTTTATACTCCATATACACCTCAAAAACCATTTCAATTCATCTAAACTCTTTCTACACAATTCATCTTTCAATTAGATATCTTTCTTCAAAATTCTTTCATGAATTTCTTCCAAACCCTTCTAATATGGGTTACACCCATCCTCAACAAAAACATGAATATTAATTAGGTTTACTCTAAACCCTAACTCATTTACTTACAATTAACCATGAATCCAACTTAAGAGAGAGGATTCTACAACTATCTTGCCATTTAGAGTTTTAACAACCCTAAATTCAATATATCTTGGTTAGGATTTCCTCATCCTAACAAAACCCTAGGTTTTGACAAGATAATAACCATACAAACCAAAGATCCATACACAAAATCCAGTAAGTTCCATTACTCCTGGCTAAGCTATAGTTCCATACTAAGCTGATCTCCTTCTTCTTTCTCTTCTCTCTTTCTCCTCTTTCCTCTTCTCTTCTCCTTCTCCCATACGTTTTTGAGCTCTCCCCAAATTGGAGACCAATTTTGGTCTTTTTAATCCATGTTTGCTAAGGCCATGTTTGGCCCTCCAAAAACCCATTTTTGGGTTAAGTTTCATTATTTGCAAAAAGGTCCTCCAAATCTTAACCATTTGTATTTCAAGTTTCCTTTATTTCATTTTGGCCTCAAATCTTCTTAACTGCCTTTAGGCCCTTTGACAAATTACAATTTTGTCCTTAAGTTTTGTAACTTTCTGGGTCTCTCGTTTCCATGTTTCGCATTTAACTCATGGAACATTCAAATATGCTTACAAAATACCCTAAACATGTTCGAAAACTCAAGTAGGTATATTTTGGGTGTTGCTGTGATGTCCAGCTTGAGGCAAGGCCTTATATGCTAATGAAGATAAATCGACTTAACCACTAGCCGCTACTTTATAAGATACTTTTGAAGGTCTAGGGTTACAAATTTTATGACCCCATAGTCAAAACTATTTTTTAAGATAAAGAATCGCAACATTCTTTTTTCGAGGATGTTGAGTTTAGGGTGGGGGTGGGGGGGGGAAAGGAATAAGTTAGAGACATTGTCTTTGAAATAAGAGGAATTTTTTCGACTCCTCTTCTATTACTCTTTACTAAGTGCAAGTTCATATTCCCGTCATCGATCAGAAACAACTAAATAAGATAATGTTGATTTGATAATTACACATAATGAGCAATCCCAATTCAAAATGAGGATATCGTCATGAAGAACAAACTCAACAACCCCAAGAACAAACACTACAAAGGAGATCCATAAAATAAGGAAAGGCTATTTAAGATGATTATGTAGTTTTTCTCTCTAAGAGCATGAGCATGAAATCAAGAGGACAAAAGATCCCATCAACTTCCATTGCCATAAAGCTTCCGATTCAGGTGTTGATTGATGCCATGAATGAGGAGTATAAGTCCATGCAAGACAATGATGTTTGGGATCTTATCACATTACCTGGAGGTGCGAAACCCATTGGTTGCAAATGGATATTTAAAACTAAGAGGGATTCAAAAGGTGATGTGGAGAGATATAAGGCATGTCTTGTTGCTAAGGGCTATCCTCAAAATGAAGGCATTGATTTTAAAGAGATTTTCTCTCTAGTTTTAACGAAAGACTATTTCAGAATTGTAATGACACTTGTTGCTTATTTTGATCTTAAGTTACATCATATGGATGTAAAGACAAGTGTTTCTCAATGGCAACATTGACGAAACAATTTATATGGTGCAACCAAAAAACTTTGTGTCCGAAGACCTAAAGAAAATGGTTTGCAAGCTAAAGAAATTCATCTATGGACTTAACCAAGCTTCCTGTCAGTGATACTACAAATTTCATCAAGTGATAGTCTCATTTGGTTTTGAGATAATTACGGTGGATGAATGTGTATACCACAAGTCCAGTTGGAGTAAGCACATCTTTCTAGTTTTGTATGTTGATGACATTTTGTTTACCACTAATGATATAGGCTTATTACACGAAACCAAGAGATTTCTATCAAATAATTTTAAGATGGTAGATCTTAGTGACGCCTCTTTTTATCGGGATTAAGATACATGTGATCAAGCCTGGGTATTCTCGATTATCACAAAAGGACTCCTTATGCATCGCTTGTAACTAAAATTGCTTTGATCCTCGATGATATAATTGATGGATAAGGTTGTTTGGTTATACTTTTGATTATGATAGAAAATTTTTTAGACTGATAAAGTTATGTATAAGATGTAACATATGTGGCCTTAAGTAGGAGATTGTTGGAAAAATAATATAAGGGCCCACATATGTTATTAAGTGTTATTATATAGATTTACCCAAAATGATAATGATCTAATTAATGGGTTGAAACATATAAGAAAATATGATATATTATGTGTATATACCAGATAGTAACTTCCTGATTTTTAATGAGCGAAATCAAAATATAACTAATTAGGTATTTCAAGGTTATGGTCTCATATATATATATATATGTATGTATATATATGTATGTATATATGTATATATGTATGTATGTATATATGTATATATGTATGTATGTATGTATTATTTTGTTCTTTCTAGGATCCCATCATCGGAGAGAAACCAAGAGGATTCTCGATACGAGCAGTGGCTGTGAAGATCCAGAACCCACAATCTTTAACAATCTATGGATCCATGTATGTTTTCACATTTATTGTAACATTATAATTCTTAATGTTTTTGACATAGATCTTGGGACTATTTTGTTTAGATTAGAAACTTTATGAATGTTATTGTTTATGGATAGATGAGATCGGTTTTTAATCCAGTTATTTTATATCCCACTTTAAAAGTTTTGAAATAATGAGTTGTCTTCTATTTATTCAATTGTGCAAATCATTAACCGTGTCTTGTGAAATTTTTTTTTTTTTGAAAGAGTATCCTAGGAGATAAAAATATTAAAATTATTATAAGATTTTTAGGACGCAGAGGAGTGTGGAATTTTAAATTGGGATGCTTATAATATTTCCATGCTAAAAACCTTATAATATTAATAGTTTATAGGACAAAAACTAAATCTTTCTTATATTTATGGAATTTTTATGAAATAAATAAATTATTTATTTAATTATATTTTTGTTTGTTTCATAAAAATAAAATAAAGCCTATAAAAATAAAAATATAGAATATTTGACTTCTTCACAATAAAATTATTTTAATGTTGTTGAAAAGGACTAGGCTTTCCACAAAATCAAATCTCCTTTCTTTTTTTTTTTTTTTTTCCCTTTTTCTCCTCTTTTTATACCCATGGGTTTGAGAGTTACACATTTAATGCTCATAATTAGGACACTTATGAGAATCCTTTCACTTCCCTACATTATACCATCATACATTCATGTACACTAATCGTCTCGCTTCCAACTTAAGCCGCTAGACTGCTGATAATAAAGCGTGATGTGATTTATATAAATCCAGGTAGCGCTTTGCTATACAAACAAGTGTGTGTGTCGCATCAAGTAATATAATGTACCTAAGTACGTATATTGATTCATGGAGAAGTGCTTGATCATCGAATTAGCCTCACGACATTACCTGGACTTAAACTCTTAACGAATATCTAACTAATGTATGGAATTAAAACTAAATCTAATTAACTTGTGAAATTACTTTGTTGTGAAAACTAGGGATTTGTCTCCCCCTGTCACATTTGATGGATTATTACCTAGAGGAATTACTATTCAGTCTATTAATGATTTCTCGATGATGGGGTGATTGTGCCTATGAGATACCTTTCTCGAGGTATATCCGCCTATCTCGCTAGTAGGGTTGGGTGCATCTCTGTCCAGATCCTATACTCCGAAACGCTTAAATGCTCAAACCCTAATCGCCACACTTGGAATCGGGATATCCCTATTCGCCGATTGACCAAGGGTTTCTCTACTCATATCCCGAGTCCCATTCGATCTCTGATACTCAGTGTCTGCTAACGTCAAACATCACCATGCAAATAAACCACAAACGTAGAACAATCGATGGTAAATCATGAATAAACTGAATAATATAAGATTTAAACCTTAATCCATACAACTGAAGTAAGGTTCAACAAAACCCTAAAAATATTTCTAGAACATATCAGAATTTAATACAAGCATGGTTCTATAAATCATTAATGTTTTTGAGAATAGAAACACAAAAACGCGAGTCTTTTCGATCTCTCGGGTTGCTTTTGCTTCGTTTCCCGTACCACGTCCATACGTTCTTTGATAATCCCAAAAATTAGGTCTCCCATGCTTTTTATAATTCTAAAGAGTTAAATTATGGAAAAGTCGTGGACGTCCCAACGTCGCACGCTGCCTTCCGCTTTTCGACTTTTATTCCTCGCTGGACTGCACATCGCGATATCATGACATCACCGACGCCTAGGAACGCCCACACCGCCACCAATGTCCCATCTTCTTCAGACTTCCATAAAGCTTCTGAAAATCACCATATTCACCTGCAATGCACACAAGATCCAAAAAAAATCAGATATCGAGCAATAACGCACTTATTAATGTATAAAATATAACTAAAACGTAGTAAGGACGCGGATATGACATGAGCGTTTTTGACACTCATCACACCGCCAAACTTAGCTTCTTGCTTGTTTCCAAGCAAGAAACATACTCTAAACTAGACACACAAGAAACTAACATACTAAAACTCGACGACATGATTGTGATGCACATGTTTCCAAAAGGAAGGATCAAAATGGACCGACTCACAAACCTTGCCCTTTTTTACAAATTTCAGAGGATCCACGAGGTTGTTCGACTTTTGAAAGAATTCAGCTGAACACGGTTCGGTTGACAAGTGACTCAACCTCAGTTTTCAATAGCCTTTCCCAAGTAGTCTATGTGCATTTGATACATGATCTCTAGCATATAACCTTGCTCCAGACACCCTTAACTCGAATTCACTTACCAATTTTGGGAGAGTCTAACCACGGAAGGATAAGAACACATCTCTTTTATTCAACTAACCTACCTACTCATGAAAGAAATACCAGTGCATAAGTTTATGTTGAGTGTTCATGTAGCGGGATTCACAGACTCCCCACCGCCTGGTTAAGGGCACCGCACATTCAATTTCGAACTTCACCCCGAACGCTAATCAAACCTATGGCCCTAAGTGATGGAAACTTCCCATCCTCCCGTCCCATGTAACGGATGTGCTGGCTAATGGCTCCCGCTAGTTGGATCGCAGCATTGTGTTTTGAAAAGCCCTGGCAGATCTGGTGTCTGGATTTCACTAGAAGCTCCCACTTATTCTATTCATACTCTTTTATAATTGTCTTTTTTTTTTAATTGTGTGGCTCGATAGAAATCCTTTTCTAAGGAGTCCACTTTGGTTTTAGAAACCCTAAGGTTTGTTGGAACCTTAGTAAGCTCGTCTGAGCCTAGGCATACCCTTCGAGATCATATGTGTGGGTGCTGTGACTCCTTGAGAAATGGTTTCTTGAATACCAGGGAGGTGACCCACTATGTCCCCCTGCCCATCCTAACAATTCATGAGCGTCTAACAACCCTCGGATCCTTGCTTGATTTATATTATGTTTTTCCCAAAATATTTGAAGGTTAAATGATCCTGATTAGCAATCACGACATCACTCACACAACTACCTAAAAAAACCCTAAAACCTGAGACAAACTAAAACAAGGACCCCTAGTAAATAGAAACACATAAATAAACACAAACATACACAGTCGAAGACGTCGACATAAACACCAAAGAAACCCTAAATAGGAAACACATAAATAAGCATGGAAATAGACACACTAAAGCAGAAAACACATAAATAAACACAAAAACAAACCAAACACAAACACAAACAGATCACCCATTATCCCCTCCCTCCCCAAATGTAGATGCGGACAAAGGTCCTCAATGTCTGCGAAAGAACAGAGAGGGTGTGGTGAACTTCCTTGTTGATCGCCCTGATCACTACGGTATGTGGAGGTGGCAGTGAAAGGCAAGGAGCCGGGCTACCGATTCGCGGATCGGGCTGATCAAGGAGGCAAGTCACCGTTACGATGAGGGCGCGAGGTTTCAGATCGAGGCCTCCATATCCCGGCCGATGAGGGACTCATGCTCCCGGGTCTCTGATCCCAAGAGGCTCAATGACATTGAGGTCCTACACTTGGTCCTCTGTGTGCAATGGAAGACGTATCGGGTCCTCCTCCGGGATGGCCGTGGGCGTTGGTCAGCGGTGGATCGGGGCCGGCTTCTCCCTCAGTCTCAACGGGGATCCCAAACCTACTATGCCTCGGGCCATCCTCTGAGGCTCATTGCTCGAGTCGTACACCTCCTTTGGTCTTGGTCCACCCTGTTTATCTTTCTTTACCATGATCGCCTTGATCGGGTGTATCCAAGCCTCATTATCCTCTAAGGGCACCCCGACTTGCTTGCATAGGTCGTAAATGACAAAGGGGTGCCCGAGATTCATCTTGGTGTCCTTGTTATAGAGGATTGCATCCTCTATAATCTGCCCAACATCAAAGGGTATGTCCTGGATAATGGCATGGTTGAGCAGTACCGCCTGGCCGTCACTACACACATTACCGCCGGAATGAGACGCCGACAGGATGACATGATGCCATACTGGGAAATGTAGGCGAATGTTCGCCTTAGGTGCAGCACAGGCTCACCGTTGAAGTCTTCACTATGCCCATTGGTCAACATCTTAAGGACCTCGGGGTAGTTAGGTTGCTCATGGAGCCGATCAAAGGCCTCAGGGTTAGCCGGTTCTAGGTTCTAGTACCGGTTGACAAACTTCGCACATAAGTTTACCAACACCTCGCACACTCGAACCTTTTTCAATACATGAGAGCAAGATTGGCGTAAAATTTTCATACCATTGATTACTACCCAAATAGTGCTATTTTACACCCTTATTAATACAGGTTTTGAGCACTTTTTGTGTAGTAATCGCTTTAATTAACCCAATTAGCATGTTAAGGACCTAGCAAGGCTACTAATCAAATTTTGTGGCAAGTTTTGTTGTTTTTGCAGGCTATTTATTCCATAGATAGGGATTCAACTCAAGCATGAAGAAATGATTTGGAATCAGAGTAGAAAAAGGAATAACAAGAAGAGAGTCTGCTAGGTTCGCAAGGTCACAAAATTTATAAATGATGCAAACTGTAGCTAATTTTAAATTTTGCGTTGATGAGAAAATCTCGCGTACCACTCGTGAAAATTGCCTTATCTCTACGACCTTCCATTTCATGCGCCACTGTTCATTGTTCATGCTACTTTGACTTTTTTACTTCCTTTGTCACCTTTTGGTTTTCTTCCCGTTTTGTCCCCTTGTAATAGTTTTTGCTTTTGTTATTTTGGTAATTTGTAAAGGGGCTCACATAAAAGCCCCGCACAAGACACTCAGAAGACGACTTTCACTCTCAGACAGATTAAGCACTAAGCTTTCAAATGGTTTCCCGCTTTTTCTCATTTTCTCTCACTTTCTCTCATTTTATTTTCACTTTCTTACTAGCTAAACACCCTCTGAGGATGAAAACTTGGAGGATGAGTGCCTATAAACCCTTCCTCCTTGAAGGAGAAGGCTGTTGGGTGCAAGATCCAAAGACAACTAAAGGTTTCCATGGTTTTCATGAAGGTGCTCACTGGCAGTTTTGTGTTTCCCTTGAACTCTAGGTTTAGATCCCTTAGATTCACCTTGAATGACTTGTATTTGCACTTGTGGTTCGGATGCTTATTTCGCATCACACCAAGATTCATTGAGTCACATCTATTAATCATCAGCTGCAGCCGTGAGAGTTGTTTTTCACTACCGAGACCATCATGTCAAAGGATTACCATTTTTCAAAGGATAGTTATTAAGGGTTAGGTTTTATAGCTAAATGGAGATCTGGTTCGGGAGATGACTATAGGTCATCCTCCCCAACGCAAGGAAAGGACCCTAGAGACCCTCAATTGCCCTAGGAATCCAACCCCAGTGACCTAACACTTCAAGGAGTTATATTTTACATTTTACTTCATTTTATTTTCAATTTCCAAACATTATCTCTCACTGTTTTTATCAAACCCCAAAATCTAAATTGAATTCACCAAGTTGAACCCAACTGCAAGTCATTTGTGCGAAGAAAACTCATCCCCCAGGTTCCGACCCTGTAGCCACTATATCGTAGCAGCTGGTCACTGCCAGCAGGAGGAATTAGGCTCAAATTTGTTGATTCCTACACCCCACGCACGCGAATCAAACATGCCTTCACGGATGGTGCCTCAGTAAATATGAATCGCCGAACACTCTGTGATCCTCATCACAAGTTCTGGTGAATTTTCTTTTATCATTTTACTATCAGTTTTTTTTAGTTTCGTTTCACTGTTAATTTGTTTAAAAAAAACAAAAAAACAAAAACAAAACTAAAACCTTTAGGTAGGATTGTTTCTTTGTTGTCTTGTTTTTGCCCCGCGTTTCATCAAGTAGGAGGTAAGTTCCAAAGAGTTAGAAACTCTAAGGCGTGGCTAGTCAAAGTCAATTTCCTACAAGAACTAGATTCTAGACTGATTTGAATACTGACCAAATGGAACACTAAGAGGAAGAGCAACATAGTTAGTATTCAGTGGAGAGAAACCCTAATGCATATAGGTCCATGAGGGATTACAGGCACCCTCCATGGGTGAGTGCACCCTCCTGCATGGTGCCTCCAACTAATGCACCATATGGAAGTACTTACAACCCTAGTTGGGGGAACCACCCAAATTTCTCATGGAAATCAAGACCTCCATAGTATACACCCCCTGCTCCTCCACATCATGCTTCAACTCCTTAGCCACCACAGTTATCCTCTTCAGTTGAGCAAGCAATACTGAACTTGAGCAAACTAGTGGATACTATTGTAGAGGAGCATAAGGAAGTCATTGTGCTGTTGACTCAATGTATAGAGGAGCAGAAAGTGGTGAATGTAAAAACAAATCAAAGAATTGATACTATGGAGAGCTCTCTGAACCAAAAATTAGATGTGCTCAAAGTGAAATTGATCATAAATTTGACAACCTACAGTACTCCATTTCAAGGTCAATTAACTCAAGAGAATGTTCACAAAGAGGAAGAGAACTGGTGAGGAAGAGTGCCTGATTGACACCACAGTGGAGAACCATTGTAAATAGAAAAATGAAGCAAAATCCCCATTACTGATTGAGGAGGGAAGTTGATAGGAAGTAGTGGAAGAGCCCCCAAAGCTTATCCTTAAACCATTTCCCACAAAATTGAATCCTAATTCCACTTCCCAACCCCCAACGGCCCACTGCCAACAGCACGCTCTCCTGACTCAATGCACATCCTGCCTACACCTATAGCACATTCAACACCTGAAACACCTACCGCTAAGGTCATCTCATCTGCACTACCTATGCAATACTTTAGGAAGTTAGTGGCCTATGTTCAAACTACTAATTACATCACAGACAACGACAACCAAGCCATTATATGATACAAAATTGACACTAAACCATCTTGGTCAGAGATTTGAGCACTGACCTCAAGAATTACACTAGCTCCACCCATTCTACACCTCCAAAGGCTTGAGAAAATTTCGAAAATTTCTCCACCAGTTCCGGTGAACCTCCAAAGGCTCCACCAGTTACAGGGATTGCGAAAATTTCGCAATCATAGCGAAAATTTCGCAATCCTAGCGAAATTTTCGCTATGTGAAATTTTCGCTAAGCTAGCGAAATTTCGCTAGCCTAGCGAAAATGACTGTTCATAGCGAAATTTTTTTGTTTTCGCTATCTCTTGTAAATTTCGCTAGGCTAGCGAAATTTCCTGCATAGCGAAAATGCCCAGCCTGTGTTTTTGGTATTTTTGATTCCAAACGACCATGTTTTGATATTAAATTACCATTTGTCTCCTAATGTAATTTCATATTTTAGGCATTTTTGTAATTTCACACTAAGTTGGATATATAAGCTCCCCACAACTTTGTAACCCTAACTTTTTCTTATTTTATGCAAGTTTCATAGTTTTTCATTTTAGGTTTTATTTTCGTTTCTTCTCTCCTCTTTTCTCTTCATTTTTCGCTTCCAAACACCCCCTTTGAGGATGACAACTCAAAAGATGTTTGGCTAAGCCCCCTTTCCTTGAAGAGGAGGGTCACTGGTGGAGGTTTAGAGGTAAGTTTTCATGCCCTCTCATTTATCACACTGCATTTATGAGCATTTAAGCTCCCTGCATCTCACCTTAGGTTGAAACCTCCTAGATCCAATTTCGCCACGTGTATTTGACAAGTTTAGTGGTTACAAAGGATGCTTAATCTTAGATCCACCTGGCCATCCACCTACTATTTCCCATTAGTTGCCGTAGGTTGCCTCTTTGAGGCCATATGCACGCCGTTGCACTCCAATGCCTACCGAATGCCATATCTCTAGCGAGGGAGTAATTCTAGGTTTAGGTTTTAGTGCCAAATCAAGGTCCGCGGGAAACGACTATAGGTCATTATCCCCAACGCGAGGAAACAAACCCGAGGGCATGAATACACCTTAAAAATCTAATCCAAAGTGACCTAAGACTTCAAGGAGTCTTCTTTTCTAAATTTTCCTTTAATTTATATGCAGCTTACAACCATCCAACTCCATCAAGCTTTTTTTGGAACAAAACCCAAAATCCAAAGAGAAATACCATTTTCAACTCAACTCGCACTCTCATTTCATGAAGAAAACCCATCCCCGTGTTCCCGACCCTAGACCGCTTATATCGCAGTGAGCTTGACTACGTTAAGAGGGAGGAACATAGAAACAAATTTTTGTTGATTTTTGATCACTCTCTACTGTGGCACGAATCAATCTCACAAAGTCCTGGCTTGGTACTTTGACCACCTTTAATAAGCCTGACTTCGAATAAAAGACCAATGAGTCTTTCACAAAAAAAAAAAAGAAAGAAAAGAAAAAGAGAAAAGAAAAAGAAAAAAATAATAATAATAATAATAATTGTGACACTTTGCCTTGAAACCCAAGCACGGTTCGAGGGGTATATGGCGAAAGTCTTTAAAGCCCGGTGCCCTAAGACAACTGGTTGGGAGCCCATCGACTTTGTGTTCGTTACATGGGTGAATAGGTAGAGCTTAGCAAATTGTAGGTATTGGAGTTTTGAACTCATTAAGAGTCCGGGGTGAAACCTGAAGAGTTAGTGGTTGAAAGATCCTTATGACTTGATGCCTTAAACCTTAATTTGTTGGGAGTCATCATGGACTCCCGGTTGCTACGGACACTTGTGGAGTTCGACACTCCCCACGCGCCCTACAAAAAAAAAAAAAAAAAAAAAAAAGAGTTATGGAATAAAAGTGGGTCCTGATCTATTAAGGTTGGTTAGTCTGCTAGGTTTAGACAAGAGCTAGGTTGGGGGGAGAGGACAGTTTGACAAATTATTTTTGAAAACTAACTGCTGCCACTTAGGTTTTTTCAGGGAAGGTGTCGTGTGCTCTCAGAGTTGACGCTTATTTTTGATACTTGAATTTGCATAACACTTACTTTTCTTGAGACAGTCATTGGGTAGGATTTTGATGACTCTTGTTGAAGGTTGGGTTTTATCCCCTCCTTACTTATGAAAAACCTTTTGTTTACGGATATATTTATAGCTTATCTTGCTTTTGATTGTTCTTTATTTCATCATTTAAGGGACTAGCAATGTGTCTAATGGGTGGTGATTTACTACCCAAATAGTGCTATTTTACACCCTTATTAATACAGGTTTTGAGCACTTTTTGTGTAGTAATCGCCCTAATTAACCAAATTGGCATGTTAAGGACCTAGCAAGGCTACTAATCAAATTTGTTGGAAAGTTTTGTTGTTTTTACAGGCTATTTATACCATAGACAGGGATTCAACTCAAGCATGAAGAAATCATTTGGAATCAGAGTAGAAAAAGGAATAACAAGAAGAGAGCCCTGCAAAATCTCGCAGGGCTACAATAATTTCGTAGTGATGCGAAAATTCGTAGCCACTGCAAAATTGCCTTGCTCAAGGAATTCCCCGCCGATGAGGTGGCAATAAGCCTTTACTGCGCCTCTACTCTAACATTCCATGGCACTGAGAATGAAAACTCCTTACAATCACATAAGGAGTTTGAGGAAGTATGCACACTTTCAAAGAAGGCAAAGGACATGGAGCTCTGTTGAAAGCCTTTCCACCCGACCCTAGCCGACAAGTGGGCAAAATTTACAATGCATTGGCTGCCAAGAACCATATGAATTGGGAGAGTCACAGCACTCTAAAAAATTCTTCGCTCACAAGACAAACAAATTGAAGAGGCAAATTTACACATTTGCACTTCATGATGGTGAGAGGTTCTACCAAGGCCGAGAGAT
Organism: Tetrastigma voinierianum; assembly: GCA_016808115.1. NCBI lineage: Eukaryota > Viridiplantae > Streptophyta > Magnoliopsida > Vitales > Vitaceae > Tetrastigma > Tetrastigma voinierianum. The sequence goes on from JAEQBH010004354.1 coordinate 987,307, forward strand.
TTATGGAGACTATCGCTGCATGCCCCACACCATGGCTGATACATGGATGTCGTGGGAACTATTTTTATGATGGAATGTCCCCTTCCATGAAACAATTATTTGGAAACTATGTGTGGAGGAGATTTCTTATAAAAAATCCTGATGAGGCAATGGACTTCCTCAATTATGTGGCCGACCTCCATACCGGGATGAGCTAAACCCAAGAGAAGTTGCATGCATTCAAGCCGCAAGAACCAAAGAGGAGGCATGTATGCCCTCTCCGGGCAATATGGAGCCGAAAGCCAAGGTATCTACCTTGGCTAGAAGATTGGAGGAATTAGAAAGAAAAGGGTCCATGAGGTGCGTGCAAAGTGGATCGAAAAGTCTTGCACAGTCCAAAACTCGTTTTCAATCACACCCACCCACTAATTTTCACCTAGAGAATCCATGTCCAAAACCCCCACCCGAGGATGCAATGTGGTGGGCCAAAACAAGCCGCAAAACAAATGCTCCATTTGGCAACACTTACAACCCCAACTCGGAGGAGTCACCCTAACCTTTCCTCGGAAACTCAACCTCCCAGATATGTACCTGTGATATCAAAGCAGCAGATTCTACCACCACTTCTACAAAGACGCTAATAGGCACCCACCTCCTCTCCCCGCGTTGAGTAAGCCATTTTGAATCCGAAAGCAAGGTGGTGGAAATTTTGTGGAGGAGCAAAAGGCATCAATGCTCGCCTTGAACGAAAAAATTGAAAATGCAGAAAGCTCCTTGAACAAGAGAATCAGATGGGTCGAAAGTAACCTTAATCAAGAATTGACAACCATGTGCATCCATAACAAGAATGGCAAATCAACAAAGAAGAGGCGGAGGTTCCCTTCTCACCATTGCCAACCCAAGGAGTCCATGAACAGAGCTTGTCCCGTGCTGAACCTCCCAAAATGGATGAAGTCAAAGCTGTCATTACCTTAAGAAGTGGAAAAGAGGTCGACAACAATGCCCAAGCCCCGCTGAGAAAACCGTAGTGCGGAAAAGAATTGGTTTCTAACACATTTTCATGAGGACTAATGAAGCACGTACATGCCACCTCCATTTCAAGCACTAAGAAGTAAGAAGAAGGCATCTCACAGCAGGCATCCTAAGTCTTAAGGCAGCGAAGGTCAACATACCCTTTCGACATCATCAAACAAGCCCCTCGCTTATGCAAAGTTTTTTGAAAGATCTCTCTGCATAACTGCGCGGGTTGGCATTGACAAGAAGGCATTCTTAACCGAACAAGTTAGCTCCATCATCCAATGCAAGACAATGGTGAAATACAAGGATCCAAGGGACCAACTATCTCAAGCATCATCGAGGAACCCAGACGACAAAGCACTGTTAGATTGGTGCTGAAGATGTCAACTGGGACAACATATCATGTATAGGTGTCAGTTTCGAGAGTCAACCAACCAACATCACCCTATCCTTAGCCGATCGTTCAGTGAAAATACTAAAAGGGATAGTGGAGGATGTGTTGGTAAAAGTAGATAAGTTCTACTATCCGATGGATTTCGAGGTTCTCGACACAGAACCGGAGGCAGGGGGCACTAATCAAGTGCCCATTATATTGGGAAGGCTATTTCTCTCGCCACTATCAAATGCCATTATCAATTGTTGAATGGGGTCATGCAAATACATTTGGCAACATGACACCGAGCTCAACATTTTCCACTCGAGCAATAAGCAAAACCACTGAGGAGAGGAGCAAACTGATGAAGTTTTCAGTGGTACACCGATAGAAGGCATGATATTAATAAACTTCACCATAAAACTGATTTATAATAAAGCAAAGACAGAATCCAACCATTCCTCCCGCGGTCACGCCCACCGCCAACAGACCGTGATATTGCCCAAAACAATAGGTCAGCAGAAGAATCGCACACCACTTACGTGATGAGCCTTCCCTGAATCCTCTTTGCAGAATCCCAACAGTTACAACTAGCGGTTCCCAGAACTGAGTATTATCATCGTGGCACCTATTAAATCTGTCTTAAATATTTTGTAGCTTCCAATTATGATTTTAGCAAATAACAGCACCCATTTTCTTTCAAATATTTGATTTATGTTTATCTTTAACAATGATTTGTTTTGAAACAAAAGAGTTGCAAATATAAAACTCATTTTCCTCCCATTTGTTATGTTAGAAAATCAATAACATTCCCTCCCAACAAACTGCTTAGCTTATCTTCTATTATAACACGCTTTTGAAAAGTCATACTATAAATAACAGATATAGAAATATATCATGCAATACATTTTTCACACTTTTGCAAATCATTCCTTGTATTCATATTTGGTATTTACCTTATTTTAGTTAAGAATCAGTCATGAGTTATCTTATTGAATAGAATAATCACAATATTTAAGGCTTTTAATAATGAAGTTCCACAATCAACTGAACACCCCTTATGTCTGATCACATTGTGCCACCTGACAAATAGGTTAGAAGTTATATATTCTTCACTTTTGCAAGCTACTTTGATTCTGATGACTATTAATATTAGTTACTCATGTAATAAGATCAATGGTCTTCAATTAAGAAAGAAAAAGAAAAAGAAGAATAAAGATTAGTGCTGACGCTTGTTTCGAAACCCAACACTGAACTAGGTATATAATGGTGTTCTAAAGTCTGTTCTAAACTTTAATGTCAGAGTCACGATTTGATAAATGCCACACCTTCTATGATAGGTAGAGTTTGACAGTTGGTTGGTGCCACTTCAAATATCTGTCCACTGGTCTAGTTTGTGGTCATTGATCCTTTGGCTTGATGCCCAAACTTAATTGCTGGATTACCATGACCTCACACAGCACTTAATTTGATAAAGTTTAGTTTTACACAACTGCAATAAATCAAAGAAAGAAATAAAGTAGTTGGTCCATTTCAGGTCGTCAACGGCTTTGGTTACATATAAAGATAGAAAGGTAGAAAGAAAATTAGCTTGGTAATCATCGATCAATCGGCCACCTAGAACACTAGGGTTTTGGTGAATCAAGACTCGAACCTGGTATCGCCTCAAACTGTTTCTTGCATGCATTTGGTTTCAAGATGCTTTACAGGTGTAAATTGTCATTTTTAAAGCAAGTCATCCGTATACGATACACTTTCTAAACTGATATACACTCTTTACAAAGCACAAGATATGTCTTATTTATTTTATATCATATGGATCATAACTATTCTTACTAAGATTAGCTTCACCAAAAAACACATTTATCTGTCCATAGGTTTGATGCTTTAAGACTATCCAAAAAGATTTGGTTTAATTATCATGTGCATGTCCACTAGCCTTAATTCAGTTTTCAGATTTGTTTGGATAGTTTGCAAGATTCTGGAACTCACATGAGTCATTTTTATTGATGCCAATGATAATCCACTGATCACTGTTAAGACATGAAATGTCAAAATGAATTAATAATTGAAGGCAAATTGATGAATAAACCATGAAGGATGCATGGCAAGATGAGCAAGAGGAGGAAACTGAACACTATGACATATAAAATACAGGATTACAAAATTTCAATCATAGAGAAAATTGTTATAAATTTCATGGTTACTAATTTGCTAGTTTAAGAACATTTGTTTCAGAATGGGCCTTACTTTCATGATTCTAAAATTTGTTAATATTAATATGAAGCACAATATTAAAGATAAATAGTCTTTTCATACATAAATTCCTTGACAAATGAAAATGCTCCACTCAGAGTTTATATTTTGATTCCAACATCACGCTTGATAAATTACCATCAACCACAACACATTTAGGCATTTTTGTAATTTAATAACCTTGATATTATGGCTTCCCACAATCTTTGTAAACTCAATCTTTCTATTTTATGCAAGTTTCCAGCTTCATTTTTAGTTTCTTGATTTACTCTCTCTCCTTTCTCCTCATTTTCGGTTTCCTAAACAACCCTCTGAGGATGACAACCAAAGACAGTTTTGGCTACTCTCTTGAGAGAGGAGGTCACCGTGAGTCAGAGGCTCTTTCATGCCTCCCATTTATCAAGATTTACTATGAGTACTTAAGCTCCCAGATTCTCACCTAGCTGAACTCCAAGATCCACCGCCAATGGTTATTTGATGTCAGTGTTGCCATGGGATGCTTAACTAGATCCACCATTATCCACCACTTATCCTATTATTACCGCCAGGAGGCCTTGAGCCATATACAACGGCGAGACTAACGTCACCGAATGCCACATATTCATGAGTGGTTATCTTGTAATAGGTTTAATGTTAGTCTCCATATCCGTTTGGAAACCACTATGTCATTATCCTCAATGAGAAACAACCAGGTATGAATACATCTTAAAATCCAATCAAGATTCAGACTTAAGATTTTTTTCTAATTTTTGACTATATGCAAGTGATAATCATCAAACTGTTCGCTTTGAATAAAACCCAAAATCGGTATAGCTGTCACACCAATCAGACTTCTATTTCTGTTAGAAAATCCATCCCCAGAACAATCTGATCATTAGAGGTTATGAGTTTGATCACATAGAATATAGGAAACAATTTTTATGATTCATCATCTGGTCGCTGTAACATCTGTATTCCATAAAATCGGTTTAATTTTTAATTAATTTTTATAGGTCGACCTCAATAAAGACCACTGAGTTCTTTCACAAAAAAAGAAAGAGCAAAGAAAAAGAAAGAAAAGAAAAAGATACGACACACACACGTGATTATCGCTTCAAACCAAAGTTACGTTTAGGTATAAATGAAGTCGTGCCTTGCCAACTCGTTGGAGCTCACCCACTTTGTGTCACATACAAGAACAGGTGAGCTTATAAATTTAGTATTGGAGTTTGAACCATTAAGATCCCAGAAACCCATATTAAGGGTCAAAGATCCATGACTGATGCCTAACTCAATTGCTGGGACTACTGGCATCCCTGCATGGACACTTGTGAGTCTACACCCCAGATTACATCTCCCTACAAAAAAAAGAAATATGAACAAAAGTGTCCTGATCATCGAGGTTGTTGTCCAGTTAGGTTTGATAAGAGCTAGGTCGGGAGAGATTGTTTGACAATTCATTTTTGAACCAACTGTTAACACGTAGGCTTTTTTTGCATATGTCAAGGCTCAGAGCTTGACACTACTTGATACTGAATTTGTGATAACAACGACTACTCTTCTGATACTACTGGGGTAGATTTGATGACTGTTGAAGGTCGGTTTTTATCCTCCCCATTATGAAAACTTTTGTTAATGATGATATTGATAGCTATCTTGTTGATCGTTTTATTTCATCGCTATGAAACTAGCAATGCCTATTGGGGATTTTGGCCACCAATACATATTTTACACCTTTGACACATAGGTTTGATACACTTTCAGGTGGTAATCGCTCCCATCAACCAATGGCACAAAGAAATGATCTGAAGGTAAGGTTTCATTAATCAAATTTGTAAGTTTTGTTTATTTAATAGCTGACATACCACACAGACAATGATTCATAACCACAATAGAAGAATCATTGAATTAGAGGAAAAAGAACACTAAGATTGAGAAAGTCTCAGTAAAACTTTACATATTGTACTTCAGAGGATGGTGCAATTCAGAATACTGCAAATTGTCTGTCTCATGACTCATTACTTACACCACCACTCATCTCACTCATGCCTGGCTTGACTTTTACTATCACTTTTGCTTCTGCTTGTCCCCAATAGCTTTGGCCTGGTTACTGGCAATTGTAAAGTGAGTCAGGTCATGTGGTGTCTTGATGATATTATAAATACTTTTCTACTTGCATGATTGGTGCCAAGCTTCAACGCTTCCCAATTTTCTGATATTTCACTTTCTCATTTGAGCTTACTTTCTACTTGAATGTAAACAATCCCTCCCAGACACAACCACATTTATACTACAGAAACCAATGCCTAGAATATAAGGCACATCAGCACTCTACAACTCTGAGGTTTCATGTTCACAGGTACTCACTGGTGTTTGAAGCCTTGAACCCAGGCTGATCCTCAGATTCATCTCAATGATCTCTGGGGTTTGCAATCTTTAGGTCTATATTGGTTTGTGATCCACTCATAATCAAGTTACCATTATTAATAACTGGAAGGTGATTATGAGAAAGAAATATTGTCAGATCATTGATGCTCAAGATTTACTCATTTTCAAATGATAGTTATCAATGTTGTAATTTATAGCGCTGAATGAAGATCCGGTCGTGAGATGACTGATAAATAATCTCAACGCTATGAAAGTAGAACTTAAAAACTGAGATGGCATCATGATTCTAATCAGATTGTTATTGATCTCAACCACTCTTACAAACATGAGCTCAAAAAACGGTATTGTCAAACAAAAAATACTTCATCATAATAATCAGTTTCTCACTCGCCCAATCAAATCGGAGGTCAAAAATATGTGGGTATTGTTATTTCATACCTGTGACAGCTCGAACGTAATTCAGCATCGTCGACGTCAGCCCGTCGTAAACAAAACGCAAAGAAATTTCGTCGACAAAGAAGACCACAAACATAGCGCGGTCACGCGACGTCAACCGCGCTGCCGACGCCCGAAAGTTTCATAACGCTGAACGCTTCGCGCACGCGACCTGACGTCACGCCCCAGAGTCTTCTTCAGCTTTACGCCATCAGCGTCCCACGCGATCTCCCGTTACGTTTAAAGGCGTCCACGTTAGCGCCGAGCGTCACGCCGAGGCTACAGAGAGTCCACAAACGTTGTCCACAGCTTCCCGTCATGACGTAGTCGGTTTTGCTTCTTCAACGATGGATAACACTACGCCAAGATCATTAAACGACGACGAACAATCGCACCGCAAAACTTCGCGAAGGCGAAAAACTCCCCTGTCAGTCTCCGCGAACCGCCGGATTTCGAATGGAGCTTTCTAACAGCTCACAATAACGCATCTGCTCAAAATGCTAACAAAGACAAACGCACACAGAAGAAAGCATGCAAAAAACGGAACAATCTCACCACGCCAGCAAAAATATTTGCGTCAATGCTTCTCGTACGCTGAGTTTAATGTCAGAACACTTCGATCTCACTGACCCCAAGATCCTGAGAATCCACGACTACGCACCACAACATCAGTTTAAATGATCGTCGGCATTGTTGTCATTAACGGCGCTCGTATGGTTCTTCTCAATCACGCAGTTGACGGTACATCTTCTGGTACAATCGCCTTCATGGAAAACGAAACATGAAAATAAATATCCAACTATCAGACTTGAATTTGGTGTCAACGAGTTAAGAGTGATCCATGACCGTCAAACTTCTTTCTCATATGTCAATGCGGTTGAAGCCGCCTTTCCTTTATATGACTTACGTTTCAGATACTATCTCAGAGTTCTTCATCAACGGTCGCAGATGCTTCGTCAGTTATCTTTACTGTCTACATTGAACTTGTTACAAGTCAGTATGCTTTATGTCTATAATCTGATCATGAAGAAACATCGCTCTGCCAAACACTTAGGTCTAATCAAACTTGAAGGTCATCTTTATATGTCAGAAAAGATCGCTTATTTTTTCACTGTAATCTTTCTGACTATTGACCGTCATGATACTGATTTCTGGTTTCAATATTATCTGTATGGTATGAAAGTGAACCACATTGACAATTATATTTCAACACTAGATCAATGAGCTCAGAGCTATGTAAGGTCTCTATTCGTGGATCAATGCCTGAGTTCTCGGCAACCGTGAAAACAGGATCCCATAAGAGTTGGTCATCACTTTGGTGTTCATTAGTCATAGGGTATGATCTCTCAATTACGAAAAGCAATCTTAATGCCGAGATGGTCACAAAAGTACGGGCAGTATGATCCACTGAACTGATCCCCAGAATAACACTACTTCAAATAGCTGCGCTACCTGATTCAGCTGATATGTTTCACTCTTCGGGCATTATCACAATAAAGTATATATCCAATTAAGATAGTCAATAGAATCCATCATGCAACTTGCAAACGCCACCTATTTCCAGCTCCTCTAAGATGTTAATGATGATTAATTATTTAATTTTTCTATTTCCTTTCAGGACATCTTCATTATTCTGTCACAGGTCATATGGTGATGTCCTCCAGAGTAGTGGCTTCAACTGCGCAAAAATACTTTCTTGAAAGATAACTGTATCTTTAGATAAGGTTCTTTATACATACTTACCATATCCAGAAACACATTATTTTTGTCTTAGACTCATAAGAAATGTCATTCATAAATCATCATTGATAGAATTTCTTATTTGGTCTTCCCAATCTACAGTATCAAATAGATTTTAAGTCCTTTCTATTCTTAATTTCCAATAATCCTTTAAAGTAGTGAACACCATCTTGATATCTGGTCAGCACTCTCTGACATCAAACATTTATTAAATTATCGCAGTACTATGATCTTGTCACCAACTGGCACACAATATTTGAACTGTCAATATAATAAAACATAATAGTTAGAAGCCTTTTTCAGTTAGTTGTATAATCGAGTTTACGCATCATCAACGTCCTAATAATAGATAGCTCTGAAGTTCTGTCCTTTGCCTAGAACTGCCTGACAGATATCGCCACATCGTGATATGAGTTCATACAAGATCTTAATCCACACATATTGGCTAATAGAAAATACACTAATTTTTTCAGAAACACAAGAACGCTTATAAAATCAATCATCAACTGTAAGGTGCTCTTGGAACAATAGATCTCTGATGCATATATTATTATGTTCAGAAACTTTATAAACTTCCTCATAGAACTCATATACTTAGAAGTTCTTTATTCTTCATCAAGATAGGTAGCTTTCTTCGTTATTATTTCAATCTTACTATCAATTTACTCTCTTTTCTGGTATCTGATTTGACCAATATAATGTTCTTCCCTCAAGAAGTATACCTCCACTCAGTGATGTTGGAGTTTCATCTATCAATAATCATTCAAAGTTCTGTACTATCAAAGATTTCAAAAATACAGAAAATTATCATAATACTAGTTTCACTGCAACTGGTATGTCATCATGGCAATAATAAACATACTGATATGTTATATACCAAAAGGTGATTTACTTCAAGCAAATCACTCATACATAAATATTAATGTTGTTTTCTCTGTCCAAGAATATAAAAGATTAGATTATAATCAATATCCTGTCAAGAAATAAGATATTTGATTTTTATATGTCTGGCCAAATTTGGCCAAATACATCTGAGATCTGGTAGACTTAATAATGGAAAGATCTTTCCGCAGCCTATTAATCAAGAACATATGCAAACTGGTCTCACCAATAAAGGCATAAATATTATTCTCACTCCATGATTCATCAGAACCCTCCCATTTATATAACTATTATTATCCACTATCCATCAAGATGGTAGATCACCTCCATCCAATCTCACTTCAACATCTCTTTTCTACTACTACCTTCATTGTTTGGTTGAGTTCCTCCATTTGGTTGATGAGTTTAAACATCCTGAACAGATTCTGCATAAGACATGATAAAGATCCTCAATAGTTTAATCAACTATAATGATTCAGACTATTGTTTACTCAAAATTTCTCTTCCAAATGCTGTTAGAGATGCTGAGAGAGACACCTGCAGATGGATATTTCCAGATTGAGTTACCCAAGACTAGATAATGTTCCAACCAGGTCGCTTCACTCCTGAGGGCACTGTTCCATACCTTCCTGTCTGCCCATCCTTTCCGCCAAATGAGTCCAATCCACTTTACACCTTTAGCCCTTCACTAGCTTCTTCTATATCTTCACTACACAAATTTCTGCAGTGGTCTGCAACAAAACCACTTTACAGGTGATCAGTACTCCTAATATTTTTGATCATAGCTAATGTATCACTCTGATACCACCTGATTAATGTCAATCCATCTCCACCATCTTAAAAACTCATTATTTAATGATCAACTATAACTAGCTACAGAGAACATCTGCCTATTAAGATTGAGTATCCTTATCTTCCTCCAGGTCTAATACTATAGTTAACTAAAGATATTTATCTGTCTATATATCCTCATTACTCCTGATGACGCTTCAAGATCTTACTTCCACACAAAGGTGAATTTAGTGTCAGCTTCACCAACGCTGCTCCAGCCTGATAAACAGTGTTATTATTGGCTCCAAATTAAGATAGTACTCCAAATGATTCAGTTCAGATCTATATGAACTAGAAGTCAGATCCACTTACTGTGACTTCTCCACAGAAGATTTGCACTTCAGATTCACTTATCCAAATTTAACTAATTTTCTTCCCCAAAACATCTTCATGAACTCACTGATATATTCATTCTCACTTATATAAATGAAACAAAGATATACTTAAATTATTTCCATGACTGAAACCCCATCCACTATCATCAATCATCAGGATATGGTAATGTACTGGCTCAACCAGATTTATCAATTTTCTCCCATTGGCAAATTTCGTCTGTTTCTCAATGCTTCCGTCTGATCTTTTGTAATGAACCACCACTTATATCTATTTCATTTCCCACACCAGGTAATACTCCCACAGTTGCCTTTATCACACTTTAACGATATTTTAATATCGATAGCTTCTTTTTACCATCACTCCTTGTGTTTTCTCCTTAATCGCTGGTAAGAACCTGCTGTCTCCCATAAAGGAGACATTATTTGGTCCCACTTCACCCTCTGTGGCTGGTCCAGCAGATCTGTCCGGTCCAGTATTTATTTTAATATTTGTTTGTCTCATCCATGTCATGTAAGAGATACAGATTTGATATAGTTTCAGTTCCAAGTCCACTTTTTCTCCAGAGGCGCCTCCCCTGTTCCTGCAGGTAATGTGTTGTTCTGATTAGTTCAATCCACACTTCGATCGCCTGATTATTATCACCCTCAGCCTGACTCTGGCTCCCACAATTATGTCTCCATATGGTCCTCTCATGCATGATTATTAAACTCACATGATGACTGGGCATTGCTCTACGATAATACTCCACCACATTCCAAGATCACATAGTTGTTTCACTGGTTATCAAGATAACTCCATAATGTCTGAATCGCTGATTTATTTTATGATACTGGTCATGAGGAGCTTCGCAGAGTTAAAGACAGAGTAACTCATTGCTAAGAACCTCGTTATTCGCGCTTCCACAACCTTTTACCTGATAATCCTAATCCTAAACGATTTGTGTTGGGTTGATCCTCAGAGATTTACATGTTTCAATCCAGAGTTTTCTTCATTAATGTGCTCCTTCTAGGTAGGCATTGATCACTATTATGGTCTCCATCCTCAAACCTTGATAAGGTATGGACTCATATCCATCCACAATCCATATGGATTACCTCCTTAATACCACAGGCCTCCCACAAGCCACGTTTTCTCTCCAATTGTTTAAAAGACTATCTCTACCGTTGCAATTTTACAGTAAGAATTTGAGAACAAAGAACTTTTATTGTCGCCCATTAAAGTATTAACCATGGCTGACTTGTCAACCACTGTTTAGTCGGTCACCAGCAAGACGGAACAATCTCACCATTCCTCTCATCATCTACTGTACTTTGATCAGTTCACATATCACCAGTTTCGTTGAGTACACCTTACTTCACTGCAACCGAATAGAACAAAGCATTAAAAGGTCAAGATCACCGTTGTTTTGTCTTAATGGCGGTCCTCATCAGACTGACAACAGAGGTGCAAGACTTCAGCAATACAACTGACTCTGATTGTAGAGAACCACCCATGATGATTCCACTAATATCTTCATGATCCCTCATGTTTATTTTGCCTGTCCCACTGTGGCCCCTCATTGTCTCCAAGATGGTCATGAGATTTTGATGCTTCTTGAGTTCTTCATTAAATCTTGCAAGGCTCTTCACTGTGATCAAACGTAAAGGTAGTTTCCATCTCAACCCCACCTGTGGCACATATCCACATTAAATCCTTCACCATAGTCTGCACACAACACAAAGATCTGTATTATGCCACCTTATCAAATACACAAATAAAAATATAACATAAAATTAAATTAAATTTAGAGTAACATTCACTGGTAATATCAATTACTTTCATTGTCAATATCAATACTAAACTTCTTCCCACAATCTACTTCAAAACTTGATAGCCTGGGAAAGCTTGATGTGATTGTATAAACTGTAAAGTACTCATGCATATGCACTGATCGATCATGGGCAGGAAAGGTACCCCCATGAACTTATACCATCCACATACAAATGTACATCACAGAATTGCGCCTCATTACATATCCTGACTCAACTTTAATAACATCTTATACATCCAACTGAGGAATTAAAACTAATCTTATTAATCAGAAATGGTTTTGTCAGGAAAACCAGGATTTAGCTCCCGCCACATTTGATTTATTATTACCCTGATAATCATTATCACTTATTAATACTTCATAACTGTGGATCAGTCACAAGATGCCTCTCTCTATATGATATCCCGCCTTGATCTCACAAGAGGGTTAAAAACATCCCCCACAATCTATATACTAAAATGGCAAATGTCAACCTAATCGCCGCATCTAAATTAGATGACTTATTCTCCACCAATTCATCAAAGTCGCTTTTATCATATCTCGGAGTCCCATCTCTCATCTTTGATGTCAATAGAAGTTCATGCCAACATCACAAATATTACATGAAATAAACCATGTGATAGAAATAATCTATTATAATCGCTGAATAAACCAATACAGATTTAAAATCTTAACTGATATAAATCAATAAGATTCAATAAAACCTCAAAAAATAGCTTTAATATATCAATCAATACGTTAATGTTCTATAAACACAATATGAAAGAGAAACAAAACATTTAGTCTTCATCTCTGCAAGGTTGCTCCTCTGCTTATTTCCAAATACCATGTCCTTACGTTCTTCATTATCCTAAAATTAAATACAGCTATATTCAAAGTTAATCACTTAACGCCACATGCGTCAATGCTGGTCGCTTTTTAATTTTCTTTTGTTATCAAACAATAGTGTTACACTGCCACATCGAATCGTCACGTTATCAAATAGGTCAATTTTCTCTGCTTCCATCAATGCTTCCTGAAAACATCCATATTCAACATAATAATACAAGATCCCGGCACTGATTATCGGCACAACTGATCATTAATATATATATAAAATATAACAAAACGAAGAAAGATCTATATGATGATGATGTTTAGACATCATCAATCCTGACGCTGGTTATGACGTATGATTCTTCCTGTTTCACGCCCGACGGTGTTCAAGAATGACTGGTCAAATTTTCCTGATGCCTAACGCCACTTTTGATTGAGCTTCTTTATCACTGCTTATTCTCGTTTCGCTTCTTCTGTATCGCTTAGATCTCGGGCTCCATCCTCAACCATCCCAACTCAGAAGACTCATTTTGCACGCCTTCAAGACGGCTCTGTGTTTTTTTGCTCCCAGCCTGCAGCATGTCCCAAAAATCCATCCACTCATTGCTCTTGAAAACAGCCTCCAGCCTCAGGTTAGGAATCAAGTGAACCCCCAGCTTTTGAAAGTCATGGTAATGATGATTTCATTATCTTCTTGTATTTGTCTTATATTTGCTCCAGAGGAATCACAGATATCTGGGAAATCACTCTTTCATGGTAATATGGATGAAGCACTTCTCTACTCATGTCAGGAAGTGCTTTCTTTAAAGACAAAGATAAGCATTATCATATATTGAGTTTGTTTGTGAACCCACTACATAGCTTCTCGAGTAAAGGTCTCTTTCTCATCCACAGCCTTCCTCCAGGTCCATCACTCATTTGCTGTCGCAGACCAAAGTGATGAACCAGAGATCCATCATTAGAAACCATATCAGGCAGATCTCTCCCTTGGTCAAGAATTCCTGCATTTGACTTTGATCCACTACAAGGTTCACAACATCATCTGCCCAAAAGGTAAGAGCTGAACAGTTTCCACTTTCAATGATCTGATATACTCATATATGAATTTTGGTTTGAAGATGTTCATTATTATTATCTATGATGTCTATCCTCTTCAACAAGACTGAACTTGTTTAATATTATGAGATATTCAAACCTCATGAGATAAATGTGTCTAATATATCACTCAAGATCCTATATTAGGAGCCTCCCTGCCCCACGCTCTAAGAGACTTAGATATGTCAAACAACATTTGATGGGCTCCGCCACCACCCTTTATTCATGTTCATCCCATCTTTATCTTTCTCTCATATTACTGGTTCTACTATCTATTAAAAACTTTAGGTCTGAGAAAAACCAGTTGATGATCATAAACCATCAAAGATCTTAATGAGTCTTCAACTCAGCTCCAAATATCAAACCACCAAAGCTCATCTCCCACCTTTTAAAGGTTTTTGGTCAACTGAGATTTTGTCCCACGTGCCTCACTACATCTTAATACTTCAGTAACGCTGAATAAGGAGCACTCACCATTCTTTACCCACATCAGGAATATAATAAACTTATAAATGTATTATAAGATATAAGAGGTTAATGACTTATCTAATGCTCCCCACTGTTATCCTTAGAAAGCAAACTCATAAATCTAATAATGATCTGTTGATCTATCCATCTCACGCTATCTGATTTAATATGAGATCTTCTAACAGCCTCTAATAGTATGCCAAAAATTTCTGCCATGGTCCGCTGTCCCTGCTACTCTGCTCACCTATTTTTATTTGTCACATCATCTGGGAGATATCTCTGCAGCTTACTAGCTGACAGGAGGTTGATAACGCCAATCTCCATAATCGGAACGAAGGTCTTCAGCAAAGGGTGTTATACATCTGTCCATCTCTTCAGCCTCTGCAAGCTGGGTCCCCTCCTTCACTATAACTACGCACAATCATCTTCAGCCCAAGAACCCTCATCCAGCAGAGGCGGCCTCAACTGGTCACTGCTCTGAGTCAACAGACTCGGTTAGTTCTATCTCTGAAGACTTGTCAACTCTTCTTAGACAAGCTTCGCATATGCAACTCCATCCTGTCTCGTCTTACTTCTCTCATTTAAATTTTTCTAAAGTAATTTGTTATCTATACCGCCGCCCAGATATCGTTAACACTTCCAAGAAGATCAGGTCCACCATTCTTCATCAAAGATTACTAATATATTATATTCAAAGCATACGAGATGCCATAATGTTAAGAAAAGGTGGTTTGTTAATACGAACTTTGTTACTGATTCAAGATGGTTGAAACCAAATGGTAACCCTGAAAATTACAGCATCCCGCGTCGAAGATAGTTAGTTTCATGACATACTGGTTAACAACCTAAATGGGCGGACTTCTTTATATATTATATGTCGTGGCCAAAACCACAGCCATCGTCAGTTATAAGAACTCACTATACATGATATTACATCCAGGTCACAGGCGCTATGTAATTCCAAGAAGTTTGAGTCCCAGACGTTTATGTCATCTTTTTCCGTTTTGACAATGGATACTTCGCCATGAGAGGTCTTCAGAACGCAATTTCGCCCAAAGACTGATAGAGAAGACTGATCCTCCTACATCTGAGTTATGGAAAACCTTATCAAAAGGTTCAAATCCACCTTGAGATCAGATTGATTCTGGAAGAGGCCTGCTCCTCCCAATTTTGCACCAATCTCTCAATATCCTCTGGCAATTTTTTGTGGTTGAAGAACAACTATCACTCCTACTTTATTTGAATGTCCTTTGAGTTTCATTGTATTGTGTTATGGAGTATAACAATAATAGACCTGAACTCAGATTACTTATGTTTCATCTCAAGAGGACTCCACTCAATCACGGAGTCATTGACCTCACACAAAAGATGATTTTTGAGTTAGAAAATCTTCCTGTTGGAGGAACTGCTTTTTAGCTGGAGTTCTTTCTACTCATTTTTGGCTTACTATTTTTAGCGTGCAGCAGAACAAATCTCATGATCCACTGCAGTATCATAAAAAACTAGACTGCCTGGGATCGTTACTTGATCAAGGAACAAAGAAGATCTCCTGAGTTCAAACTGATCTCTTACTAATAATTACACATAGAGAATATGGTAAGATCCTAAGTTGAATTGAATAGATAGACATATTAATTACAACCAGGTGTCCATGATATTTGACCTCACAGTTTATAACCAAAGCTCATAACTGAGACTCATGTACAGTAAGTTGAAGCTCTTAATATTTGCATACAAACAATCTCTGTAACAATATCAAAAAAGAAGAAGTTTGATAAACCATATATATCACATCTACTACCATTTGATGTTATAATGATTTATAATGATAAATATGTCATTCATCAGTAACTGGTTTCTGACAAACATATTCATTATTAATCACTCATTATTCTTTGAATCAAAATGACTCATTAATTCAATCAAAATCTTTATCAGACCTTTAATATATTTATATCATGATCCTAGAGTAATGGTTTGATCACAAATGTAATCATCACTAATCATATCATTCTAAAAAACCTTAACAACTGATGATCTCAATTTCCTAATCATTATCATTGAGAAATCAAATTTTTACAGAATATTTCTATAGAGCAAGAACCCTAAAAAAGATCTTGTAAGATTCAACTCATATGAGTAGAACCATCAACATGAAAATTGTCTAATTCATTGGTTTTGAATAACTGACTAATTATCCATCTTATTGTGGTTTAGTCATATAAACATTTAAAATTTTTCAATATTCATAGAGGCACTCAAAATAATGGTACAATTCAACTTCAATGATAGAATCCAATCAAATAATGTCAGGCTCAATCGTTGTTCTTTAAAATGTATCCTAATGGAACCATCAGATCCGGCTCTCAATCATTGAGTTAAGATCATAGCTATCAAATGTTGATATGAACATTTCTTATAGAGTAAGAATCCAATAACAACACAATAATTTATTCAAATATAGAATCAATCAAATACTATATTCAACATTTGGTCAAACATCAAAAAGAAGACGTTAAAGAAATGGAGAAGTTACAACGCTTCCATACCCATAGATTCACTGCCATTCCCTTGTCTTCCTTTTCACCCAAACCAAGACCACTCTCAAAACTTAGGAACCCTCAAAACAGAGAGAGATCATCCCACCTTATCTGATAATCTTTCTCCTTTCTTTTCCTTTTTTTCCTTTCCCTCTCCTGCTCACATTTTTCCTGTTTCTGACAATATCCATCACCTACTTTTACACATATTTAGTCTTTTTAATCTCCACTCCAGCCTCAGCCTTCCAGCTTCCATAAACACTCTTAGATCACTGTTAGAGGCCACATTAATCTCATTTTTAACAACCATAAGAATAATGACTCATGGTTGTAAGAAACTGTGAAAATGTCATAATTAGACCTCAAATCTGTCATAAGATCAGATCATGAGCTTATAGTCCAACCATAGATTTGGTCTAAAACCAACAAAACATATCATATAAGTTTACTCATCAATCCTGTTAATCTAGCCAACTAAACTCTGCTAAGAAAATTGAAATTAAGTGAATACCTTAAATAATATTAATCAAAAAAAAAAGGAGTATTTTTGGTTTAGATTATAGGATATGATCCAAATGTGCCTTAGTACTTAATCTAACTGTTCAATAATAATTTGACTAAATCCACAATCCAGATAAGATTGCTCCAAACTGTCATCAGGCTGATAAAATCTAAAATTCTCTGAGAATTCCTCAATGAACAAGAAATCCAACGTTAAACTACAGTATGATTTAGTTCTAATGAGGATAAGACTCAACAACTCCATGCCTGTGATCCATATACTAATCACACTTCATTGAGTTAAAACCTCCAGATAATCCACTTCCACAAAAATTGATGCTGTTAATAACATGCATATACCTACAGCAACAAAAGAGAAGTCTCATATGAGGCTTCCAGACCAATCAAGCCTTAAGAACTTAATAACAAAAGAGGTTCATGTAGTGTGAACCTATAAGATAATGTTATTTAGACAAAACGAGGCCCACAACATGCCCTCTTCAAGAGGAAAGTGAATGAACGAGTGAATCGTGGGTGCGAAGTGCAAGTAATGCAAGAGTGAAATGAACTCTAGTGAAGAACCCAAATGACCAACAATTTTTTCCCCTTACCTAGCACCGAAGGCTAATGAAATTGAGTTGCCACGACTGAAGGACTAAGAGAAACCTGAGCACGATGCCTGGGAAGATGAGTGATTGATCGGAGTGAATTATGCATGCATTTAAGTAAAATTTCTGTGTTTTTATAGCTCAATTACGTGATTCACATTCATATTCACTAATATTGTGCTAATCTCCTATACTATAATGTTTTACAGGACATGGCGATATAGGATAAAAAAGGAAGCTAAATAATAGAAGAAAAGACTCGAAGTAGAGAATACAATGAGAAGTGTTGGGTAGAGTTTCTGCACAGAGTGAGGCACTCCATCGCAAAGATAGCCCTTCGCAAGAGCATGAAGGCCCTACGCTACAAATAACCTAAATACAAGGACTTCATTAGCTGTATGCTGTGCAAGGTGAAGAGGTTCTTTTTTCTGGCCAGAGCATTAAAACTTTGAATTTTGGGTCAATGATACCTTCGTATCCTAGATATAAAAGAGATGCATTTTCGAGGAAAAAATGGGGGGATTTGGAGGCATATCGAAGAGAAGGACAGACGAATAGAGAGAGATTGGCGGAGATGGATTTCGAGAGATCAGGAAGATTTTCGCTTTTTCGTATTTCTTTTCGATTCGTTTCGATGCTAAAAATCGGGCCTACCAGAATGAAAATCACTATGAACTAACTTTTCTCTAAGGTTTTGTCATCCCTAATCGCACCATTATGGATTAATAATGGTGGTTTATTTAATATTGGTATGAATTTCAGATGATTGCTTTACTCCCGAATTTAATCACATGTTATTATTTCTGTACTAATCAGGCATGCTATTGATAGGAGTCTGATATCGAGAGAAGATGACTCATAGGGACATGGGTAAAGCAACACTTGGTTAATCAAGGAATAGAGATATCCCACGTTCCAAGTGTAGCACTAAGGTTTGCACATTTATGCATCTCGGAGTCAAGGGGTCGGCAGATGCAATACACTCTCATCAAGTAAAGCATAAAACTATCTCGTGAAAGAACTCTGAGAAAATGCATCAACTCCGCAACATGCTAAATCATATGAAATATTAAATAAATACGTTATCTAGGTCAAGAATCCATCAGGTGTGGTAGGCGACGAAAAAATCCTAGCTTTCTCATCATTACTTGAATCAAAATTTGAATTTAGTCATTTTAAATTAGTTATAATTCTCTATAAGACCATATCCAAATATTATCTAAAGACACTAAGCCGCATTCACGCTTTCTTCTCGTGGGAAATCCACACTCTGACGAGCCACTATACTCACGTGAACTCGACGCTACATACTTGTGCATCAAGCTTGCATTTTACTTTCTAACTTTTACACACTCACTATCACCCACAGTTTTCAGACTGCTGCCAGGAGAAGTTTAGTGTCGATATCGACAATAAGCATGTGATTATACCTTGGATAAATTTCATTTCATTTTATTTAGTTCTTTTTACTTATTAATCATTTTCTTATTCTTTGTTTTAGTTATTTTTCCTTATTTCATATGTGTTGTGATTCTTGGTTCCCACTTCATATCATGATTTCGTGGAAAGCAAGCAAGATGCATGCAAAGACAAGATCGTGGGAATTACTTCATCTGACCAACCGTATCGGACATTACATCGATTACGCAGAGAAGCACACACAACCCAAGTTGAAATCAAGCAGAATCAAGAAGATGAAGGGAAGTTCCAAGAGGAATAAACTGGCTACGTCGATCGAATGGGACGTAATCATACCAGCTACTAGATCGCTTATATAGTCTCGATAATCCCATATGCTACTGAGGAGTTTGCTCACACCTAGTTGTTCATCACTATACACTACTCCACCATTCAAGCTAATAACTTTGAGTCAAGGGAGTAACTCGCAAATGCTCTACAATATACGCTTCACGGGTTGCCTGAGAATCCGACCGCACATCCGACAAGTTTTATTGAAGTCTATGACACAATCGCTATACGGAGTAACAAAAGAAGCTTCTGATTTGTGCCTATTCCCACCGCCACTTAGCGTCGCTAGCCGAGCATTGGTCGACTAAATTAACCATCGATTCCATTACCTCATGGAATAACTTAGCAAAATTCTAACCAAATTTTTCTTTAGCCGCAAAGACGCATCAACCAAGTACAGATTAACACATCCTCTATTACCCGAGGAGAGACTTGGCCGAGGCCCGAGAGATTTTTATGAGCTAATGAGAAATGCCCACATCACAAAGTTAACTAGGTGGGATGGACGTGCACACACTTACAATGGTTTAAGCTTATCTACCAGGATAATCATCGATGCCCCCAACAAAGAGGTGCTCAATAAGACTACGTATTAAGCATATGAGATATTGGAAGATATAACAACTAATGCTAATCAATGGCCTCGAGATAGATCAACACTTGCAGTCCAGTGTATGGGAGCAAGACACGGTTTTTAGTAACCTAGTAAACCATGTAAAGACGCTTAATCAAACAACTATGTAAGCAAAGAAGGTGATGGCGAATGCTATTCAAAATAACCTCCCTGAGATCTATGTCTTACGAAGACAACACGCATATGGATTGTCATCAAGTGATGACAAGAGCAAACATGCATGTGAATCAAAGAAAATCAACAACAACAGGATAGTAATGGAGGTAATACTTCATCGTAACAAAATTTAACCGCATCAGAATCAAGGTTAGGGTTGGAGAGGTAACCAGAATAATCAAAGCAATCAGAACTATGGCTGGAGGAACAACCAAAATAGTATGCCACCACTTCAAGCGAGCAAGCCACCACCTGAGAAGAAAGTGGATTTGTGATTCGCATCAGTTTGAGGTGTCATGAATCAACAAAATTTATACCTAACACCTCCTACTTCCGTAGCGTTGCTACTACAGTATAGTGGCTCTAGGATCGTCCACAGGGATGGGTTTTCTTCGCGGTGAGGTTCAAAATGGTGAATTTGTTTTAGATTTTGGGGCTTTGTAAACAGTGAGGGGTAATGTTTGAAAACTGCAAGTAAAATGAAGTAAAACATAAAAGAAACTCCTCAAGTAGTAAAGGCTACCTGCTCGTTCTAATGGCAACTAAGGGGTTCTCGAGCCCTTTTCCTCACGTTAGGGAGGATGACCTATAGTCATCTCCCGAACCGGTTCTTCATTTGGCTATAAAAACTGTCCCTTATTAAATCTCTCTGAAAATGGCATTCACTGGCCATTAAAGCTCTCAATAATTGAAACACAAATCTCCTTGACTCACCTTCCAATGGCTCATAAGTGATAACTAATGAACATCACTACATCTAGCAAAAAGCATCCAATAAGCCTAAAAGCTTACCAAGTAACGACTATCTGCTGGTGACTCAAGGATCAAACCTAAAGTAAAAGGAGAACAATGGCAAAGTGGAATGCACCCGCTAAAAAACATGGAAACCTCTAGTCTTTAAGATCCTTTACCCAACAGCCTTCCACTTCAAGGAGGAAAGGGTTCTAGCCACTCATCCTCTGAGTTGTCATCCTCAGAGGGTGTTTGGCTAGTGAGAAAATGAGAGAAAGTGAGGCAAAATGAGAGAAAATGAGAAAGAGTTGAAACTTGCTGAAAGCTTCCCTCCAAAAATCTGTACAAAATGAAAAAGTCTTCTTATAATGTCTTATCTTGGGGCTTTTATAGCCAAACCCCATTACAAAATACCAAAATAACCAAAACAAAAACTATTACAGGGGACAACCTGAAGACAATAAAAGCGATAAAAAAGCCAAAAAGTCAGCAAAGAATAAGTATGTGAACTTTCGCAGGCAGAAAGTCTTCATAGGCTAAGAAAATTGCAGCTCAAAATTTCTCAAGCAGCCGTCGCAAAATTTGCACCCTTACAAAATTGCCAAGGGCTACTACATCTATCGCTACGCTCTCCGGTTTTGGCTCTTTTCACTCGATTCCACCGATTCATGCCTTCGGGCTGAACTTTATCTATGGTATAAATAGTTTGCAAAAACAACAAAACTTGCCATAACATTTGATTAGTAGCATTGCAAGGTCCTTAACATGCCAAATGGGTTAATTAGGCTGATTACTACGCAAAAAGTGCTCAAACCCGTATTAATGCGCTTTAAAATAACACTATTCGGGGGGTAGTAATCAATTCGAAGTAGCCTTTAGCTCATATGATCACTTCCCATAGCACATTTATGAATGAGACGAAGGCCACATTCCAAAATCAAGCTCAGCAGCTACAAAACCAATCCACCTAGCTACAAAATCAAGGAGCCTAACTCAGAAACCTGGAAGTGAAAATAGGCCAAATGGCCACATTGTTTACTGAGAGGTAAAGATGTGATCATTACTTCCAAGAACTCCGAGGTGAACCCGAGACAAGGCTGCAATGAACATGCAAAGTTGCTTCATTGAGAAGTGGCAAAGAATTAGCAAGATCAGGCACGCACCAACAAAGGAGGTAGAAATCGGTAAAGATCCAAACCGCCGTAATGACAAGATAAGGGAACAACTCAAGAGAAAGCCTACGGAAGAAGAAATCGAGGCTAAAGATCGACCAACCATGATTGAACCTACTGTCCCAATTCCGTACCCTCAACGCTTGAAGAAGAATAAATTGGACAAGCAATTCACAAAGTTTGCGGAAGTAAGCCCCAGGAACCACACATAAACATTCCATTTGGTCATGTGTTAGAATGTATGCCCGCCATGTCAAATTCATGAAGGATACTATCAAAGAAAAATACTATCGACTCGAGACGTTGAATCACAATTAGGAATGTAGTGCCATCTCAGAGGAAATCGCCACAAAAGCATGAAAAGACCAGCGCTTTTACTATTCTTGTAATTACCTGGGAACTCCATTCGAGGGCCTTGTGTGACCTAGGAGCCAGTATTAATCTCTGTCGTTATCCATATTCGCATTTAATTAAGATTAGATAAATAAATACCCATAATATTAGTAGACCATTTAATTGCAGGACAATGATTGATGTGCAAAGGGGACAGTTGAAGTTGAGAGTGCAGGATGACGAGGTAAATTTCAATGTGTTTGAGGCCGTGAGACACCTAAGAGAGAGTGATTCATGCTTCATGATAGAAACCGTGGAGGCTATAGTGTCTAGCCAACGTGGTCTCACTTACCCTTGAGACTAGCTGTACAGTGAACTTAAAACTAGAGAAGAGTCAAAGAGTATGTGAAATTGATGGACTCCTTCTAGCCTAATAGAAGGAAATACTACGAACCCTTAGGCTTAAATTACTCAAACGCTGCCACTTCGAACAACCACCCAAGACGGAGAAAAGCCACCCACCCATTCAGGTATGCCTATCTTCGGGGACGCTCCACCTTACCAAAGGATTATTTCAACATCCCTAAATCAGCAAAGAAGAAGATAAGTTATCGAGAGTACTCAAGGATCAAGTGATGTGCTTATCGGTCTCCGGCTTATTTAGTGGATTCGCTTTCTTCTATGTGTATGCATCAAATTCTACTAGCACGGATATGTTTCAGCTGGAAGACAGAGTAGATTAATCCAACCATGAAAGAAGTAGTCTCATAAGTGAAGTACCGTCAAGGATGTCAAGGTTATTTATCCTATTTTGACAAAGGCATGGGTGAGTCCTGTGATAGGTCAGGCTTCAAAAAGTGAGGAACAATAAGTGATAAAGATGAGAATAATATATTATTGCCTTCTGCACGTCACAGATCGAGAATTTGCATTGACTACCGAATTGAATAAGGCTAAATTCTAAAAGACCATTTTCCACGCCATTTCGATCGATATTAGATAGCCGGTAGTAAGTATTAATACTAACGTTGACGGGTATTCGACTACACCCATATCGCTATGCCTCAAGAGATCAAGAGAAGATGACATTCACTTGCCTCATGGTACATTCGCCAAAGTGACGCCTTTTCTACTGCAATGCACCAGCACATTCCAAAGGTCAGATGATGGCCATAATTCACATATGGTCGAAAGACAATCGAGGTGTTCATGGTTGACTTTTCAAGATTGGGAACTCCTTTAACAATTGTCCGAAAACTCGAGACTCCAAGGCTAGTTAGATGTGAAGAAACCAATCTTGTGTTGAATCGGGGAGAAGTGTCACTTATGGCATAAGAAGGCATAGTACTGGGCACCCTGATTCGCAAGAGGAACAGAGGGCAGATAAAGAAAAGATTAAGGCAATAGAGAAACTACCCCCACCATCATCAGTAAAGGTCATAAGAAGCTTTCTAGGACACGCAGGTCTATATATAGGCTGTCTACAAAGATTTTTCTGATCGCAAACCCTTGTCCACTTATAGTTCAAGGACACACCGTTTGATTTGATGAGCAAAGCAGGGTGCAAACTTTTTTCAATCCCGAAAGATAGATTGCATTGCCTCATAGTTATAGCACTTATTTAGACTCTCCCGTTGAGCTAATATGTGACGCCATTGACTATGCTATTGGAGTAGTGCTAGGGCAGAAAAGAGAAAGGATATTCCAGGTTATCCACTATGCTAGCCGGACTTTGAATGATGCCTAAATTTGAACTACACCACCGAAAAATAGTTATCGGGCAATTGTTTTCGATTTCTTGACAAATTTAGCCCTACTTGATCGACAATAAGGTAATAGTGCACACTGACCACTCAGCCATTAAGTACCTAATGACTAAAAAGGAAGCGAAACCAAGACTAATACGATGGGTACTCCTATTGCAAGAGTTTGACCTAGAGATTAAAGATAAGAAGTGAACAGAGAACCTTGTCGAAGACCATCTCGCGCCTACAAGGCCTGTTTAATGGTACAAAGCTAATGATAATTTCCTAAATGAGCAGCTCTTAATAATTGAAGACATAAAGCCTGTTCCATGGTCTGCCGACTATGTGAATTACTTAGTGGCCAAGGTTATCCTCCAATTTTAGCTACCAATGTAAGCAAGAGGTTACTTCCACATTCCTCGAGGCACTACTACTAGGAAGAACCTATTTTATACAAGCATTTTAGGATCAAGTGATAAGGCGATGTAAAATTTAAGATGAATGGGTAGTATTCTAAATCACTACCATTAATTTTATCACGTGGGGGCCTTTGGAGGCTATAGGACACCAAGAAGGTACTCCAATCAGTTTACTAGCCTAGCTTGTTCAAAGATGCTCA